>JAVKLA010000073.1:23766065-23825784 GCA_034782735.1 Sagittarius serpentarius
CGGCCCTTCCCGCCGCCGAACGCCGCGGCGCTCGCGTCCGGGGGGCGCGCGCGCAGGTAACGCTCCGCGGGGCCGCGGCGGGGCTCAGCTCCCCGCGCGGGGCGGCCGCGCAAGTTTGGGCGGGGCAGCGCCCCTGCCAGCAAGGGCGCCGAAAGCGGGGCGCTTCGCCTCAGCCGCGGGGTGGGGGGGGTGGGTTCGGCTGCCGCGGCCGCGGCGGGGTCCGGCCCCGTCCCGCCCCGGCCCCGCCGCCCTCCGCCCCCGGCGCCGGGGGGCTGCGGGGAGCGCGGGGCTCCGGGCGCCGGGTGCGCGGTTTCGGGGGCAGGCAGGGCGGTGCGGGGCGCGCAGCGAGGTGCGGAAGGGCAAACCCCGGAGTTTCTCCCCGGCTGGGGCGGGGCGGGATTTTTGCCTCCGCAAGCCGGGAGCCGCTGTGCCCCCCGGCCTAAGACGCAGTCGTGCGTTTCCAGTTCCCTGCTCTGGCCAGCCAGTACCCCGTTACGTTGCACAACGTTGCGTTCGAGCTGGAGCCATAACCTCAATAGTTGGCCTTTGCATGTTTTTGGGGGGGCCGTGTTCTTGTTTTCCAGGGTGATGTTGCAGTTCTTCGTCTAGTTAGGCACGTAAAGAGGCACGCCGTTAACGAGCACGAAAATCCATTTTTCTGGACTTCTGAAGTAATCTCGGTCTTTTGAATTCTCCCAGGTTCTCAGACTGGTTTTTGCTGCTGCATGTAGTGAACGAGAACATCTGAAGCAGCCGCGTTTCGTCTTTAGCTTGTGTTGAGAATGCGACCCTTCGGTGGTTTCAGTTTTTGGCTCGGAGGTTGTCTCAGTCTTTAATGATGGGAGGGCGTCCTTTCTCGAGGAGTAACAACCTAGCCCAGTCCTTTCCTTAAGCTTAGGTGGTCAGGCAGTTACAGCCTGTCACATTAACTATTTACAACTGTGTAGAAGTTTAAAGACTTTCTCTGACTTTATTTTCTGTACGGTCCCAATACCGCTCCAGTATTATAGGGGAGAAAGGTTGTATTTCTTAGGGAATTTTCACATTTTGCTTCCTCCCTGTATGTGTTTGTCTTTATTTGGGTTTTTTTTTAAGAGAGAAAAAGGTCTGCTAAGACAGTAAATTGTTCACAGTTGTAAAAATTAATTGTTCTTTTACACGGACCGAACTGACTAGACTATACAGGGACCAGCTGGTCAGAGCTAACTTAATAGGTATTAATATTGTAGGATATAAGCTCTTATCCATGAATAAACCTGACTATAAGCATCTCATCTAATAGCAGGGATATTTTCTGAAAGAACAATTGCCTTCAGGGGAGGATGGTTGCCTGCCCAACTTCTGTGTTCTTGAAAATTCCCCTTTAAATATGTACAAAAAGAGAAATAGCTAGCCTATTCACTCTCCTAAATTACAATTTATGGATTTTGTATTTTAAATGATAGCTTTCAGTGAAATGATGAGACTAATTATAAGATTTTAAACATATTAAACTAGCGTATTTTAGGTTATGTGGTACCTCTAACTCAGCTAAACCTGAGTAATGATTTAAGTTCTCCCTGTCACTCTTAGATCATCTTAGATCAACTGCAAACCCACTTAAAGCTCACAGGGTGTGAGCTCGTACAGGCGTAGCTGAGCACGGTCCCGGGGAGTGTACGCAGACCAGGAATACAGAAAGGGGACCTCGTTTGCTTGACTGGTTGATGTAGGAGACGAAAGTGATCCAACTTTTGGAGCTGACAGCTAGAAAATCTCCATCAGGTGCCTTCAGATTGATTAAATTTGATCTTGAAAACAGATGCAAGTGCACCCTGGCACTGCGATGCATTCAGTTTAGAAATACACTTCAAACATGAGGCGAACCGTTTCGAAAGAGGCTGTATTATTTAATTCTATTATTTCCCACAGTGGGACTTTCAGGAATCTTCTTTTCCCTGAAACCTATGGCCACGTGCCGCACTGGGATTGACCAACCGACAAGAGGGAGAGTGAGCGAATCCCCCAAAATAGAAGCATCTGTTAAAAAAAAGCAGGAAGATAGATGCCAATAAGTTCACACAGCCCTGTGAAATCAGTGGTATGCTAATACGAGTTTGGGGACAGAAGATCAACAATACAGGAGGAACAATTCTGTCCGCATCTTTACTGCCAGGGGCACTCAAGCTGAGAGAGCAACCGATTCCTTTTGAGCAGGAGAGGAAGCTCGGAGAGCGAGAGATCCACTTGGTGATTTTTTAAAATTCGGGGGGAAAGTCTGCTTTCATTTTATACATCCAAAATGAAAATAAAATTCTCTTTGGGCATTTTGCAAAGGGAATGACTCTCAGCACAGCAGTTCTCTGCTGAAACCAGCAGATGATAGTCTTATTCCCTCCCTCTCTGTCTTTCTGTCACTCTGAAACTGTGACCGCAGGCTCAGTGCTCCTTCCCCGTGGAAATCAGGACGCGTGGTAGGGGAGGTGGCACCTTCTCAGCTCTCACCCAAGGCAGAAGGCAGCCGTGGCACAGGGGGGATGGAGCTGGAGAGCCCACGCTGGACTTCAGAGGCACTCCTGCTAACCTTCTTCAATATTGATGAGTCTCATTAAAAAAATAACTACTTCAGCAAAAGCAGCATATTCACTTTTTGCTTGTAAAGAATTCCATTAAAAACTCAATGAACAGCTCCGCTAAAGCCATGCTGCAAGAGCTTTACGTGAAGGTATAGAAATCCACAGAACCTGGCAACAATCTTTCAATTAATTTTTTAAGAAGAACTCAGTAAACATTCATTTAATAAACATGTTCCAGTACAACACCACATAAAATGTTGTTCCTTGGCCCTAGTCTTAGCATTACCTGTATGGAATAAAAATTTCTAGAAGAGAAAATAATTATGGTGCATCTCACTTGAGATTCTCTTCACTTTTAGTCACCCAAAGCTGAAAGTGGCAGTAGGAAATAACAGCGGCACCACCCAGATTTTTTTTTCAGTTCTCTTCATAGAATCCACTGATTAAAAATGAGCAAAACTGAGTGAAAATATACAGATTTCTCTTCAGACCATAGCACATAACTGAAATGGAAAGGACTAACTAGATAGAGAGCCTTTTCTACCAGTAGGGATGCCTGCTTTTTCTCCACGCACTGATGAACCTGTGGCCTAAGATCAACCTTTTCAATGACAGCCAGTATCACCAAAAAAAGTCTAGGGAGGAAGCTGCCATTTTGGTACATGGATCAACAAAACTTTCGCACATACATAGCTGCTACCATAACTTTAGCGTCAGTGTGCATTGTTACTACTCAGTATGACCTTTGGAGAGATATGTCTATGTGTGGGAATTTAACTATTACTGAAAATACCTGTAGATACTCTAAAAGCAATCCTAATCTCCAGGTTTCTGAGAGAGAAGCAGCATCTGCAGTTTTGTTTCTCCTTTACAGGTTAGTCCTTCAGCCTGGTATCCGTTAAAATAGAAGACTACAGGGAGCGGTCCCTCTTAGCACAGAGTTACTTACGGAGGCACACACAATAAATGAAAAGCTCATTTCTTCAGAGTAACCAAGATTTGGACAGATCTAGCTCTCGAGTGAAGTTCCATTTCCCTTTCTCACATAACTCCTGACTGGTTTCAAACCTGCTATCAGGCAATGGGATGCTCAACCAGTAATGCTCTCTTAAGCTGGGCAAGATATAAACTGGAAAAAGAAGGTGTCCAAGCAAAAAGAATATTGTACAGAATTACACTCATGGCTTTTTCATTATTAACTCCTCAGTTATATGCAAGGGGTTTTCCTACACACTTCTCAGCTAAGATGGATGTGGTAGTGCAAAGATAATAGAGTGTTCACCCTGAAAATATTAGGCAGATAATATTTCATATTGAAACGCAATGTACGGTTGAAATGGCTTTTACGAATCAAAAGAGAGTCTGCAGATTACAGATGCGTGCATACACTGAAATCTGCGAAAGCATCAGTCATAGCAAACCCATCATTCCTCCATGCTGCACAAAGGGGAAAAAAATGATACAGGTATGACATAACAGGGACATAATTCCATAAACCTGAGGTAGGGGAATGTATTTTACCCAGGGCAGAGCCCTGCTGTGATTTTCTGAGACAAAAATTATGCTGAGTCACATTTAGAGAACAGAAAGAAGTTTCAGCTGATTTTGGAAGTCACTGTGGTCTGCAGATCATACTGTTTCCAGATGATTACTAGCAACTCTGAGAAATTAACTGAGAAAAATTAAGTAAAAAACTATTTACTTCTTTAGCTAATAGTTGTATAAAGAGAAGTCCACCAAAACGAAAACTTCTTATAATATCAATATAGAAACAGGGAGATTGGGTCACTTACAGAATCTCTAGTCTGCGCCTTTAAAGTTGGTCTAGAGGCAAAGGTAGTCTCAGACAGTGTTGTTTGTCTACTATCTGGTTTTCCACCATTTCACTAGAGACTGGGAAAAATGAAACAAATAATTTATATTAATGCTGCCCTGCTCATACGCACACAATTATAATATTTAGATTATCTAAATTCACGTATCCAATTCTTACTTCTATTTTAGCTATTAAAAAGCACTTTAACTCCACATGGTGAGAAGCTGGCAAGGCTTAGTCCTTTTCGCCTCTCCCCAACACATTACTTGCAAGACACAAAGACTTGCAATATCTTACTTTTTTTTTTTTTTTAGTAAGTGTTTCTAATCTTACATGAGGGACCTTCCCACCACAACACACTGTCAGTGAATATTCTGAGGGTGTTTTATGGTTTGAGCTTCCCTTTGGCACCCGACAGTAGGAACGCACATGTTTTGATGTGAAGGAAGGAGCACATCTGCATGTGTAGAGGAAACCAAACAACATTATTGCACTTTGAAGAAGTCGGCACAATACAGCTCACTGAGGATAGCTACATTCTTGAAGAGCCCTGCCTTTTTTAGTTGACAGGTTTAGCCTTCTGCTCAGTTTATGTATGTTTTGGGGTTGTTTAGATCTTTTTGTTTTGTCTTGCCTAAGATTTCTAAACATTAAGCAATTTTGTACAGGACATGGGCATTCTGGGGAATTTGACTTTGAAACTTTAGTACTTGCAGGTGTTTAAGGTAAACTGGAGTTTAAACTGGATTCTCTTGTCTTTCTGTTTCTTCTAAAACAAGACTAATACATGGAGATTCGGTAGGCAGAATAACTTTGTGCCGAGCTAGGTTTTAATATTAGATGTTTCTGTGCCGAATAACGAGAAGTTCCCTGAATTTTCAAATGGCTGTGTGGGGTTTGCTTCCAGTTAACACTGTCCTTTCAGTATTACATCCAATTATTTGGGATGTTTTGTAGGCAGTTTTCCCTTCTGCTTGACCAACAGTTAAAATATGTTCAACACTTAATAGAAGATGGTTTGTATACGCACAACATTAGGAATTGCATCTTGGATCACTGACGGTGCATCTCCTTACAAACTGATCCTTTTTGAAAGCTCTCCCCTGTTTTGTGTAAGTTTTCTACTAGCAAGGTAAGAAATACTACTGCAGCTGTTAGCATATGTACAAAAAGTCATATATTTTCAGGTGCTGTCATTAGAATTTGCTGCCATGTAATGATTAGGCACATGCCCAGATGGTGATTGTAACTTCCTTACTCATATCGGTGAGCTGTTATTCACATGCGTAATCTCACCAACTCTAAATGGACTGCTTTTGTAGCTGACTGCTTTTGTAGCTAACTGCTCCCTCATGGAAAGGCTGACAATATGGTCCTTAGCAAAGCATAGTTAAAAGCCAGTGTCATAATGCAGAACCTTAATTTGCCGTCATCCCATGTGAGCAGCCAGGTAGGATGCCTAGGTATGCTGAACGCCACATGACAAAACCTACGAAACTAATTCGTGTTGACCTGAAGTTATACAGGATCTGCCTCACAGTAGAACACCACCACTATTAATTTATTTGCATTAAGGTGATACAAGGTAAATTTATGTTCCTTTACATTCTGATTGACACTGGTATCATCCTTCCTTCAGATGCTAATTAATGCCTTTCTCATTCTAAGCAGGACTGTAAAATGGATTTAGGATTCAAAGACCGTAACAACAGGACACTTACCAAGAACACCTCTGCTACTACTGAGAATTTTTCTGCCTGGGAAGATTATAAGAGCAGTGTTGATGACATACAGTACTTTCTTATTGGGCTGTACACACTTATAAGTCTGGCTGGCTTTTTGGGAAATCTGCTTATACTAACGGCTCTACTAAAGCGCAAGCAGAAGACAATAATAAACATTCTTATCGGTAACTTGGCCTTTTCTGACATCTTAGTTGTGCTGTTTTGTTCGCCTTTCACACTGACGTCCGTCCTGCTGGACCAGTGGATGTTTGGCGCTTTCATGTGCCACGTAATGCCCTTCCTCCAGTGTGCATCGGTTCTCGTTTCAACTCTAATGTTAATATCTATTGCTGCAGTCAGGTACCGTATGATAAAATATCCCCTTTCTAGGAATTTAACAGCAAAACAAGGCTATTGCTTAATAGTGACCATTTGGGCCCTGGGCTTTGCCATTTGCTCCCCTCTGCCAGTTTTCCACAAAATTGTGGATCTCAGCAAAACTCTGAGTTTAGAGGCACTGGAGAACAGGCTCTTGTGTATTGAGTCATGGCCTTCCGATTCCTACAGAATTGCCTTTACGATAGCCTTGTTGGTCATGCAGTATATATTGCCGCTGGTGTGTTTAACCGCTAGTCACACCAGCGTCTGCAGGAGCATAGGTTCCAGACTGTCAAACAAGGAAAACAAGTTTGAAGAAAAGGAGATGATAAACCTAACACTTCATCCACCTAAGAGCGCCCGCACGCCGGTGCAGCCCTCCAGCCATTCCAGATGGAGCTGCGCCTTTGGTAGAAAGCACCACAGAAGATACAGTAAAAAGACTTCAAGTGTGATGCCAGCTATTTCAAGGCGTCCTCAGGATACTCATTCCAGAGACCTCCCAGAAACCTCTGGCACAGAAAAAAGCCAGCTCTCTTCCTCCGGTAAATTCGTCCCTGGGATACCTGTCTGTTTTGAGATGAAAGCAGAAGAAAATACAGAGATCCAGGACATGATTACGGTATCCCGATCCATCATCAAAATTAAGGCAAGGTCGAGGAGAGTTTTTTGCAGACTGACAGTGCTAATCCTAGTTTTTGGTTTCAGTTGGATGCCTCTTCACCTTTTCCACATTGTGACGGATTTTAATGCCACTCTCATTTCTAACAGACATTTTAAATTAGTATATTGCATATGCCATTTACTGGGTATGATGTCCTGCTGCTTGAATCCCATCCTCTACGGGTTCCTTAACAACAGCATAAAAGCCGATTTAACGTCCCTTATTCCATGCTGCCAAATACTATGATTTTATGCACCCCAAGATAAAATAAAACAAACAAGTTTGGCTTTCAAGCATACTGACGTGCATAGCTGTAAAAGCTGAATTAGTTTAGTTTAGTTAGTCTGACTTGGCTGTGATTAGTAGCATTTCACGCGAATGGATGGTTCTACGGCTGCATGTATTTCTTGCACTAGGCAGAAATATACACATATACTATAATGTTCTTCTGTCTGTTACACACAGGAAATCATGTCCAGTGTACAAAACCAGAATACCATTTTCATTACCTGAAATATTAGCAATCTGTACTTTGGAATTATACAGAATATATAATGAGTAATAAATGTAAGCCAATTTAGACATATCAGTGTTAACTGTCATAAAACTATGGTAAGATACATACCGTTTACTAAGTAACTATTGCTGAGACTATTTCCTTGCCAACTTTGACTGTTTTCTAAGATAATTAAACATCTGTTTCTGGATGTGATTAGAAAAATATTTTTCCTTAGCTCTTTGACTCATACTTTGCAGTATCTTTGCAAGATGCTTTGCTGCTGGTTCCCAGATTGCCTTATTCCCTGGAACAGGTTGTGGGTAGTTGTTCTTGTTTAGATTGTTTCCATCTCACTGTGTTTAGCCAGTACAACCTATCTCTGATTTCCTTAGCCAATTTCACTCTGCCTGGTCATTTTATGTAATTTTCAGCTGGGCCTGAGCTTACGTATAGTTATGCCTTTGTTCTTACAGTGATGACTCCCCTGAACATACAACATGCTCCTGATGAGACTAAGCCTTCCTTTCCTGAGTAAGTGATAGTGGAAAGAAAAAGAAAATGGAAAGACAGCAGGATTTTTTTCTTTTCCTTTATCAAAACGCAAAAGCTTACTGCACTTTATTATAGGTGACACACCTGCTTTGGAGAGCTGCAACAGCTTTTAACTAAACATGCACATGTGTGCGTGTGCACATGCACGTGTGCGTACACACACACACACACTCTCTCTCTCTGCATCTCCTTCTCCTCTCTCCTTTTCTCCTTTTAAACCAGAGCAGTACTTTTCCTTCCAAATTTAAATCACATGCATCTTCCCTAAGGAAGTCATACTACATTTCACAGCACAAATGCAAAGGGTACATATATATGTATATATTCTTCCCCCCACTGCCCCTGGCTTGCTCTAACTTAATATCCATCTCCTCCCTCAGGATTCAGTAAATGTACAAAGCTTCTGCCCTGAGTTTTAAGCTGTAAAACCTCTTCCCAGGTCTAGCTGGTGATTATTTCCCTTTCTCCACGAAGATTTCTAATCCAATAGGCTTTTTTACATAGCCTTTCCAGGCTGAGAAATAAAATTATTATTTTTATAAACGAGTGGATGGGAAGGGTCATTGTGCATTTTCTGCCTCGAGATACTTCCCTTCCAGTTAGTCTTTAAAAGTGAAAACCATTCTTTTATTGCGAGGAATTGTCAAATTATTTTTATCACAGTGTTACAATTCTGAGACCTTTTCTCCCCAAGCCATCATCTGCTAAGGAGTTTATTACATACCAGTGGGTAATCTCTCTGCTTCTGTCATTAAGGTATTTCCCTGAAGTCTAGTTCCCAGTAACCCATTGTTCTTTGTTTTCGCTAGTGATATACTTTAATAGTTTCTTCCTGGACACTGACTATTGCGTTTTGCAGATTATTATCTCCTAAAAACCTACAGTATGTCATTTTATAGAGTACAAATGGTACAGAATACAGAATATTGGAACAATAGATTTTAAAGTAGCTTTTAAAAAGTTTTAGTTTAATGTAAAAATATTTATAGCTAATCTTTGTATATAAACTTCAGAAAAAAATTAACTAGATCCACAGCCAGAACACAATGATGCAGTCCTACAGAAGTTAGAGCAGTTTATGCCCTGTTTATATCTACTTGTTTTCATGTCATTTGTTTTCATGTCATTGTAATATATAATTTAACCTTATTAATACCATGTGATGTAACCAAATAGTATAAGAGAATAAGAAGGCAGTTACATTGTTTCAGCTTGAAATAACCCTTCTAGCTTTTTTTTTTCAGTTTACTGTTATCTTCCTTTCTACTTGCTATTTATTTTCTATTCCTTCCTTTCTTTATATACATTCAGAATTTCAACCATTTTTAACTCCTACACTTAGGATTGTTACTAAAATATAAAATAACTGCTTATTCAATAATTACTCTTTTCAGATCAAATTCTACTCACTTTTACTGTATATAACACACAGAACCATGCTAGGACTTGAATAAGGCCTTCCTCTAGTTCCTGAGGTGCGCAAAGATTAGTCTGTACACTGGTGATTTTATATAAGCCCTATCCATTTTGCGGGATAAAGTCAGTAACTGTGCTCCCTACTCTCCACACTGATCAAAGCACAACAAATTGTAATTTGGCAAGAGAGAATTAAATCAAGACAGCTTCTTTAAATCAAGAACAACTTTAGTCCTGTGCCATCTAAATCTGTCATCTTCTCTTTTTTAAGATGATCAGTGGTGGGAGAATGTATATTTTCTTTTTGTTTATAGAGCAATCGTCAGCATTATATTTGGAAATCTCCAAAATGTCACTGTCTTTCCTCTGAAATGTTAAAAAAAAACCCAAACAACTTTTCCACCCTCCACCTTTCTTCAACAGCCAGTGTAACTTGGTCCCGGTATCAGGAAGGAAGACATAAGAAGCAGACAGTAGCCATAGCAAGTGAAATCAGGCAGAAGGCAGTTCCCCAAAGAGTAACTTCTGTGAGCGGGAGAGGAAAAAACTGAACCATCCATTTAACATTTTCCCAGTCTGGACCGTTAAAAAAAAGGTAAAAATTCAAAGCGCTGGGCCCGCCCACGGTTGCTGAGCAGGCCTCCCCTGGTTTGAGCTGCAGTAGCTGCTCCTGTGGGCTTCAGGCACGGCAGTGACTGGCAGCAGGATGTTGTCTGCGTTATGTATATCAGTATGCCTTGGGAAGATGTATCTCACCACAGTAGCCGATGACATTTTATCATTCTCATACGTATACAGGTATATGTACAGCTACAGATATAGATACATACACTTCCTAGAAAACAAAGCACATTAAAATGGATTTTCAAACAGCACATGTAATCAAATCCTTAGGCCAGCTAAACTACGATGAGTCAATTCCTTCTGAAACTAAAAATCTAAATAAACGGGAAGGCAGGAGTTGTGTTTTGACAGCGTCTGCTAAATGCAATCAGGAAGTGCCAGCTGCAGCGCCATCTATCCACTGGAGTTAGAAGAATAAAGGATTGTAATGGTACAGTGATCCCTCTCTATTAATACAAAAAAAAAAAGGCTGGAAAAAACCCTCTCAGACAGCTGGTCTTTGTGTATGATGAATGTTAAAACTCTTGTAACGCCTCGCATGAAGAAAATAAATGTTTTTTTCAGTTCTACAAAATAATTTCATCGGCAAAGTTGACTTTTTGTAAATGTCAGAGATTAAATGTTGTTAATAGCGGGCTTTTGTCCCTCCTCTTTCAGGGAAGAAGAAACAGATGCCCGTTAAGAAGCGCTGGCGTGACCGAGCCACTGCTGAGCCCGCCAGGCCAGTGGGGCCGCGGAGGGCAGGAGCTCGGCATGGGCTGACACTGGAGTATGTTTGTTTAGGTTTGTGGGGAGGAGGTTGGAGCCTCTGTGGTTCTCCGTAGTGCCACGGCACCAGTGGCCGAGACAGATGCGTATGGCTCCTCTGGGTCTAGAGCAGCTGTAAGCACGGCAGGCAGTGCAGGGTCCCTGCCCGTGGTGGGGCAACCAGGGCCACCGCGTCCCAGGCAGGTGCCTGCGGGCTGGTGCGGGAGAGCCAGCCCTGGGCAGGGCTGCGGGCACCGGAGAGAAGGCAGGGACACAGCGGGAGAGGAAAACCACATTGCCGCTGGCGGTTGCAGCCTTCCCTGGAGCCTGCAAGCTCTCGTGACAAAATGTTTCCTTCTCAGCAGTATGAACACCTGAGGAAAGGGGGAAAAAAAAGCCCAAATCCACCCATCTGAGGATGTGCCACAACCAAGAAGAGGAGCACAGTCAGGAAGAAAAGTGTCCGCTCCTAGTCATGCTGAGATAGGCACCAGCTCTCCTTTTGAGAAGTGTAGGACAGGTGGCATGGAAAACCGCCCTACCTAAAGATTATTAACAGATTAAAACAGCCTTCTGTAATCCATAGGGGTCTGTCAACTATCATTGCACTTTTGAAAAATCAATAGTTTTCTCACAGTAGTCCCATTATCTGTCTGTGCAGCATACGAGACAAACAGCATTAAACGTCATAGTCTCCTGAAAGACATCCTTCATAAATACTGTTGGGTCCAGGAATTCAGCCTTTGATGTTGATGACAGCCAAACTATGCCTACACCATTTACAATAAAAAGTCCTAGCCAGAAAATACATTGGTACAGTCTGAAAGTCCAGAATTTTTAAGCCTGAGAACTGTCTTAGGGCAGTGATGACTCCAGTCCTGGACAAGTCTCGTTTCCCCACCCCCCCACCCCCAACAGAAATAAGAGTATAAAATCAAGATCCTCACGGAGGACCTTGATAAAGACCGTTAGGTAAACTTTTGAACACTTTTGGACCATGATGTATGGTTTATAATCTCTGAGGTCAGGTTTCTTGTTCTTTCATTTCATGTCTTTTTATATACTGTTGAATCCAAACCCACCTTTTTTTCTAAGGCATGTTACGTGCAGTATATAATGAAGACTTCTGAAGTTGCTTGGTTTTCATCCAACAGTATGTATTTTTATTGGAGGTATATTTAATGGGTTGAAAGTTGCCTTTCCACTGAAGGTAGGTAGAGCTGCTGTTCCTGTTCATAGTCAGTTGAAGTGACTTTTGACAGGAAGAGAAACAAAAGACAGCAAGAGAAATAAAAGCGCACTCTCACTGACACGAGCTAGCCACACTGCGCTGGTGACAAAGGAACCTGTCAGAGCCAGCCCCTTCTCAAGTATCTGCCAGGGCCAACGGGCTTGTGGCAGCACCACCGAACTTTGCTAATCCCATGTGTGGCCAGAAAGCCTATTGCAAATTTCTGAATTTTAGGAAGGGAAAGCTAATAAATGAGTATGGACACACATGTTCTTACCCCTCTCAAAATGTTTCTTTAAAGCAAAAGCATTTTCTTTCCAACCATTCGATGACGACATTTTTGCCTGTGATCACCCATAATGCATCATCCTGTGCCATTAAGTCAACCTGTGTCATGGTACTATGGTATCCACACGCCAGCGAGTCTTACCACTCACCTGTTTTTACATCTCTGCAGGCTCAGAGATCCTAGCGACATCTGCTCCTCTCCCAAGGTTACCATGATCCCCTGGCCTCCTTATTAAACTTTGTCTCATTATATATATAGTAAAAAAAAAAACCAAACCCAAAACCCTAAGCATAATACAGCATGTCCTTGGTAAAAATAGTCTTATTGATTCTGACACGAACTTTGACCTGATTTCCCCAGAAAGACTGTCACTACAGGCCGGAAGATGTGGTCACAGTGTATTTCAAAATGCTGAGCTGTGCATTCAGGATACAACTAGCATCATTGTTATAAATACAGTATAACTATACAAGTCAGATTTTTATTAATCTTGTTTGCTTTTGTAAAGAAAAAATCGCAAAATATTCGAAAGTTATGAAATTACCTCATTACATACTAATATTAGGAAATACTGTCACAATCCAAATTCAGTTCTTTTGAACAAATATGAATGCTTGGTTTTGCCCTTGTAGTCACATTAAGACAATCCTTTTAATAATAAGGCTTAAAAATACTCCTCGGGGAAATTATCAGAATAGTGATTTGACATTCAAGACTAAAGTAGGTTGGCCCTGCTCTTACATCCAGTTAAACAAATGTTTGCTTTGTCTTAGCAGGAGAAGGCTCATGTCTGTATCACTTGAATGCCACATTAATTGGACATTTTTGAGCAGGAAACAGTTATTACTGTCCCTGTGAACAAAATAATGTACAAAAGGATTTTAAAGGCTCTTCTGGTGCAAAATGTCTCCAGAGGAGTAACTTGGTGATAAGCAAAGAGTTGCTCATCTCTTCAGACTCAGTGGAAACCACAAAGACACAAAACCCATCTAATGACAGACCACGAGACCATTAATTATAATTTTAACTATAAATCTGCGATTTTTTTTGAATGGAAAGAAAAACAGCTAAGCAAGGAGATAAATAAAACCATCCTTAGTAAAAGTAATCTTAGTGCCTCTTTGTACCTTACATCCAGATTTACTTACATTGAACAAGACAATAGTCTTACTCTGTGTTAACTCCTAGTAATTCCCTTGGCTTTATGAGGCTCTCCACCAAATTAGGGTTCATTTAGTATTCATAAGGATTTTGGCCTCTTGGCCTCAGGATTAAGGAGTGAGCACAAGAGGCCTGAATACAATCTAAATCTTTACTTTCTGCTGGTTTTCTTTTTTTGTGGTGTTAGCACAACCGGGAAAAGCACAAGCTGTTTACTGCAGGAAAATTAAACTCATTTTTATGTAACTACTGGGACCTGATACAGGCAAAACAATTACGTATTTTTAAGACTCCGTCAGTTCCAACACACATCTCATAAAGGCAATTTTCTGAAACCTCGATGATACGTTCTCTCAATTAATACCCTAGAGTATGAGAGGACATTTCAGGCAGCGTAGCCTCATCTGAACCTCACCGCAAATCACGACGGGTGAAATTCAGAACCTCATTCCTACTGCAGAACCAAATTGCAATATGCTGTACTTGAGATGGCTCCTTAAGATCATTCGGGGACTGGAGCTCATTCAGGGCGCAGCTGATCTCTTTCTGGTTTTGTGGGAGTCCACGCTTCACAAAAACTGCTCCAAGGCCGTTTATGTCGGACAAATTACAGTTAGTTCCCAGGAGCTCTCAGGGGCACGTAACACCAATCTCCCCCTTGCACATCATCACACCTGCAGTCAGCAGGGGCCCTCAAGTGCCGTTCCTTTCACAGAAGCGAGGGGATGGCTGAAAAAAGCAGGGAATGAGACTGCAAGCTCTCTGGTACTTGTTTTCCCTCTTGATCTGAAACAGTCTAAAATTGGAGACCTTCCAGAAAGTTGTGGAGGACAGCTGTGTGAGACTTGTTGGAGAGGAAATGAGGAACCCAGACATGAAGTGGAATGAAGGAATCTGTCAGTGCAGGACTAGCTGATGAGTTCAATACATCCAGGATCCTAGGGCCTTGCTAATAGTATGGCCAAAAAATGTAGATAGTTGGATATGCAGTTTTATTTTCTTTAAGACAAATTTGTTTTAACTCACTGGAGATAGACTCAGGTATGTGCTCTGGTGCAAGCAACTTCCCAGCTCCAACACCAAACTACCCTTTGCTATTAAGGTATTCCCTCCATTTTTATTGGCCCATTACATGGCACAATAGGTCTGATCCTGATAAAAGATTCTGTTGAATTACTCCCATGAAAATGATTAAAGAGAGTATCACTAGGAAAAAAACAACACATCTGTCAAAAATGAGAGGTTGACTAGATCAAGCTACCCCAAAAAGCTGTGGGAACACTGTGGCCTATTTCATTGACACTTGTTCAGCTACGTGAAAGGTAAAGGTTTCTTTTCCACAGTTTGGCAGTTCTTTCTGCTGAAACAGAACTTCCGACCTGTCCTTTTAATTACAAACATCTATAAAAGACAGGACTATACTAAGAATTTTATGACCAACAAGAACAAAAAAACAGGCTAGAAAAAGCTTTTATTTAAAGAACACACCATAAAATAATAATGGTTTACTTTATTTGCTTATAGTACTGGCTGCATACACTGTAATGAACTGATTTCTACTTTCCATGCATGAATTTCACGGGGTAATGCTTACAGCAGACTGGAAGCAGAACTAAACCTGTAGTCTCCAATGATAAACAAGAACTAAAAAGCAGAGTTCATTTAACCATTGTTAGAAACACAAATAACCTTGTTTTCTTTTGTTTAAACCAGAAATGAAGACAGCATCAGTTACACTGTTTATGCAATAGCATTCATATAAAGATCTTACCACATTTATTTTTAAGAAATAAGGTGTAATAAGAGGTGGTACAGCCAGGCTGATTCTGTGTTTGTATCACGATATAAATTTATCCTTCGTGATACATAACGTTATTTGAAGGACAGCAAAAAGTCATATAGAATATGCAAAAAACCCACAGCAAACCTATTTCCTATCTGAAACATTAATTTCTATTCCCCTAACAGTGATTAAATCATATTAAGGACCCCAAAATGAAGAAACTTCGTAAGTCTCTGAAATTTCCTTAGCAAAGCCGAGCACAGTAGTGGTAATCTGCACATTGGTGGTGGTGCTATTTACAAAGTTGATTTCTATAACAGCATTTAAATGCCACTTAACAACGTTTAACAACAGCCCTATCTAGGAAGAAATTGAGCCAAGTTGCAACAGCATCCTTATTTTTCGTTTGGATTTTTTTTTTTTAAAAAAAAGCATTTAAGTAAAATCAGACTTAATTATTTATGTTTTACATTTATGGTATCTATGGCACACTGGGTGAACATACTCTGATTTGAGCAGCTCTTGTGTGAATTTTTCTGTAGCTACACGTTTGGGCCTTCAAGCTCCCCAGTTCAGTAATATCAGAAGACTGCGGGAGCCCTCTCCTGGTGAACACAATTTATCTCCCTCCAGCTGCTGCTCCCGGCCAGAGGTTACCGTACAGAGACTCCAGCTGTAAAAGAGGATAGTGTTTAGAGCTTTTAACGTTATTTTCCTTATGAATGCCCTCTTAAGTGTTTTTTTTTTAATTTATTAATACTTTTTTAAGTTAAAAAAGCCCAAAACCAGAGGCTCTGTTTTCCAAATACTGCCTTACAAATTGAAGCAGGAAGTCAAGGAAAATCCTTCGCAAAAAACCAGGTATCTGCCAATAAACACAAGCTTCAAAATACTCTCAGACCAATGGAAATTTTGCACAGTTAAAACTGACATCCTTCTGGAAATATTGCGGTGTTTTAATTAAAGGTGCTTTAAAGATTTGTTCATTTCGTGGTAGGTATCGAGAACGTTGTATGCACGCAGACATTCACCAGGCAGGGAATGAATGAGCAAGCGCAGTCTGAAAATCACGTCGCATCCAAAGGGTGCCCTGGGCAGCAAAGAGGAAGGCTCTCAGCAGGAGCACGTTTTTTTCCTCTGTAACCGACAAGAGGCAGCACGTGCTGGGCACACAGGTTATTCTTTCATGCTAACAAAACTCTATCTTTTCCTACACGTTCCCCTTCACTCCTAGTGCAGGTAGGAGGCGGACTGCCCACATTATTCAGAAAGGGGTGGGGAAAGAGAGTATATTAAGCACAATTTATTTTCCTGTCATCCAGCTTTCCCTAACTGTAGTAACTATTATCAAATTTTGCACTTTGCTTAATACTTATACTTGTAATACAAATTTGGCTTCTTCTCCTGCTCTGCTCTCCTCCTTCCCTGTAGTAAGCACTTAATTTAGGTTGAAACACTGAATTGAAAAATCCAGTCTCTTTCACTTGCATTTGTTGGCCTGCCTACCTTCATATATAAGGTAACTTGATTTTACTGTTTTAACTTTAAGGACACTCTGTTTCTCTATTCTGTCACTTTTGAGGCCCTGAAAACATTAAGTTCAAATCAGACTAAGTCAATGAACTACCAAGTGCGCTTGAGTCCAGCTTAACATCTAGGTAGCATCTCAGTTCAGAGGCAAAGGAAGTTTAAATAGTGTCAACACAATAAGAATACACACATGCCTAAAGCAAAGTTCCTAGTGTGACAGCTTCAGGATATACAGAGGCAACAAGCACCCTTCGGTTTCAGTGGGAACTAAGCATGAGGGTAGTGATCATACCCCTCCACGTTGGAGAGGGGACTCCTGGCAGCACAGTTTCCCAAGTGTTTCTCTGGGAAGCAACGCTGGCCCAGGCAACCTAAAATGAACTCACTGTTCATTTGCATCAAATTCATCTCAGCTGAAAGGTGAGCTTTACCCAGGTTAAAAGCACCACCACTTTTAAGATGGTCCTTTTCAGTCCAGAGAGGTTTATGGGTCTGTTTTTCTGTGCAGTAGCTTAAACTGTGTTGGCTTATCTGAAGGGTCTGTGTTGAGATGGCAGAGGCTGTCTGTGTAGCAACTGCCAGGGGAAGAAATGTTCAGAAAACAAGTTTAGTATATGTACTTTGCTCTTAATGTTGACACATGGTTGATTAAGGTGTGGTGTGTGGTCACTTTAGCGAGTCAGGAAAGCTATATACAACTGAAACTATTACACAGTGGATATCTTTTATGATACATAATTAGCAATCAGTTAGAAAAACAAGTGTTTCACAATGTAAGTTTTTCTGCCTGAAAAGGGAAGGTCTAATTCGCAGCTAGAATACAATTGTTTTCCTCAGCAAGAAGGAAAACACAAGCAGAGAATTAACATGTTAAAGAACCTTTCATGAGTTCAGAGACGAACATTCCCAGTTCAGCTTGCACTAGCACTGCTATCTCTTGAAGAGCTCAAAAAAGCTGAAATACAGTAAGGCCTCCTTGTTAAAAAGGAAATGTTTCTATATAAATATGTAGCTTAGATCCCATCTCAGATGATCTAATGTAAGATCTTACCTCCTCTGCTTCTTTTAGAGCAGCAAAGCACGTGAACAATGGTATTTCTAGCTTCAGTTAATACCAGCCAGAATTCAATGTACCAAGAAGATGCAGGGGCCAACTGGGAGAAGTAATATTTGGAGGCAGAGCAGTGCTAGCCAAGTCGATCCCTAGGCTGCTATGGCTGAAATGTACTGTAAAGATTCGAAGTGACAGCTAGGAAAACACTTCCATATGAAACAGACTTCAAGACTGCATTTTTTTGTTTCATTCCTTGCTGCCTTTTTTTTTACCCTAGTCCTTTGCTTAAATAAACAAATATATTTTTCTCTTTGAAGTCAGGTGGTATTAAAGGTAAGTTCAAATGACACCAGTAGGTAGAGGGTTCATTGCTTGTCTGGAAATGACTAATTGCAGTGGAATGGTATACAAAGCAAATCACCTCAGAGCATTTGTACTCTAAGCTGAGTTTGGAAACTAGGATAGGTATCCTGCAAAGCTAAAAGGATCAGTCTGAGGACTTGCATCACTAGGTGAGTGAATTGGAGAACTTTCTGGCAGTCATTGGCCAGCATTGGTGCATCAAAAAAGTAACAGGCAGACCACTGATAATATTGAATAACTGATTAATTATCACAGGAGCCCTAAGGATCCTAAATTAACACACCTAAATTAGGGCAAGTTTTCAGAAGTGGTCAATATTCTGCAAACACCAGTGTAATCAGGGGCAAAACAAACCAGAAAAGCCTCAAAAGGAGAACGTGTTTCTTGCTTACCTCCGTTCAGGAGTTGTGAAGAAAGCTGCTGGATCTCATCCTGAGGAGGGCTCTGCTGGTTGCCACTTGCTTTTTGGAGCTATGCTTCCAGTCTTGACACACACACTTCAGAGGCAGGTAAAGCAGGGTGCACGTGTTAACTTCCACTTTTACCTTGAGGACCTGAGGAAAAGAAATAACAGCTGTAGAAGTTTTCTCTTCTCCCTGTTTCTCTCTGTTGCTATACTACATCTGAGCTGAAATACTTGGAAGCACTTCCCAGGTCTGTACACACCTTCTTGTCGCATCCCATTCCAGACTGGAGCAAGACCGGAGGCACACAAGGTGGTCCAGAATAAAAGGAGAACAAGACACAAGGTATGATTCCTCAGATACTTGCTGTACCATTTCCAAGCACAGCCAAGAAAGCTAGTTCCAACCCAGTTTATTCTATCTAGTAAAAGACATTCTTTTGGGTAGATCAGTGGAAGCACCAGTTTACCTAGGCAGCAGGTTTTAACAAACAAACAAACAAATAAACAAAAAGTCTCAGTTCCTACTCTAATTCAGTAAACCAATGACTGCTGAGGTGTTTCATTTTAGAAGGGATTATACAAAATGATTATTTTTAATCAGTTAAGGTGTGGCAAATAATGTAAGTGTTGTGCAGTCCTTTAATGGTATGCTTTAATCTACAATTGCATGTATCATTCTGATAATCTATTTAAATAGAGCAGAATAGAAGATGATCAAAGAATCAGATGATCTCCAGCTGCTAAATACATTACTAGCAAACAGATAAGTTGGTGAACTTCATAAAAAGACAGCTTTAATGAAAAGGTAATAGAAACCCCTATTAATCCCTCTGAATGATACCTGCAGAAATGGGCTCTCGGGTGAACTGAAACTGCAGTTTGTAAAAGGGCATTATTAACACAATGCATAATTAATCTGTAAATTTGTTGTCAAAGGTATTGGAAAGGTCAAAGTCTTGGCAAACTATATAGATTGATGACAACACAAACAGCACTTTTACAGAAACACCTTTTTACACCTGCTAAGTGATAAAAAGAACTTAATCACGAGGCCACAGACTCATCTGTAAATTAGTTTTAAAAAAATTGATGTACGAATAAAACATTCTCTGACTGCCACTTGTGAGGCTCTAAGCCACACCAGTCCCTGGTCTGATCCATCTAGAAATGCCTACAAAATTCTATCTCAAAAGTTGGAGTTGTAAGTCAACGCATGTTAAAAAAAACCTCACGCTCTCTAATTCTTTCTGATATAATGCTTACAGAAAACTAAAAACAAATGATCAAAAGAAAAACTGTAATGATGGTAAAGAATGATTTCCGCATGCATTTACCAGTTCTATTTCTCTGAACCAATTCACTTCAGGTAACAATTAGGCAGATACTGCTATAAACAAACAGCTATGCTGCTCATGATCCTTGCTTAACAAGACCTGCTAGTTTAGCCAGAGATTTAAAATCTAACACATTAGAACCAAAATAATTCTAGTTCTAGAGTAAAACGGCACAAAGATACATCATTAACAGTTTTGTTGTCTTGTAGAAACCAGTATAAGTGGATGCCAGTGCAACAACTGGCTAAAGGAAATTTAGTAAAAGATTCTCATATTTATCATCAAGGTAGTTCTTAATTAGATTGAGGTATCGTCCTGCTAATATAAAACATTCAGAGTTTAATGTCCAGTAATTCTGTTCTATTAAGGATTAGGCACTGTAATCCAGACTTTCAAATAGGGATAACATGAATAGATCCCTTGGATATTTTTGAAGAAGTTCTAGCTTCAGCTTGTCTTCCCATTCCCCTCACTGAAATGTATCCACCTGGTTAGCAACACATCTGTGTAACTGAATTGCTCAAGAGAGCATCAAGGACCAAGCTACACCAAGTCATAGTGGGCATGGAAATGCCTTTTACTTTAAAAAGCTATTGTGACAATTACTCCTTGGTCATGCAAAGAAGCCGTAAAGCTCTCCTGCCTCCTTGCTGTCATCAGCGTGCTGCAACACCAACCTTGGCCCAGCCTGCTCTCTCCTTCTTTCTCCTCTCTGAGCATTCCGGTTGCATATGGCAATGCTACCTCCCTCTCAGGTTCCTAGTTATGCTAGGACCCCTTTTAAAAAGCCGCTTTATTTTGGAATTGCAGGCTTCCCTTCTACCAACTCTGAAAAGAATTTTTGCCAAATTCTAAAGTTGCTTAAAATCTGTTAGCTATTATTTCATAAAAATTGTAACCCTAAAGGTAATGTGCTGCTCATACCATTCATTAAAGCTTTTCTTTTAAAGTGCCTGCTTTTGCTATGTTCTTAGGTAGCACTTCTTAAATTCTTCTATTGCAGTAGTCGATGGTATTAGCTGTTGATAAATGGGTTATTATTTGAAGTGTCAGATGAACTGAAAGAACAATTTTATAGTGAAAGCGGCAAATGCCCGCCACGTATACAACTGCTTTTCAAGACATTAAACTTTTATAAATCAAACTAATTCCTCTTGATAGAAATTGTCACATTCAGGAATAGAATTTCTCTGGAAAGTCTGAAAAGTAAAACATTGTGATCTGTCAAGGATGGTAAAACCAAAACCTTCCCAAACATCCCTGTTTTTGCACTGTAACATTTAAAAAGAAGGTAAAAAATGCAAAACCAATAAATTACTAGGCAATTATAAAACCTGCATGACATTGTGCAAAACATTATGGAAAATACTCTCTGAGAAGACAATTTTGTGGTTCTTCTCTATTTGGACTAAACCACCTGCAATACTTCTATGCTGATTTTACTACCAGCAGGAACTCCTGAAATCACTCTGGTGAGTTATCTCGACAGGACTTTATTTAACAGATACAACAAAATCTGACCAACTTCCCCCTGAAATAGTGCAAAACTTTTCTCTTTCTTGTTAGCCTGGACTTTTTAAAGGGTATTCCTCTGTCATAAAAAAAAGCTTTTGTCCACTCCTTCTGACAGCCTGCCTGCAGAGAGAGACGTCACCACCCTGTTTCCTAAGAAAGTCCTCGTGACCATCCTCGAGAGAATATTCACCTCAGTGTATGTATACTTACTTCTTTCTGTAATATATGCAAAATCTGACGATCAGCACGACTGTGGGAGCAAAATGCAAAGAGAAGGCCTCTCTGCACACCTTCCATGTGCTGTTGTGACTCTTCAAAAGCCAGGAGCTGCAGCAAAGTCACAAAGTCCATGAGTCATTCTGCATACATGTCTACAATGAACAGTAATAATCCATGCACTTAATCATGTGTCTTCTGTATTGACAGGACCTGCTCTGCGCAGCGTGCCGTGAGAAAATCCACCTGGGCTCCGTCCGATGCCGCATGATTGTGGGGTGCCCAGCATCTGAAGGGATGTAAGATTTACTCACTATCTATGTTCCTCTTCTTATTGTCTTATTAAGGCAGTTATCTTATTAAGCCATTTGTTGTAACTGAAAAGGAAAGGGATTACATTCTAAATGCATGCAGCAGGACGCAACACTGAAGCATAAGTAAGCAAAGGAACATTCCTTCTGAACACACTCAAATTCTATTGTGTTGTAAATTTTTTTTAAAAGATCATTAGAGACAAGAATGGCAGGTTAATTTAGCTCTTAGATTCCATGCGATGCCATGCAGTAAAGCTGTATCTCCCTGCTCTGGCACTGTTTCACTATAAACTAATTGAGATTGCAGTATGGCACATGTCGTCTTGAAATCCTTCCGATTTCCTCTGGGAAATTAAAGAAAAATAAATTTAAAAGAAAACCAGAAGGAGATTAACTGCTTCTTCGTCTCATTTTTGCAGTACCAAACATACAGTCTAATTGATCTGTTTTGCTTCTCTGCTTATACAAATGAAATTTTTTCCAGAAGCTCATTAGGAGGAGTAGCTGCCTGTAGACCAAAGGAGGGAAGAGTCAGCCAAAGTGACTGGCCTTACCTATCAGGGAAAAAAAAAGTGTGAAATTCAAATTCATCTATGTATGTCTAGACTTACCCACACAATTCATTATTTAATAACAACACTTAATAATTAGTGTAAATTGAGTAGACTGTACACTTCATGTACCTAAGTAGACACAGAACGCTGATTGCACTGTCAAACTACTGGATCTGGTTGTTTTCGTGAAAAACTACCAGGAGATGTACAATTAATACGTTTCACAACAAACTTCACATTTGGGACACATTCAGACAAACAAGGTAGATTTCACACTAGAAGCTTCTCCTGCTCAGGAGCTCTGAATTTTATTCCAAATACAGTATAAACTGATTGCACGAATACTTCACCGAAGACTTCTGTGTCTCTTCAATTCTCAGTAAAGCAAAGAAAACGATGCCCAGCACCATGAAGTACTTCAGGATTTCTGGAGGACAACAGGAGAGCTAAGTGACTATACAACTCAGCCATTCAATGGTGGACACTCCAAAATGGGTATGCTGTTCACAACTTCATGCCAAATTTTAAAGCTGACAAAGTTTCCAGCCAGACTTGTGCTACAGCTTGAACATAGGCTTGACCTTGTCTTGGTTTCGGCTGGGACAGAGTTGATTGTCTTCCTAGTAGCTGGTACAGCGCTGTGTTTTGGGGTTAGGATGAGAAGACTGTTGGTAACACCCTGATGGTTTCAGTTGTTCCTCAGTCGTGTTTAGACTAAATCAAGGACTTTTCAGCTTCTCCTGCCCAGCCAGCAAGAAGGCTGGAGGGGCACAGGAAAGGTGGGAGGGGAGACAGCTGGGACAGCTGACCCCAACTGGCCAACAGGGGTATTCCATACCATGGGACGTTATGCCCAGTATAAAAACTGGGGGAAGCTGGCCTAGGGTAGATCACTTGTTTTGTATATTCCAATTTTTTTAAATTATTACTGTCATTTTATTAGTATTATAATCATTATTATTTTCTTCCCTTCTGTCCTATTAAACTGTCTTTATCCTAACCCAGGAATTTTACTTTATTTTCCAATTCTCTCCCCCATCCCACTGGGTGGGGGGGAAGTGAGTGAGCGGCTGCATGGTGCTTAGTTGCTGGCTGGGGTTAAACCATGACATGTGTGTGCTGTCTAAAAGAAATATTTGATTTTTCATGGAAAGGTACATTGAAAAGTACAAAATTCTGAGCTATTGCATCCAAACAAATGAAATCCAGATACTTTAATTTTCCATTAAAAACCATGATGTTACTCATCAGTCCCTTTATACACTGGCAGGTATTTTGTGGAGCACACAACTTTCTCCCATCTCTGTGAAGCTGTAGTGGAGAAATCTATGACAAGGCAGTAGGTTTTGCTACTGAAGAATGCAGATGAGCTTAGCAAAGCTATGACCCATGTGACCTCATCCCAAGATGATTAATCCTTTCCTATTGTGGTATTTCTGGTTATGTTAGAAAACCCAGTTGTCTCTGAGCTGCCTTACCCATGTGTTTGAGTCTTTTTTTTTTTTTTCTAAACCATCCTATGCTTGGCATTTTAACCCTAATTATTCCCTGCTTGGTACAGTCTTCTGAACTTGGCATTTATGGGTTTTCTTCATAAATGAGATTTATAAACATTTCACATTGATTAATTTTCTGGACCATAATTTTTGTGAGTGATGTGTTACCCTTGCCTTTACTGTACAGTGGTAACACATACGTGAAATTCTCCCCATCATGAGACCTTGTGACAGACATATTGCTCTTCACTGTAGCAATAAGCTATCATTTTCTATCAGGGCCATGTTTCACTTACGTCAAGTAACAGCAAGCACTGCAAAAATGAGCTTAACTCAAGCCACTGCGATACATTTAGTTAAACTGCCCGATCAAGCAGTTTAAAATTAAGATGTAAACTAATGACCAGATGGCAACACTCACCCCACTGACCAATACTGCACTTTTATGCTTTCCTCAGCAGTATCGATATTGATGACAGAGTACTGGAGTGGGCATACCATTGCTTTGCTCTAATAAGGAAAGTTTTGTATTTCTAATTAACTAAAAATCCAACGTGTTGTGTTTACTTCCAGAGATATATGCACAACATGTAATGTGAATGTCATCTCGGTTCCCAAGCACTAACTACTTCAAGCAGTTACCACCTCATCCAACTGATGGATTATAGCTCTTGTGTAAACAAGTGATTAAATTTTCACTTGTATATTCTTTGGGATCTTTTAAGTCATTCAAAATTTCAGAAATTTTTAAGGATAATTATTGGTATCCCTTAGAAAGAATTGTTTGCTACGTTCACAAACAGGGTGTAACCATACATACGTTTGTATAAATACATTCATATATATGTATATATGTGTAACATATATGTTACATGTAAGGTAATACATTCAAGGTCAATTCCAAAGCCCTGCTTTTGCAAAAAGGTTCCTAAGAACAGGAGTGAACTTAAGAAAGCTTACTCTCCACTTTACCTAAATCTGGAGTACATAAATTCAAACAGTGCTCATATTTTGAACCATAAAATTCCAACAGTTAGGTGCCCAACTACATACGCTCTTCATGATTCAGACCTAAAGTGGAGGGACACCTGAAATGTGCTAGACAACCTGAGCAAGATTCAGTTTTCATGCTTGAGAAAACCTCACGCACAGAGACAGGTCCAATTTCAGCACTAAACACAGCAACCACAGACATGCTGTTGAAGAACTCAGCCAGCACTCTTTTTGGTGCCCACAGTTTGGCACAGTATCCTGCTGGTTAGTTATCCTCCTTGCAGAGGAAGCTGGAGATCTGTGTTCAGTGTCCTTCCTGCCCTCAGAACAGACTGAAGGACTCAGCGTGTTCTTGCCCAAATAAGCAATATATATGTCTTGCACAAATTGCTTAAGTTCAATGGGGGGAGAGGGGGGGATGAAAGAGAATCAGACCCATCCCTATCCTTATAATTTCCTATTGGCACATTAAAGGTGGTTCCCACTGTGAACTGTGTGGCTTGCATTGCCCTTTGGAAGTGTCTCCACTGACTGTAAGCAGAATTGATGTGCTTAATTCTGTATCATGCTGTTAGGCCATACAGTTGGTTTGTGATGTCTAAATGAGACACCAAAACTAAGGCATGCAAATCTGGCCCTTTGGGCACTAGTTTGGAAGCACAGCCAAGTTCCTTGAAAACTTCTTATCTAAGTTTGCTTCTGGCCTCAGGTTTTGTGAGCTATGGTGTGATTTTAGAGTAAAAAATCAATTCTGTGTACACTTTGTGGACTTTATTCAGGAGGATTAGTATGCAAATATGCACTTGGCATATAAATAACCTAATACATTATAGCTTCACTAAACTAACTAAAAGCATCAGAATGTCATGATTTATTTCAGTTAAGATCAAATGAACAAATCAACGGGTTCAAATATTCAGCTTTCCACATTGTTGTGTCAGGTAATCCAACTGAATTATGAGACTGGCATTAGAAGGAATTACTTTCTGGCAGTCTTGTTGTGACAGATTTTCAGGGGACATGTCTGTTTTAGTCTAAACCCCAGACTTAGGTTCTTTCACCAATTTAACTCATAAGGTGATCTATTTCTGTAGCCTACCTGTGCCTTCCTCCTAAGCATCCATTATGGTTTTAGTTCTTTACAAAAGAAATCATGCGGTGTGTCTACCCTGTGGTTCTCACTGAGGGACAACAGCTTCCCTTCACAACATCTCCATCACCTGTGTTTCTGTGACTGCTCTTGTCCCCTCAGTCCTGCCTGCCACAGTAACACAGAGCCTGTCTACCAGTTCCTAGGGAGACACTGCTTAAACCATCTGTAGGAGCAGCTTTGGATTAGAAACAATTTTTAATACAAGAAAATCCATCTCAATCATTGAGATTGAGTATTAGCTTTAGGGAACTTTTTATTTTAGAATACTGTACAAACACAGCTTTCTATGTACACAAAGGCATGTATATGCTTTTATTCCTAAAAGCATTAGTGAATAAAAAAAACCAACTATATGCATCTCTTCAAAAGCAAAGATTAAAAAAGAGAAAGTGTGCTTCTGCTTCATTCTTTGGTGATTTTAACTAATGCAGCTGTTGCTTTTTTATATGGCATTGGAATAGTTTTGGTGTAGGCAGAAAGTTCTGTCCCCAAATATCCTTTGCTTTTGCAGAATTAATGGGTTTAACTGCACAGGTCATAAGTGCTTCCAAAAAAAGGACTATGTGAAGGCCTCTGTCAGGAGAGCATATATTTAAACTTCTAGCTGAGGTAATGGACATGAGACCCATAATTAGTAAAATTTGTCCTATTCATCTATTATAAATTGCTTAAGGCATTGTGTTAATTCATGAAACCTTTGCATTCCAATAACTTCAATGATTCTTTAAATATTTCTGGCTTTGTAGCAAAAGGTATGGGGAGCTTCTAGAGCTTTAAAACTAATTCTGATTATTTTGACCTAAAAACCAAATTCTTTCTTAATTCATTGGAGAAAAGAGTTCTTATAACAATTGAATAACTAACGTGTTCTTGAACTCGGAGCCTAAGACCATCTTAATTACTGAATTGCTAGTGTGATAGTAGCAAAACACAGAAAGAACATGATCTCATCACATGCAAACAAATTATAGCAATGCAACTTCTTAGCAAATATCATGTTTTATTTAATGTATGGCATCGTACCTGCATTTTATGAATACTGAATAGCTCTATGCATATTCAAAAGCATATATAGTTTTAGTAGCAACAAATGAAAAAATATTATTTTAACCTACACACGAGTTACACATAACTTTGTTTTCATTTCATTCATTTCAGTAGAACTCAGTTGGAAATATATTTAGCCATCTATATTTTCTGACTCAAGTCTTTTCAGCCTGAAATTGTTTGGTTCTTTGACAACCTGTGTGATATTGTGGGTGGGTTTGTTGTTGTCTGCTTGACTTTTCAAGGAAACTGGAGGAAACTACTGATGTTTCATTTGCCAACCCATTGTACGAAAACGTTAGTTCATCTGGAAAAGTAAAGGTAAGTAGCAATAGCTGCTTCTATACATTCAGAAAAATGTGAGGCTGTAGTCCTCAGATAAGTTTTCCATTAAAACAAAGAGTGTAATGCCTCACTGAATGCTATTTAATAAAAGAAGTAAGAATTAAATATTGCTGCAGTACTCACATCAGTTCCAGTGCATTTTCAAAACATAGGCAGATTTGAAATCAGCTCAGTTTTGAGAACATCTTGATGTTTATAACTGATACTGACTGTAGGCTGCTGAATCTGAGAAAAAAAGAGATTTGGCTGAAATATTTAGCCAGACATACAGGAGAAAAATCTCACTGGAACTTGTCTCCTTTTGCTTCTGGAAAATATACAAAGCAAACACTCAACAACAAAAAAACACCACCAACAACAAAAACACAAAATGCGTGATTCAGCACCCAAGTTGCCTTTGCACACTCACTTAACTTCAATGAGATAATTCATAATACTTCCCAGTACCTTAAATATGCATTACTATTCCCATCACTGTAAAATTCACCTTGACACTGAACAAACACTTGCTCACGTTATTTCCCTAATACCATTTGTTGATCATAATTAAGAGGCTGCTAGAGTAACAAAGAAGTTTGTGAATAAAATATATATCTAAAAGTGAATACATCGCAGAAAAAGATTTCAAGGTAAGATTTAATTATCAAATTAAGTGGTAGCCAAAACATATGTTTTACATTTAATGAGAAATATGATTGACTTAAAATGCAGCTATCTCTGCTATTTGTTTTGTCATTGAAAATAAAACAGACAAAGAACCTTGGAGCTAAAAGGAGCAAAAAAAGTAATATTTAAAACATCCTTCCTGCCCTCATTTTGATACTACTCTTACTAGCATTGAAAGAACTAGTCTTAGTTTGAAATAGAAAATAAAACTTCCTTGTCCTTTCCACAGTCAGTAATATAAGATTCCACTGCAGAATTGAATAGGATTAACTATGACATGCCATTTACTTTCTATGAAAGGTTCCTTACACCTGATTTTAGAGACAGTAGATCAGATTAATTCATTTACAGGTTGGGGTTTGTGAGAGTTCCAAGTTGGAAACCATTCCCATTACAATCATGTCCAATTTATCAGGACATTTTCATTTTAGTTAAAATAGATTCCTGACAGGCTTTGTTTAATAACAAGTTGAAAAACAGAAGCACAATGTCAGGAGAGACATTTTCATAGAAGACAGCCCCAGGCACTGTGATTGAAGTCCAGTGCTGTACCAGATTTTCCTCTATTTTCTTTAGGATTGGGGAAATACATGTTTTCGCTAATTCTTCCTTTAAAAAGGAAAACAAGAGTTACAAGTTTTCTCTGACTCTGATGAACCTTAAATCTGATTGGACTATATCACCAGCCAAAAAATATGGTAAAAGACGAGCAACATCTCATGTTCAGCTGAATACCCACAAGTTATGCACTTGTGGGCATCTATAAGTTTCGTAAAGAAAGAACAATTCTCCCTGGACCTTCCTGAACACCGAAACCATGCGGGCTTAGTGCTACCACACACTTGCCTATAATATTGCCTCCGTAGTTTTGGATCCATAGACTATGTTACTCAGCCAGCCACATGGAAGGATATTTTTAAAATATTATCTGCAGCTAACTAAAAATATTCTGAAACAGCTTTTTTTCTTTTTATAGTCTCCTGGGTATGCCACCTCACTTGCTGTTCAAATCAGTGTTTCTCCATGGCATGAGGTATGTAATAACACATTGCTCTTCTAAATTAGGGTATGTGTTGGGCTATTAAATAAAATTCATTTGCAGAGGAAAGGGAAAGATGTCATTTAAAGTCAATGGTATATTGCTACTCATAATGTTAGCACTTTTGGAGATCTGAGAAAGACGACCAGGGTTGGATTGGCTGACAAGGACCTCATAATAGCAATTTCATTAATGCTGCCTACTGTAGCTACTTGTTACGCCACACAGTAGTTCAGCACTTTCCATTAAGCCAGATGCTGAAGAAAATGTTTAGAAATACAGAAGTCCTTACCTGAAGAGTTCATACTATCTCTTTTCTCATACATTCTTCATTCAAGAAAATTAGAACTGGTCATTTAAATTACAATACCATGTACCAAAATTAGTGACCCACTGCAATTACACAGCTGCACACAGATTCTCCCAAAATAATACTATATATAAATATTAAAGCAAGAGCTCTGGAGACAAGCAAAACAAACGTGGGAATGGATGCAGAAGGTTAAATAACTTGATCAGGTGTATGTGGTGGACAATGGTTTTGGTGGAGCTATGCTAATTTTTATCAGCTGAAAATCTGGTCTAAAAAGTTTAGAGATTTTATAGTTTTCTTTGAACTTAACTTCATATGTTACTTCTGTAATGAATCTCCAGCCATTCATGTGTCCATTCTAACAAATGAATTGAGTGACTTAGGTTTTAAATTTCATTATATATTTTTTTCTTTTAGTATTCATTTAATGAAGATGTGAATGCTACTTCTTTTCCAAATCCTCTCTATGGTGAAGCATCAGAAGACATGGAGAAATTATGCAGTTCCTTGAAAACAGACATAAAACAGGATCAATATTGATTGTAACTCTTTGCCTGAAGATTTGTTCTAAATCTGAAAGTATGTCATGATACTGTAGCTTTTGCAATATGAATGAATAACTCTTCACAAAATAACTCTTCTATTAAAATAATTATGTTCAGAAAGTAACTTTATATTAAAAATGGAATCCATACATAAGTAAAACATACATATATATAGTCTTCTGTCATTTCTGTTGGTGCAGAAGGAGATTGGTAACTATAACTATGAATTCATTTCACATTTGTACAGTTCAAATTCCAGTATGTTAATAAAATGTTTAATCAAATCCCAGTTCTTGAGGTTTGGGAATCATAATTTCATGTCTATTATTTGAGAAATGACGACTTAAATATTTCTGTAATTTTGCATTAGAAAGGGATTTTAAATAGTTATTTTAGTGTTCCAAGAGGCAGAAGCAAAAGAAAAGTCTTTGTATGATTAGAAACATATCGAACTAAATCAAAGATGGTCATGAATCATAGATTTGTATATCAGCTCAGCGTGTGATTCATCAATGTGACATACTGGTATGTACATTTATTTTTTAAAACTATGCTTATTATTAACCTTGATAGACATATCTGACCAAATTCCCTTCTGATCAGCTCTACAGTGCTTACCACAGAGCTACTGATAAATTTAGCTTTGTGGTTGACAGAGGGTGGAAACTAGCATGTTCAGGAAACCATATTTCTGCTGAACAGGTTGGCCTCCCACACAGCTGAAACTTATGTCGTCCCATGCCTACATGAGAAAGATATGGGGAGGCAATTCTTGATTGCCTCCTGATTTTGAGTGTCACCTTCTGTGATACCAGGCATAGCTTGTAATAGTGTTTACACTTTAAATAACCTGACAATATGTCATCTTCCATAATTCCCACTTGAATTATACGGTGGTCACTTTTAGCTTGAAGGCTTAAGTGTTCCTGCTGTGCTTGTGTTTTCCTCCCTTCTTGTATTTCTACAGCTTACTTAATTTTAAACCCATTGGCAAGTTTCAAAGATACTAAACTCCTACAAATTTCATAAAAACAGACATCTGGGTAGTAGACAGTATCTCTGTTAATAACTTCATTCAGGGAAAGCTGAAATGCTTGACATTTATTAGACTTTTGAGACTCCAGACAGAAAAGCATGTTGAAGCCTGGTTTCATTCCATCATGCACGGGACTGCTTGTTTGGGGTTTTGGATTGGTTTGGTTTGGTTTTCTTTCACCTTTTCTTAATAGCGTAAGAGTAGTCCACAGCTGTCTACCTGGGGCCACAGAACTACTTTTTAACTTAGGTTTTCTTATCTGACTGGCACGTTGTTTCACAGGTAGCAGAAGTAACAAGGACAATTCCCACAGATGTTTGTCCATCATTCTCTCCATACCTTTCCGGCAATAAGCTCATAGTGCCTCTCTGCTGCACTGTAAAACCTCGAATTTCTCTTTCCGCTCTCTTCTGTAATCCGCTATAGTATCCTTAGTCCTTCCCCAAGCTCCACAGCCTACCCAAAAACTTTCTCTCTTGAACTTGTTTCCCTGACGTGTCCTAACCACAAACCAAAAAAGAAGCATCCATCACTGCCTGGCCCAGAGCTACACATGCGCTGATCAGCTGCTGTACGTTTGGCCGGTTGGCAGCAGAGGTGACAAATTCACACTGCAACTTCTCCTCCTCTGTGCTCTGAATTTGTACAGCTGTCTCCTGCCCAACTGCTACTTTAATGAAGCTGCTCAGAGCTTCACGTCTTTCATACACACACCTGCCTTAATGCCAAGTTTAGTTGGAAGTTACCAAACATTATTCATGGAGGTTTTAAATGAGGAAGTGAGACAAGAGGATCTCACATGCTGTTTTCTTTCTGAAACAAGGTTAGTAAGACAGAAACCTAGAATTTGCTTACTATACTTGTACTTGTTGAGACACAGAGAATGCACTTGATCCAGCAAAGTGCCAAGTGCCTCCAGCACCTGAACTCTGGTATTTTGATAAATCTGTGTGAGATGATTCATCTCCACATTAAAAACAGGCATTGAACATTCCTACAAGGTCAAGCCCATCTAGTCAAATGCTCATTTATTCTGCAATGGACTAGCAATGTTTTCAGAATTTCATTAAGCACCAATATGCTGGTTATGCCATAGTCCTTATATCTCCAAACATTTTATCACACTATGTATATCTGTAAGAAATTGCAATAATGAAAAGGATAAAATTAATAATGGTAGCATTTTATCACATTCTCCCTTATGAAACAAAATATATTTATTTTAGTATTAATGGTACTCATATTTTAATGTCTTAAATAGAAGCATATGATTATAAAGAATTATTGTAAAAAACCTCAAAGAATATCATATTTCTTATCAGTAGCTATTTCCTGGGAGAACTGTGACTCTTCTGGATTATCTCTGAAGCAAGGTAAGCCTTTCAACAAAATAATTTCCCATTTTTATAATTGATAGAATGTTTTTAAAGAAAGTGTTAAAAATCAGACTTTTCATCTTCCTGAGCTTCAATCATTTTGTACTGTTCTTATTTCACCAGGAACAAAAGATTTACTTATATTCACTGCATGGTTATTGTCTCTTGCCTAACAGCTGCCTAACAACAGCCCCAGACTGTTTCAGACAAATGTTTCAGACAAAAATTATACTTTTTATTTCATTTTCTGAAACTTTTAAGTACTTTGACCCAAAGCAGTAGAATTCTTATTATCAGTCGTCCTTGCCCCAATTCCAATTTCAAAATCTGAAGAATATGAGAGGAAGAAAATACTGTTAAATCTTTCTACATAGGTTTCTTACTTCTCCCAATTAATAATAGCCCTTGACTAAATACCCTCTGTAAGCTTATGTTGTTATTGTCAAGTAGTAAAAATTAATTGTTTCCAAGTGGCCTGTTTTCTGGGAATAAATGAGAAGATGGATACTCTATACAGATGATGAATACTGCACTTAGTCTAGTTTAAACATGTTTGTACATTAATGATCCAAGGTAACAGCAGACATAAATTACAAGACACAACTTCTAACAAAACCTAATAACACCTGCAGTGTGGTCAATATGCTCTTCTCAGAGTTGTTTCACCTCTCAAAATCTCACAATCATAAAGAACACAGGCAAGCAAGTCTCTTGCTTTTGGCTGATCTGCATTTCAAAATAAGTCATAGTTACGGTACATATCAACAACCATGTTTTACACACCGATAGCCAGATCCTTATCTTAGAAAGGGTCATTGTATTTGCAGCTTGTTCCAATACTTGCCTCTACAGGCCACTACCCTGCCACTTTTGGAGAGGTGGGGAAGGGGAGAAGGATCTTATCTCCTGTTTAAAAAACTTTAAGTTCAACACATGGCTGCGAACCCTCCTCCTTTCCAATACTGAGGAGCTCAGGCCTTGCTCAGAGCTGCCTTTTGGGCTCATTGGTTACACCATTGCAGCTGTACTGGGGCTTTGTACTGCTGCCCCATTTCTGCATATATTCCTGCATCTGCTGGCCCTTACGTTGGAGATCCCCATGGATGTAGTCCAAGTGCTTGCTGATGGCGACTTTTTCTCATCCTTGCCTTGTTTCACCGGCGACAGACTGATCAGCTTGAAGACTATAAAACTGATCAACCACATGATGTAATTTTGAAGTTATTCTGGCTTTGAGCTGGAGGATGGCTTAGATGACATCCAGAAGTCCTTTCTGACCTAAATGTTCTTATAGTTCTATGATTCCATGGTGCTGGTGTCACCCAGTTCCTCCTTGACAACATTGTCCTCATTCAGTTCTGTCTCCAGCTTGTGCCGTGCAGGCGTATGTTTGCTGAGCTCATTCTGAAGCCAAGGGTATCCTCAGCTCCCCCTTACAGTTTCTTTGTTATTTGCTCATCTGTGGTTGAGGCCTCAGGCACAGCTTTTGACTTTTTTCATGACCGGTTTCTGTATCCGACACAGCTGGAGATAGGCTCTTGGATTCGTTAGAGCCCTGATCTGATCTGCTACATCTTAATTGGACTTGCTGCCATATATGAGCACCAGAGCCACCTAAAAAATGCCTGCTCTTAGTAGCCATCAAGTTGGCAAGGGTTCAATTAATCTTGTCCTTGGGCAGATGCCTACCGTAGAGTGCAGTAAATGGAATTCTTGGAGCTTCTAATTCTTTCTGTTAACTCTAAAGACAGTCTAGACATGATGTCTGCAATGGAGATGTCCAGATTTAATAATATGAATCCCATTCATACTGTCTTACTTAATCAACTCCAGATTTCATTAATGTATGTATGTGATATGGAGATTCTCACTGGATAATCCTCCTTACAAATGTACATACAAATGTTCTCTTATACACCGACATTTTCCAGACCTCTCTCTGTTTGTACAAACGAGACAAAGAGCTTCACGTGTACTTATAACATGCAGTCATGCATCTATCAAAACCTGACATCTTCTATCTTCCATTTTCAGTTTGTGTGGGTGAAGAGAGGGAGGAGTAGGTGGGGAGAATTCATATATAAGTTAACAAAAATGGAAGTTCATAAACACCCAAGTAGAAAAATCTATTGAGGGCTGTATTGCTCCATGTAGGTTACAGCATGTGAGAAGTCAGGCACCTGACATGCAACAGGATTCTTCTCTGCTAAGCACTTAAAAAGAGTCATTTGTTTTCCAAGGTAACAGTCAGTTACTAAGACTTGTGAAAAGGAAATTGTTCTCCGCTGTGTGGGGATGAAGAAGTGAAAAATGCAGCAAACAAAGGAAAGAGAAGGAAAGACATTACTAAGAACATGTATAGTAACATCATTCCAAACTGTTCCTACACTGTTACCACTTCATTGCTTGTAGCTCTTATACTGTAGCCCCTTTTTATTTGAAAGCAGGTATGGCCATAATGTGCATGTTCCTGCAGCAGCCAACCATGGATCTTCAAAAGTGCCAAGCAAGTTAATATTCATATTTGGATTTTAATTCACCATCTGCAGCTATAAGCATTCTTAGGGACATATTCCATGCCCCAAAAAATAGCTGTGATTTTCTACAGGATATTTAATATGTGACAACTAAGATATGGTAAACTGTAGAGCATATTAGTTTTGGTGGGTTTGCATTTTACTTTTATGAGGACACTCAAGGTGACTCTTAAAGGTGGGGGGAAGGGAATATATCAAAACATAACCTTAATCACACCAGGAATTTAAAGTATATTTACTGTTCCGTTATAAAAACACTTCCCCCCCTCCCCCATCTTAATATGGCCAAAGAACAACATAGTGTTCAGCCTAGAAGAGGATCCAAGAACATAGATCTTGACTTGGATGTTCAAGTGGTGAGAATGGGGTGTAGTAGCTAGAGTAGCTTGTGACGTGGCAATCAATTTCTTGCAGTCCTCTCACCCTCCATGGATCACAAGCTAAAATATGTCTCCCAACGTTGGTTCCAACTACTAGAAAGCATTTTCCATTCTGATAGTTCAATGGATTTTTAAATGTATACCTCTCATTTTGACTGTTTCTTCATAAAAAGAGTTCATTTGCCCTTCTATTTACGAACAATGTCAAATTACTATGCTTTGGAGAAGAGCTGGTCAAGTTCAGGGAAACGTTTAGGCAACAGGATGAAGTCAGAAAAAGTTATCAGCTAGAGGGGAGGGTGGGTATTCTACTTTTCCAATGAAAATGCGAGTCTCTGAGGCGAGTCAGCAAGGCATGCTCAACTGGGTTAAATGGGTTTAACAGGGAGAAATGAGTACAAATTATTCATGGGAATTCTTTAATCTTCTGTGTAATTATGTGATCATTCCCAGAACAAAGACTTTGATTGATCATAACAGGAAGAAAAAGTCAGTTCGCACACAGCACAATGATTAGCATACAGCTATGGAGAACAAAAAAAAAAAAGTTATAATCTAGTGCTATAATATTTTCTGCATAATTTGAAAGTTTGGGGTGCTAAGCCTAAATAATTTAAATGTAATTATAAGTAATCCTTTTTTTCTCAGAAGAAAGTTGTTTTCATTTTGTTCTTCAGTTTAGTCTTTAATTTTGAGTCCTACTTCTTCAAGTAAGTCATTTTTTTCAACCACTTAATGCAGGTCATAAAACAGTATGATTCTGTGACAAGTATTTTACAATATATATGGTATGTGAATTTGTAAAGCTTTAGTCAACATTATTAAGGTTTTGGTATCTAAGGCTTAGAATACAATTGACCAAGCAGTAGGGTATATTTACTTTAGAAACATGCTATATCAACAGCATTAACATTAGTACTCTATTTGGTATTCACATGGACGTGTCAGCAAGAAGTGGACATTAATAGGCACTGCATTACTGTTGGTCTCCAATGAAACTGTGTATTACAGCTACCTTAGTAAAGTATTCAACTTGATTCATGTAAAGTGTTGTCACAGAATTAATAATGATTTGCTTCTTTTTGTAAAAAGGGGCTGTATTCATTGTAACAACATGATTAATCATGTAATAAATTAACTCAAGGAGGTAAGTAGGAATCTCAGGGTCATGTGCTGCCCTGAGCTTATATGCAAAATTGCTACTGACACAAAGCAAATCAAAAGGATAAAGGAATATAGACCTAGGAATATACTCCTAGATATATGCTGCTATACCAATCTAGAATATCTGGAAGATAAAAAGGATTAAATTACTCTGCAGTTTCTGTTTAGCTGTCTTATTCTGGAGGTGATTTCTCTGGACACCCTTGAGAAAATTCAGTGCTCAGGTTGAAAAGTTCTGGTAACTCATATAACTTCCTTTGCCTATGTTAACCAATCAACTTTTTGCTGCATTTTATCAACACTTCAACTGCAACTTTAAACCACTCTAAAATCTGCCTATTTTACTAGATTTGTGAACCTTCCCTTGAAGATCTGTTTCTTACAGCTGACAGTTTTGAAAGGCAGAATTGATACCTTTGGATTTACTCTTATTTTATTTTCCTGTTTGTATGTCTTAGTATTTCACTTTAACTTTTCTATCAAAAAGTAAATACATGGGAAACCCTATTCAGTTTGACTTTGACAAAACTGTCTTGGAATATGTACAGGGTAGAATGGTAAGAGGCAAGGGAGAGAATTAATCCCAGTAAATATTCAACATACTAAGTTATCTAGGGATCAAGTTTTTTATTTTCACATTTGTATCCTGTTTGTGGCCCATTTCCTACGTACAGATAAAAATCAAATAATAAACTAATATATTCCTTCTTTAAGTTCACTGCAAATTATCCAAAGAAGATTCTTAAGGCATTTAACTGGAAGAGGACAAAACCAAAAAAACCCAACAAACCAATTCAGACCAAAAATTGTCTTTTGCAATGTTGGTGGGAATTCTTGAAAAAATCTCCAATAGAAAGTTGCTGCATAAATTGTTGCCTATATGTAGGCACATGTGGGCTCACTCCTTTTATTTATCATGTCATCCTTCCATAAACAGCAATTAAACTCACTCGCCACCTCGTACATTCCTTCAAAGCTCTCTGGAAATGAAACTAAAACATAAGTGGTACCCGGTGCGTACCGTACAGAGACCTCAGACGGATGTACAACACTTTGTCTCAAACTGAAAATATAATTTACAAATATGATTATTTACATAGTCTTACAAAGCAAAATATAAAATCTCTCACTGAAGGGGTCACCTGGATAGATTTAATTTCTTTTACCATGGTACTGATTAATCAAGTTGCACATATGTGTTTTTTTTAAATTAAGTTAAGCTTGCATTATATTCTTTAACCTGACATGAATTAATCGTATACCTATAAACATATGCATATGCTAGCTGTCATGAGAAAAGGCAAGCAACACACGTACATCTCTGGACCTCTACGCCTTCAGAGAACTGTCTATACTTTTGGCTGGACTTTTCTTTCCCTGTCCCAATGGGCTGTTTATTTCAACTTTCAATCCTTCCATCTCTTTCAGCCTTTCAATCTTCATGTCTGCCTTTTTTCCCTCTTCTTTCCTGTCCTCTTGCACTGATCATTCAACCCTTCACTCATTCTCTCTCCTACATGAAAGGGAAATGGATTTTTGAACAAATATGCCATTTGTTCCAGTCATACTGGTGAAGTTATACTTATCCTCTATACTATCTCTAACTTATGTATTGGATTGCAAATTCCTCAAGGCTTTCTTGGTCCTCAGGCACTACTACATTGATTATCATTAATGATGTCACCTAATTTTCAAGAGTTTAATTTGCCTATAAATCTTACTGAAGCCAATGGGAACTGCAGTCCTGGGACCTCAAGATATCCCAGACACACTAGGAAACTCTTACTTAACAGCCAAAATTTGGATCGAAAGTTCTAGCTTCAGGCACCTTTGTTTCAATGTTTTAAATCATCACTTATATTTTGCTTTGTCCTTGTCCCATTGTCATTTCTCATAGAAGAGACTTGCATCATTAGATCAAATCATTTTCAGACAGTTCGAAACCATGTTGTAGGAACTGTACCTAAAGCATACCACCACAGACATTTGAAGCATTACCGTTCTTCTCCATTACCCTATGCTGTCTTGTGACACGGTGCGTGCAATGAGTGCTGTGTGCTGTCTGATGTTTGGCAGGGTACACCCCCAGGGAAGGAAGAGCATCAGGTGACTTTGTGGAGAAATGTGGCCAGTAAAATAAAAGAGCGATTGGTTCCTGTTGGGAAAGACATTGTTTGCAGAGACAGGAATGGGGACAGATTGTTTTGCTTTTGTCTTTAATCTTTTAAAATGGTCTAACTTGTGTGAAAGTACACCCAAAGGGTCAGCAGTGTTGCACAAAATTTGTTTAATGAGTGTTTTAACTACTGAATTCAAATTCCTCATGAAATATTTGAGAAAAGAGAAGAAATTATCCACTTAAGAGAAGTTCTTTTTCTTTTAATCTTTTTTCTCTACTTGGCTTCAAGTTTCATGACACATTCTGACCTTAACAATATGTGCATAGTGAACTCCTATTGCTACGTCTATTTCACATTATAAAATTATTAACTACAGAACTGCAGTGCACTGCAAAGATACATCACACCACTTTTCCATTTATATTATGTTAAAATAGTAAGTTATGTAGGACTCAAGAACAGACTTACAGGAGAAGCCTGTATATCAGAAGAAGATATTTTGTCCTTCTCTGACACCCACATGACACATTTAATACACTGCCAGCACTGTAAATCACACAGACAGCCTTTTCTATTTAACAAAGAAATATTGCTATTCTAGTATAGCTGCACTTTTTTTGGTGATGGCACTTGCTACTTTATGCAGCAGTCAACACAACTCTGTATCAAAATAGATCATTGTGTAAGCAGAAAGCAAACATGCAAGTTTTCAATTGCAAAAGCACTTCAGCTGCAGTACAGACACAACAGTACTTGCTTTCAATAGCTAAGGGAAAAAACAGATTAATAGGCATACCAGGCAAATTGCTGTAACTTCCAATCCAATAAAACAATGGCAAACTGCCCAAAGGAAATGCCCAAAATAGTTCATCTGAGCTATGTTGAAGGATAGTGTATTGCACATTGGGAACTTTTAACCTTAACAATCATGATTAAATTTAAAAAGAAGAAAAAGAAATCGCTACTGCTAAAGATACTTTGTCCAGTAGGAAAATTTAGGCTGTGATGCTTTATAGGATATATTCTATCTGTATAGGTTTAACAGCTCCCTGTGAAATTCCTTCCTTTAGCAATGTCCTCAGATTCTAAATTATAAGGGAGATTATTTTAATTTCCATACATGCATAATATATAACTATCTTCTGTTCTTGTTTATATTTACACATTTTGTGTATTATGCATAAACATTTTACAAAATATGTATTTTCCTTTACATTTAGGGGTATATGTTAAATGTGATTTTAAGGGGTAGCCTAACGAAAAGAAATATTGTTTGACTAGTACTTATTTATTTTCTGTTAAGCTTTTCGTTAGGACATAACATTTTCTATATAATTTTTTTGCAATGGAAGGTAACGCTGCACATTGTTGCTGCTAAACAATAACGGCAGCCCTTAAAAAACAACAGAAATAGATCCTGAAGTTATGTGCAACGTGTAATTACACATTCAGTGACCCAGTTTGTAGTGTACTCCTGCACAACATATTTGTGATTGATTAAACAAGAATAGGTATACTAGTTCTGAAGCTAACACGAAGGTGCCAATGAATCCTCTTATCAAGCCTTCCCTCAATCACTTTCCAACAAAGTATATAGCTCATGCTTCATTTTAAACGCATCAGTAATTCCAGAGCAGTCCCATCAAAATCAAGGTTATACAAATGGTTTAAGACAAGCATGGCCATGGTTTTTTGTGTGATTAAGGTCATCATGAGTTGTCAAAAACGCTGTTTAAAAAATACATCATATCCTACTTGATGATTACATGATATGGGCAACAATGGATATTCTTAGGTGGGACTAATTTTGTATCAAAAGGTGTTATGTAATGAGTGCCAAAATATTAATATACATTCTCAGAAACACAGAATTCTGAACCATTCTTATATGAAATTAGCTTTTTCTAAGTAGTACTAGATATTGACTAGCCTAACTAAATCTCCTAAAAGATGGAATGCCTATCATCTTTTCTTTAATAACCAGAAAATGGTGATAACCACAAGTTAAGTTTTAGTTATGAAGCGAGAGGCATAACTACAGTAACAGACACAATTCAGACCGCTTCTGTTCAAGGGGAAAACTGAGTGAAGTTTTTAAGCACACATTTAACTTTTAAGTATCTGCTGAAAGTACTTGCTTAAGCTTTACTGGACTACATCCTTAAATTTCATTGCTGTGATTTACTCCTTAACTGCCTTAAGCACTAAAGGTCTGAGCAGGTAAAGCAGCAGTACTTAAATGTTTCAAGACTGAGTAGTTTTTTCCTTTTCCATAATCGCTACCCTCACCTTCGTACATCTCACACACCTAAACCTCCTCACTGGTCCTCTATCACTTAGTATGCACCCCATGTGCACCTTGCTTGTGGGAGTCAGCGTGGACTACCTGAGTTGTGTCCTAGCATGCTTGGTGCAACCTAACAACACAATTGCTGCCCTCCAGCTTCTGTAAAGGACTCCTTTTGCACCCTTACTGGCCTCAGAAACCCCCTTCCACCTCTTTTCCTTCCCCATAACCATCCCTTGCCTTTGTGCACAGAGATTTCTTCCCTTAACACAGCCCTGGAGCTGCATCCATTGAACCCTTGAGTCTCTGCTCCCGCAGGAGGAAGGAGCGGGGTGCTTACGTGAGGCTGCTGCTCAGCCCAAGCCCAGCGTAGACAGGGAACAAAGCAAGGGAAATGACAGCAGATCCCAAACAGCTACAGCCACGAGATGATCCATGACTTTCTCCTACCCCATAGCAAATGTGACACTATTTAACTAGCAAAGAAAAGAAATGCCCAGCTACCAAAGAAGGTAAATCTTCTTCAGGTTTGAAAACAGTACTACATTTCTTCTAAGCCTTTTTAGTTTTACAGATGGAAATCAGAATTAATAATTACTGGGATGAGAACACAGATATTTTCCCTGGGTAACATACTTTGATCCCTGCACTCTGTTATAGGCTCTTGGTCAGGGAGTTTGGTGAAAAAAATCAGATATTCTGCATTACCTTTTGAACATGTTGTAACCTTTTAAAGAACTTACATGGCCCCTATCACCAGAATATGCAAAAGATTCTTCACCCCTATTAGGTGGTTCGTCCCTAATGAAACTGCCTGGTAGGTGGTCAATAGTTGAGGTTCAGTTTAAATGTGGGAACTAAGGCAGAGTCCAAGGTCTGGATCTCCCTCCCACCTCCAACTGCAAGGATTTAGGTGTTTGCTGTGCAACACAAGAATTCAGATTGCTTTATCCAAGCAAGCAAAGCCAAATATCCTGCCTGAGTCCTCTGGCAACTTTAGTCTCCTGTTTAATCCACAAAGTCTCCCTGCCCCAGTCTGGTGACCAGATCGTGCTGAACATCCCCTCGTACAAGGGTGAAACGTGCGCCAATATGTATGTTCACAAACATGGGCAGGACAATTATTACCTGGTGATTAGTGCACTTACCTCAGAGTAGGGAGAGAAGGATTCCTAGACTACGTTATTCTGCTGGTGAGAAGGAGTGAGAGGGAAAAAAAAACCCCAGCAGCTGTCAAACTCGTATCTACACTTTTTCAAAAAAGGACATAGGCAAGGGCAAGCTATATATGCTCTCCACAAATTCTCTTGCAAACACACATTTTTAGAGTGGATGAGATTCACCGCCAGAGAACCAGAAGCAAGAGATCCCTGCACAGGGGACTTGATCTCTGGTTCTTACCCTTCATGTATTTTTGTTACTGATCCCTTGAAAGAAAACGCATGTCTTCTCAGGAGTCAGGATCAGACTCTGAGACCCAGTTCCCATCACAGATTTGAAGAGAATGAGTTTGTTATCCAAAATCCGCTCTAGGAAGGGGCTTTCATGCTATGAACCCCGATTTCACCATTTGGGTTTGCAGGTAAGTATGTGGCTAAGTGCTGGAGGGCTCTGGGGAGGGAGATGCCCCTTTCTCCTCAGGACTTCTCAGCAGGTGGCTTGATTGCTTCTCCTGAGTGTGGTACCTGGTGGGAAGCACCTTCCTCTGCACCTAGCTTACTTTGTTCACTTTCTTGGTACATTTGGTTGGTGACTTCCCCCACACCTTCCCCAGAACAGTGCCTCACTCATTGCATACCCTGCTCCACTGGAGCACTGCTTATGAGTCTGCACCACAGGGGTTTGCCCAAGCCCACAGAAGAAGCGCACAGGCTTACGGAGTCGAATCAAGGCACCCCATCTTCCAGGCTGGTGACTGACAAGCTTTTTCTCTCATTTTCAAGCAGTCACGGTTCCAGATGGAGCTGACCATGTGCTAGGGGCTGTACATGCTACATGGTGAAGCAGTGACCACAGTACTTTGCTCTGGCTCCTTTGAGCCCAGCACCTGCTGAAGACCACAAACCAGTAAGAGACCACTTCCCCTTGGTTCTCATAGTTTATAAAACTGCTATCCTTAGCCAATATCATCAACAGATACAGCTGAACAAAGGTTTAGCCTACTAGTAATAAATTACAAAGGATTGGGGTTTTTTTCAAAAAAGATTGGAAACTTAAAGGTGCAAGTGTCTTTGTTGCTAGAATAAATAACAAGTAGCCTGTGCAAGGATGCTGCCACCTGGAAATGAGAATGCAGACACCAAAATGCGTACTTGTCTATGCCTTTCCCGTTAGCAGAGACTGGATGTGCAGGGAGCCTTACTATGCAGGGTTAATTCAACCTATTGTATAAAATCGACCAAATTCTGGAGTGCTTATTTGTGTCTGTAGAGATTAAAGATCTGTCTGTCCTCAGAGCAGACAAGACTGTATTTGGCACCTGGACATATATTTTAAAAATGCAATTTGAGATACTGTGCTAGCAATATTTTTAATAGAATATTTTATTGAATATTACAGATTTATTTTTCTAAAAGGTACGTTTATTCACCTTCAGTCCTGAGCACCCAGATATTTTATTATTTTTTTATTCTTGTGCTGTACGTTATTTAATAAAGGAAAAGGAGGGGATTGGAACCTAATTACATGTTACTGTATAAGACACAATGTTCAGCACAGGTTTTCTGTTGCGTAGTTCCCCCCAAAAGGTACATTTTGCATCCTTGTTAAAACCAAAATATGTCTCCATGTACCCAGAATAAAGAATATTTTTCTCATTGACAAGTATTTTCTATTTGTTCTGTTTATAAACTTAGAATACACACACATAAGCTCTCACACAGATAAATACAAATCTGCATGTGCTTTATACATTTTAAAATTCAATTACTTTCCTGACATCTTTTTTAATACGTGATCAATTCAGAGCCAAGATCTGGGGAAATTGTTTTGTTTTCATAACCACAAGAATCAATCAAAAAGTAGAATGAGATCTTTTAGCATTGATATTTCTGAGCAATGGTCAAAAAAAAAATTGATAGTTGGGATTTTTTTCAACAAATATCTTTACCACATCATTCTCCCTGAAAGTCAAACACATTTCTTTGTGAGCTGCAAATGTAAGAAGATGGTTACACCTGATTTCAAGAAATGTCTACCGAGACCGGTACCAATGCAGGTTAATTACATGATGCCACTTTCAGATCTCTGTTGCGGCTACTTTAATAATTCCAGCCACAGATAGGCCTTTTTATGCAGATTATAGCTGAGATGGCATAACTTTTCAGCCCACTCTTATCTGACAGTTAGAAACTTCTTCCCCCAGTCACACCAGCTAGAACTACCAAAGACCGTGATGAAAGATACACACTTCACACCGCAGCAGTCACCTGGGAAGACTTAATAATACCCCAATCCACTCTCTTCTCCCTTACTCTTCCACCAAGCAGCTAATGAGGGGCAGCTGCTATAAAAGACTACAAATCAGCTTGTGCAAAGGTGATGGCTGAAGATACCACAGGTGTGGCTTGGTAGGGAGGGGCCTTGCCCACGGCAGGAGACATCAGCAGGCTAACTGAGGTTGCAGGCGGCAAGAGAGGCTGAGTTTGGGCCTGGATTTCCCTGCAATAGGGGAAATGGTGGCTCTGAGATTAAAGAAGTGATAATGCAGGACTAATCCATCCTTGGTTTTATGTTAATCAGAGGTGGGTGATACACGCTGTACGTAGGGGTTGTGAGGGGCTGCTGTGCAGACACTATGGGGCATGCCTTAGACATGGATGTTGGCTTTTGGCACCCTATTCTGAGATTTTAAAAAGTGTGATTAGGTTGAAATGGGGCTTTTTTTTTTCTTTTTAAGAAAAAGAAAGTGTTCAATTCTTTTTTTTTCTTCTGTTTCATCTCAGAACTCTTTCTTCAACTCCCTCTTTTCCAAAAGAAAGCCAATTCTGTACTGTCACACTGCACTGGTCCCCAGGGCTAGGCCAAATTCTGCTGTCAGTCGTAGCAATTAAGCCATTAGGGAATGACGGCCCTAGGGAGGCATCACCTGAATTAAGAAGTGCAGAATCTTGCCTTCTGTGTCTGTGGTGACATTTGTTTTTACTTGAATAGCTTTTATGGCAGGGTTTACATTTTTTGCTGATGTGTAATAAAACACTTCTACTGTGGTTGGTTTAATTTTCAAAGCTTTAAAAAAATCAATTTGTTTCTTTGTACTCAGTATATTGGAGTTGAAAACCGTAATGTACTATTACTTCAGGGTCACTGCTTAACTTCTGTTGACCCTCTCGCCCATGAATATTTCCTGGAGTTTATTACTGCAATCTATTTCCTGGATTTTTTTTTAATGCATAAACTTACATTTCTTGTTCTTAAGTAACCACTATCAGGGTCTTTAAGAACAATGATTGATTTTAGGGCAAAACCCATTTACCATATGCAGGAACACAAAATCCATGAGATACTTCTCATGAATACCCATGTTCTCCTTTTTGTACTGCAAAAATTTTGAGAGGGGTGTGAGATGTGGATGTTTCAGATGGAGCAATGTACAATGGGGAAAGAAAACACACAATGCATAGAGCAAATAGGAAACATTAACAAATGTTATTCTGTCCTTTGGGGCAATTCTGAGTTAAATACTTGCTATTGTATATCACAGCTTCCTCAATCAGGAGGGGGAAGACAAGGATGGTGCCAAAATCCTAGTTGAGCTTTTGGCAAACACTTTGTCTGACAAACTACTGCAAATACTAAACTTTTTTCAGTACAGGGAGTTCTTTAACAGCCACTTAAAGTATTGCAAGTGGATTGGAGAGTAGCATTGAAGGCAAACCAAGATTCCTGTTATAACCGTCCAGGAAATGGCTGGCCAGTGGAATTGCTTCCTTACTGGCAGCCATCAACAGAGACAAGGACAGCACGTTACCCTGCTTATCTCTGTTATTAAAGGGCTACATCTAGATTTTTTGACAGATATCCATATTATTATAGTTACCACAAGGCAACTAAACAGTAGGATTTCTGTCTGAATAACTGTATGTCTATATTCACCTAATTAATCTCTTATGCCATGCTAAAAACATCTAACTCCTCATCAAGAAGCTCTTTTGTGTAAAGACTTCTAATACCCCACTCCTACTAGAAAAATCACTTTTTATATCAATGCAATGTATAAAATAGATGAAATGCCACTTCGCTGTTGTTATCCAGTTTGGATGCTCTGTAACAGTATTTCTTATGATCCTAGTACTTCTGTGTTTTGCAGGTTATAGCAATATAGTGATGCTATATTAGTCACACCACTGATTCTCACTCTACTTATCAAAGCAGCCTTTAGATAACTTCCAGATGAGACATGACAGTGGATAATCCATTATCCTCTTTGTTGGTTCTTTTGTCTTTTGAACAAAGAATTTGATTAAAATTATTAAGCTGATTCCAAGACGTAGCAGTTAGGACTAGCATTTTTCCATGCTTGAATGGAATGAATGAGCCTCTTCTACTTGCTTTAGGGAGAGAGGGCAATGTGTGGAGAGTGAGATGAATAATGACCTGATTTAGTAGAGGAAAATTGCTGTAGGGAGAGATAATATTATGGGAACAAATAAAAAAAAAACCAAAGCAGGGAAGCTGAGTACTACTTGAGGAAGGTGGAGGAAATGTTGTAATAATCCTGCTCTTTGTGTGAACATCATCGGAGAAAAAGAAAATATCGAGACGCCCTCGGCGCACGACCTGCAGCTTGACAGACCGCAGGTCACCGAGGCTCTGAAGTGCGGGAATAGCACCATCTATTGCACGGCCGCCCTTACCAACGTGGTGTCACACCCCACAGCCTCCCCTGCGTGCCCCTCACAACAGCTTTGTAAGGTAAGGACAGGGTATCTTCTTAATTTAGGGTAGGGGATCTGCTATCACAAAAAGCCGATGATAACGCAGGAACTGAGCCGTGTTCTTCCGAATGACAAGCTCACGCTGTAACTTCTGTCTCCTCTCCTACTAAGAAGTCTCATCTCTGCTTGAGAACCTTGATATATCAGGCTAATGAACGAGACCACTTGTAATCACATCTCTTTCCACTACTCTTAAGGAACGTATTTACCCTTACTTTCTCATCTGTAAGCTACGCTGTCTTTCAATTACAGTTCCATCACATTTTGCAGGGACTAGAAAAACTGGAATGTTTGTACTGGGACAACATGGGGTTTAGAGTTGCAGGTAGAAAGTAAGACAAAGGAAATTTATATAGGGAAGTGGAAAGTAAGACAATACCTATACACTAAAACTTTTTTAAATCCAACTTTGAAGCTTGGAAAATGGATGCCATTTTAGAAAGAAAAATACAGTTTCAACGCTTTTTTCTTATTTTGTTGTAATTTGAAAGATTCAGGCAGATTTAATGTCTTGAAAATACAGTTTAGCAGATGAGAAAAGAAGGAAAGGCAGCATGTTAGAACAGCTTCCTCTTTGAAAATCAGTATCTGTCCACAAACCACAACTGTCAAAAAGCAGGAAAGGGACTTAAAAACATCACACCCATGCTTCCATGTGTCATTTCTACAGACTGCTTTTCATTTTCTTATCTTTTATCATGTAACTCCTGAAATAAGAGTCAGATTTAAATGGGTCTTTCCAGACAGACAGTGAGCTCCACCCAAGAAGGTCAATAACTGGAGGAGCAAACCAGACAGGAATAATCATTTGGCAAACTTGGACTATAGTTACTGACATGGAGAAAATCTACTGAAGAAAACATGGGGGGCGGGGCAAGTAAGACAGAAGGTTATAAGCATGCAGTGCTCTATTTCCACATAACCCAGAGAAGAACCTGTCTTTAAGCTCTTGCCAAGAGCTGACAGTATTTCACAGTGCTACCTAATAGCATTAAAAAAAACAAAAACCAAACAAACAATAACCCCACTGTGGTAATGCAGTGACACTTCAGAATCTCACATACTCATATGCTAAATAAAACTTGCCCCAAGTTCAAACTAGAAAGAATTAACTCACAACTGTCTTGCTACCAGAGAAACCTGGTGTCACATTTTCCAGCAGGCAGAGGTGTATGTACATACACACCCCTCTCACAACCCCCCACCCTGCCTTTTCCCTCCCAAATCAGTTTTGTAAAACTCTCCAAGTTGTGGTTATGCTAGCTGATACTTACATTTCATCTGATTGTTATCCAGCAAGAATAAGAGTAGTGTAACATGTTAGACTTAGCTCATTTATTTTCAGGAAAACATAAATGACATGTTTTTAAAGGCTGGATAGCATTAAGGAAACAGCCATTTTCTGATCTTTACCTGCATAATTGTTTCACCTGCTGAAAGACTGCAGGCAGGTCTGTAACTCATTCAGGGGGGTGTTCTGAAGAAGGGTTGTGAACTCCAGCCAGGTAGTTTGACTATGTTCTAGATCCTCAAATGGTCTGAAGTGACATAACTCTCTTGGACATCCAAGTATTTCAGTTCACACCAGCTAAGACCTTGCTCTGATATCTTAACCAGATAAAACTTTTTGCCTGGTATCAGGCTGAACCTCTAACAGTGATTTCCAGGAGCAGCCGATTTTCAGCCATGGAAGAAAGTGAAAATATTCTACAATTGTTGTAGTGAACCAGCACAGACAAAAAAAATCAGGAGGCCCAAGTCAGTTGTATATGCTTTTTTTTTTTTTCCTCCGTAGACCGCAACTAGCTATTATTTTATATACAATGGCTCAGTTGTCTAACTTGGCTAAATTACCTTAGCAGTGCTGAAACCGCAGTACTATATGCCTGACGCTAGCCAAGAACCTCTCCCTGTGGTCCTGCACATTTAATTCTTATTCAGACCAATGTAACTGACCTCACAAGGAATGCAGATAAATGAGGAATGTAAGACTTCTTCCTATTTGTGTTTCAGTGACTGAAAGAAACAGTATTAGCTATATGAGCTGATATGAGTAACAGTGTTGAACAAAATACTGAGTTTAGAAAAATGTGCTGTTCTGCTGTTCTCTTTCCTAAACAAAAAAAAATTGCAGATGTAGCCAAAAGTCAAAAATTATAATTAAAAAAAAAGTAGTTAGAGTGCTTTGAAAAACATTTGGGCAGAACTATACTACTGTCAAATCTCTAAAAAACAATTCACTTGAATGATAAAGAGATTGAAAATCTTTGAAGTATGTTTGACATAGACTTATTTGCAGTCTACGGTTTATAACTTTCTTGCTTCAAAGCACTATTCTTCATGAGCAAAAATAGAAATAGATAAGGGAATACGTAAAGAAAAAAATAAAGGCAGAAAGAAATGGATGATGGATTATAAAGCAGATAAGTCTCTTTTTAAGAACAGAGTTTGACTTGTGATGCTGATGGACCCGCATCTTTGAGGTGCATTCCATAACGTGGAAATTTATAGCTGCCAAAATACCTAATAAGATTAACTTAAGATAAAATCCTCAGACTGTGTGCAAAGGTATTAGCTGTATAGACTTCTTATTTTATTACTGAAAGGAACATAAGAGAATTGTTTCTTTTGTATCATTTTGTTCCTTGGTATTATTAAACAGCTACTTGTTGCCAACACAACAGTGTGGGTTGAGGAGAAACTGTGAGTTATGACTTCATGAGTTAAACAGACTTCAGTTAACATTTTCATGTGTCATCTGTCCCTTAAAATTCACTAAGTGCTTCCAAACTAAATAAAATTTAGCCTCTTTTTCCTTTTGTTTGCTAGGATTCAAACACTGCCAGTTTAAGATGCTATTTTCTATTTTCATTTTAAAAACCTTTCATTTTACAATCTGCATATGCATAGTCTGTCTTCTGTATGCAATATTCATTTGCACTAGAAATAAAAGGACCTGATTCTTCTTGAAGTTAGCAGAACAACTTTGACGGTTGCAGCTGGGTAACTCAGATCAGACTTCATGGTGAAGCATAAAACTGAGAGGTCATAATCTCAGAAAATTCTTATATTTACTGAGTGTATACATATCACTTGTATGTTTTTACTACCCACTTATTTTGGAAATCCAATTTGAATTGGTGACACGACCATACTGGCAACCTCTTTGAAGACTTATTTCTTCAGCATTATGTGAATGATACAGATGCAACAAACTGAAATTGTAACCAAGCATTAACACACACCCAAAAGTTTTGTAATTAGTCCCTCAAAAATGAGAACTATTGATTTAATAGTTCACTTAGTGGCATCATACAAGCACTACTGTGAAACTGTTTTTTTTTGATCACGTGAAATAAGACTGTTCCAAATTAATGTTAGGAGAAAGAGAGCTTGACAAAGTAGTCCACAAAACATTTCCAAATCAAGCTTAGGACCACATTTTGACAACAGTAACCTCAAAATTTTTGCACGAGGTAGTATTTTGTCCTGGACAATTGACTACAGAACAAGAATAAAGAAGCATACCCTTTCCTGACAATGTCAACTGCTTGCCTTTGCTAAAGATGAGAGTAGTTTACATTTACTTAGATCTTTGTTTTAAAATCTAGCTCTTGGAGGTAATATCCAGACACCATTTAGCATGGAACTAGATACATTTTTTGAGATTCCCAAACTTTTCTGAGTTCTCATGCACCCAAAGGGTTTGTCAGCAATACCAGTTTGTTTGGGTTCCCAGCGAGAGAACTTCTGATTTATCAGAAATGCCTGAGCTCATTTTAAACACCACAACAGGTTAACAGGAAAATCAGAAGCCTTATTCTACCAAAAGGAAAAGGTTTAGGTTCTTAATTACAAAACTGGAAAACAGTTAATGTAGTCCTGAATCACATGACCTCTAAACTTCTTCCATACCTCCTCCAGTGACTTGGTTCACATGAGGCAGGGCTAGCATGTTAGCATCTCCTGTTTTCATGTCTGGCTTGTCTTGGAGAACCTTCTGAATTTATATCTATTTTGAGGATGCTGCTTAAGCTGGATTCTCCTTCCCTTCTCTTTTCAGATCTCTTTTCCTAAGTCTTTTATCTTGTAAGACTACACTAAGATATCTCTTCATTAGTTATGATTACAACTACTTAGTTTTCTCTTCCCCTGTTCAATACATTGCATAAAGCAAGTGTAGCAATGTAGGACGTTTCCTCAGCTAACTCTGGGATTTAATGTGTTCTTCAATTAGCATTAATTAAATAGCCTTTCTGCAAGTGTTAATGTTTTCAAGACTCTTAAATCAGAAATATTAGCTGTAAATGCATATTAGCAAACTCCTTAATCTCTAGGTCCGTGCTAAAGTCTACATAAGGACCATATGTGACCTAGCACATCTGTCAGATTTATTACTGTTAATAAAAGTGAGGTTTTATCCCAAACCATCTTATCGTCCTCCATCTTTCAATAGTATTAGACGCTTGCAGTACCACAAAACAAAGCAGTGTAAATAGGGTCATTCTGAGGTAAACATGTTAAGCACGTTGAATTGTTGCAGTTGAGTTTAAAAGAGGATGTAATCCTCTCTTTCCACTGTCTAGACATTTGAAAGGGTTGTCAGGACTACAGCTACAGCTTCCCAAGCATCTGCTTTTGCTCCACAGGGAGAGCTAAATCTTTGAGATCAAAGTCCCATGATAAACACTTGGCTGGGGTGGATTTCTGACATGAAAAATCATCAAGTAAGTGCTATCCTTCACTGGACTCTTGTTTACCATTTCTCATTAGGCACACAGCCAGGCTTCATGATGTACATGGAAGCCACAAAGAATCACATCTGTATGTTTATATAGGGGCTAAGGTGTTCAAGGGTAGATTGGACCAACGTGCAAGGGCAAATCACAGGGAAACCTTACTGCGGAGAGGAGTGGAATCTGTCAGAGAGCAGGACTCACTGCTTGGGGCAAGCCCGTTGCCTGGTAGATGGGTATACCTACCTTCAGAGAAATAATTCGTGTGTTTCTGAGAGATAGGAACCACTACAGAAACCTTTTCAATCCGCAATATCCAAGTAGGGACCACTTCAAAACAAGATAAAAGGAGACGTTCATCTGCTTCAGCCTCTAACTGTTCCTGGAGAGTTCTCCGCTTCTTGAAGACTTCCCTAGCAAAGGAAGTATTGCCACAGTGACTGGAAGGAAGAAAATTTACTAGATTATACTCTTCCTTGAAGGTATATCCCCTCCTTAAGCCTGCTATCAGCACAAGTCACAGTGGCATTTTGCAGATCTGCTGTGCATTCCTACACACTGAATGTTTATCATGCATTTTAAGATGCTCCATCACAACACAGGGGAAATATGCTAAGGTGAGACCTAAGACAACACAGCTTCTAAATAACTGTATTTCTCATTTCTTTGTAGCCAGATCAGCTCTGTACTGAAGGTGATTTAGTTCAGTTCAGTGGAACCACTGTTAAAAAGAATGTCTCTGGCAAACTCCATTCTCTGCCTGCACAGGCTGCGGCCTCTGGTTTAACTGGCCAGGTCCCTGCTTGCCCACCTTGGTGTGGTCCTAGAATGCCCATGCTGGGGATGCAGGCTGCTGGTGTGCTTCTGAAGCAGGTTTCAGGGTATTTGCATCCTGTTCCTCTGTGGGGTTCTGATGGGGCAATCATTTGGGAAGCACATGCAGAGGTCATACAAGCAGAGTGACTGGAGATCAGAGAGGACCCAAGAACAGGTCTGCCTTGCAGTTAAAAATTAATCCTCTTCTCTTTGGAACTGAGAAAGTCTCTTCCAAGGTGTTCTGTGTTAATTTGGGCCTTTAAATTCTGTTTGTTAAAATTGTGCAGAGGAAAAGGATATGGACCTAAGCATAAACTTCGAGTCTTTAGCTAGAACGTGCCAGCTAGTGACATTTATTGATTAGTTTGTTAGTTGATAAAGACTCTTCAAAACTGCTTCTTGAAAGCAAGCAAATTCCTCTCAACAGTTTTGCAGGAGAGAGATGAATGGAAACACAAGCGATACAGGGAAAAAACACAGAGCCCTAATACAGCAAAATGCTAATAGAGCAAAATGCTGTACTCTTTTTCAGAAAAGAGCACATGTTTTCTAATGGAACTGTTGTGCTTGTCTAACCTATGTAAATGCCACTTTGATAGATAGATATATTGGTCCAGAACAAAAGCAAGACTTACGTGTTTAATAAAGAGGGGGCAGGGACAAAGGCTGCCGAAGAAGGAAAGGTCAACGTAAACCAAAGTTTGTATTCCGGAGACAGGGGTGAGAATAGGGAGTTCAACACACGATCTTGCATTTCAGATATGTAGCTCAACTCTGGAGAGGATCAGGAGGATGGAGAATTGAGCCGAAGGGAAGAAGGGTTGAACACATGTGAGGACAGGACAACCTGAGTTGAAGGATAAAGATGCCTCTTCCCTATTGCATGACCCCATGCAGCATAATCACTGGTTTGTGGCTCATCAGATATGACAGCTGCACGTAGAGACATCAGTCCATACGGCAGGGAGGAAGCCAAAGTTCTGTACTGCATAGTCCTCATATTGTAAGGGAGCCAGTTTTTCAACAGTGTTATTTCTTCCAGGTGTTAAACTGAAGAAAAAACACCGTATATGAACCGCACTCTAAACATGTTGCACAGTCTTGGTGCCCATAATGGACCAAGCTGTGGCAACCCAAGCAATAGAGGTCTTCCCGGCCACAAACTGCTAGAGCAGTCTGGGGTGTGGTTTCATTTGCAACCAAGCTGGGAAAAGGCAACGGGCAATGAGCTGATGGATGTGCAGCAGATTGTTATCCTTCTGTGGCCACTGCACAAAAATGTGCTAGTTTTCAGGACTTAACTCCCAAATTTTCCTACTGGTTGCAGCTGCCCACTCCCCCACCCCCACAACCATCATTAAGACCAAGCATTGACCCTCTACACAAGGTCTGTGCCACAGCTACTCCTGTGTCAGTTGTCTCAGCTAAGCACTTGTTAAGATCATTCTAGCATTAAAGTTTGCCCAGGCTTGCTGACCTAAAACCTAATCCCAACCCAATTACTTTTTGTAACACCAGTCCTAACCCTTGTCTGCCTTCCCCTGCTGTGCCCAGCAGCAGATTTTGTTCTTTGGTCTTGACTGATTAAAAAAAGTTAACTCTGCGCACAACTGTATGGGCCACAGTAATTACTCAGGCCCTCCTACCAGCTCCAGATCATGAGTAAGAAAGGCTTTAGTGTGGAATTGCTTGGTATACTTCTGCAGATCCTAATAAAGGTTACTTTGTTGGAAAATGTGGCCACTGAAAAGCTGTTTGAAACTTAATTTTAGCTGAAATTTTTTGTTCTATTTAAAAACTTCCCTTAGCTGTCTTTACATTGACTACTTCAGTGACTACTGGTACCAACATACCCACCAGGAAACGTGGCTGTGCTGAATATCATCCTGTGCTGAGCCCCACTGCCCTGGCTGAATGAGACCTGACGGATTGCTCTGGCCGCCATTCCTCTCCTTAGCCCATCCCACCTTCCCTGTGGCCATCCATGATAAAAGGCCTGGGTGCTGTGCACATATGGTTCATCACACAACACTTTCTGCCCATATATGTTAAGGTTTCCATCACAGCAACAGAGAAATGGCACTGGCAAAATTGCTTTTTTTCTTCTCTCACTTTTATTTCCATGCTTCCTTCCTCTTCTGTGTCATCCTTTAGCCTCTTTCAGTTCTCCTATGCCTTTAACGTAGCCTGCTGACCAGTGCTATACTGAAATATGAACTTCTCTGTTAAGCTTGGCCCTGTCACAAGCGTTCAGGGAGCCTTCTGGTTCTTCTTCCATTCCTGGGTCCCATAGCTATCACTGTACTGGACATATGTCAAATAAGGGTCACAACCACAGCCTTTGCTGGAGTTGCAAGGATGGGGTGTGGGACTTGGAACTCCCAGGCCCTGTTTTGGGCTTTGCTGCCTTGTGGTTTTCAAAGTTGAGTAACATCCTCGGAGCTCCCGATCAGAAGCAGGCAAAGGCATTGTTTGGTGCCGCTTTGCTGGTGCCTGCGTCAATGTTGTTGCAAAGGCAGATTCATTGAAAGAATATGTTTGAAGCCTCTCTAGTTCAAATAATTGAACTTTAGCTGGAACTTTTTGGTTTCTCATTTTGAAAGGATGTTCCTTTTCAAAAACTATTCCATTCCTTTAAAATCATTACAGAGTTCAAATAGGAATCAAAACTGGTTTGGATTAAACTCAAACTTTATTATTTTTTCATGCTGCCTTGCCTGCTGAAATGTTTCTCTTTAATTTTCCCCCTCAAATTGCCACTGAACCACTTCATCACTACATGCGATAATGAGACTGAGGTCCAGTTCCCACATCACAGTATCTACCACACCATGATCTAAACTCTCTCTTTACCCCCATAGAACCTCTGCCTAACCGGACATTGAGGCACAGGCGTAAGGCAGTACACGTGGGAGATTTGTCATACTGCTGTCCCAGAGATAAGCAGAAAGCTTCCCTGAACAAAGCTGCGCTAGCATTAACCACACAGCTCTTAGAACCAGACTATGGTCATATTCTAATTAATCACAATTATGCAAACTCGTGTATTTGCATATAGCACCACGCACAGAATTACAGGGGATTTGGCAGATGCTTACTGGATGTGACTCGGCCAGGTGAGGGAACCTCAGTGCTTGCCCCAGGAAATCAGGCTGAGTGGTGAGACTCAGGGCTCTCCCAGCCAGGGGAACGGGAAGAAACAAAGGCTCGTTTAAGAGCGCAGTGCCACTTCTCTGGAAAGTTACTGTATTTCCCTATTTAAGAAGGAAGCTACCTCTCCGTTTCATACTTCACATCTTGAGTTTTGCATGGCCCTTTAGTGATTCAACTAAAACGCTGTGCTCCTCCTTTGAACTGGCAAAGTCAAAGGCAGGTGCCAGCTGGGCAGCACTCTAAATTCATAGCTCTAACATCTGGCTTTGACAATACTAAACCTAATGCCTTAGTCAAATTCCCAACAGCAATGCTATTCACCTTCTTGAGCCCTAATCAGCTATCAGCAGACCCCCAAAGGGAGGGAGGTGAATCTCAGTGGCAAAGTCACTCCAGGGCATTAAAGTTTACGTGCAGCTTCAGTCTACCATACTCATAACATCAGGCTGCAGACTACTTGCCCCATAGGGGCCACATACTCAAGTTTGTCCCTGTGGGGACTAATCCTGGCAGATCAAATATTATTTATGGCTCTGAAATTATCTAGATCTTTTTCTCTCTGCAGCTGGGAAAGTAGGTTATTTGTTAGACACTTCTCATTTACAGAAGAAGATATTGCTGGTTCTAGTCTATTTATTACTATGCAGGCATAATCCTCTGCAGAACAACAGCAAGTGCAAATTCACTAAACAGGAAAATTCACTTTGTCTTTTTTTCCTGGAAGAGAATACAGAGGTATTCTCCCCACTCTCACAGATGCTGCAATTACCTACCAGTTTCTTTTTCCCAAATGAAGCAGAGATCTTCCCCTGACTTCTCAAATTCAAAAACAGGTATCGTTCCAGGCTGGCACTGAATTCTTACAGGAGTGCTGTTGAGAGGTGCCTCACCTGTACCTATCAAAGCAGAATAGCTAATAACATGTTAAAAAAGACAGAGAAAATAAATGTTAAAAACTCTGCTTTTCACAGTCAGATTGCAAGAACCCAGAAAACGTGTAGGCTGAAAAGGCTATGTTGCTACACAAAGAAAGAGGAGACAAAAAAAATTAAAAGCAAATTCTTAAATAAGCGTGTGAATGAGAGCGAGCACTTGCAAGCAGTATGACCGTGGAATACAATGAACAGGGAGAACCTTCCCACCCTTCTTCCCTGAATGATTGATGTTATAGTCAGGGATGCTGGAGCTACACAAGAAGAGAAAAATATAAGGCCATATTCTTGACTGGTGAAAAGGAAAGCATTCACATCGATTTCTATGGAACCACTACTGTTTATGCCACTGCAAGAGATGTCCCTAAGAGGTGAGATAATATGCAAGGATGGTGAAGATAAAAGCACATAAGAGAAATGAAAACTTATCATAAGCACTGTGTTCCAAGTAAACACAGCTTATAACCTCAGAAAGCCTTCAAGAAGTTGTTCTTTCAGTTTTACTTGTGCTTTATAAAGAAAAATGAACACATATACTTCTCTGTTATGAATGCCTCTCCAGCAATGACATGCTGTCATTAATCCTGATAGGATTCATTATTAGCTTTCATCTTAGGGTTTTTTTCAGTGCCATAAAATGTTTTGCCTGTGCTTTCACACAAAATTTTACCAAGACATAGCTATGCCCTGGTTATTTTTTTTAATACAAGAGGGACAATGTATACAGCCCTTCTTGGAGGGCACGGTTTGATCTTTACTGCGGAGCACGAGAGGTAGTGAATGCAGTGACTTTGTGCTCACTTCCCAGCGTGCACACTGCAAAACTGTCACACAACTGCATAGAGCATTGCAAATTAGGACTGTGGGACCTAGCATGTTGCTGGTGCTTTTATCTGCAACTGCATGCTTCAGCTGACTATTGCTAATCCTTTCCTTTCTTCAGCGTACAAAGTTTTTGTAGTACATCTATGAAGGGTATAAATCTGAAACAATAAACCGCTGTAAGACTGAGATGTAGACAGCAAATGACAGAAAACTTGAATTGCCCTCATTTAGGCTTTTCTATACTATACGTGGGGGCTTTAAGGATTTATTTTTATTTTAGCATTATGTAAACTTTTTTCCCCAAATCATTCAAGTCTTTCATATTTTAAGATTTACTATCACTTTATGATATGCTAATTTATGATAAAAAATTACAAAAGCAGATGAAAACAGATTTTGAAAGTTCTCCAGACCTTACTGTTCTTATTCTCATCTAAGAGTGCTGACAAACAGCTGAGAGAGAGGCAGTCCTTAAGACTACTTCCCTACCCCTTCCAGTAAAGGCCAAAAGCTCAATAGCCCTCTCAGCAACTCCAGCAAAACTTGGGGGAAATTGGGCAATCTGACCAAGTGTCAAGGGAAAAAAAACTGGTATTCAAACAGCATGAAGAAACCTCCCTCTCCCATTTTGTTTAAGAAACAGCAATAACTAATAATAACTTCAATAATAACTTCACCAAATCTGCCCAGAAGTCTGTGGCATAATCCAGTCACCTGGTATACAGGGTGATAACATTCCTCAAATCCCCATAGATTTCAGTGAGGCCAGGATTTCATTCCTGCTGTTACTTAGCATAAGATCTTCGGTATCACCTCTTTTAGAAAAGAATTTCTGCAGTTATTTTTTAGCAATACTTGGACTGCGCTTTTTTTTGTTTGTTTGTTTGTTTAAGGGGATGTGCAAAAAGGTTGGACTAGAAGGACCCACTATAAACTCAAATGTATAAACCTAACTGGTATTATCCTCCAGTATCCTATTTGAATATATGTTGAAAAGGTTTTGCAAATTTCTGCTTATACTTCAAATATACTTCCTAAAACCACAAGTGTTCTGCTTTGATTTACACATAAGCACATCAAAGATTAAAGAGCAAGACAATTACAATGGAGCTGATGAATTCTTAAATCTCAGAAACAGTGGTAAATGAAAGGAAAACGCAGTCTCGTTACTGGTTGTTCTTTTGTGATTAAGTATCAGTTATCTGCTATGTTTGACATTCTGTAGACCTATTTATTTGATTAATTTAATTGTCGTCCTAATTAATTTAATTATTTTGTAGCAGGGGTTGAGAGGCTGGTGCATTCACGGTTCTTTACATGGAGATCAACTGATTACCAGCGCCACAGTTTGCTGGACGGGTAAAAAGCCGCCGCCCGGCCCCCGGTGCCCCTCTCGCTTGCCGGGCCTTGACTGATGTGCCCTCTGCTAGTTTCCGTCTCCGCGCCGTTGTTCACAGATTAATGTAGGGGATGCGATTATTCACGGTGCGTTTAATTGAGCACGCAGGTCTTTTTTTTTTGCAGGAGAGAGCCCCCAGTCCTTGCACTTTTGAAGTGATGAGTGCACGTAAACAACTCTTCGATTTGCGAAGAGATAAGTAAAATAGAAGGGCGGGCCGGGGGGGGGAGGGCTGTGAAGGGAGGCTGGTTTCCCCGGAAGCCCAGGGAGAACGGGGGGTAGGGGGGGCAGGGAAGGGGGATTTGGGGGTTGCTTTAGTTTGTCACTGCGCGAAACGGGCGCGCCTGTACAAAGCAACTTTTGAATAACCCGGCGACGGTGGGCTGGCCTCTCTCCGTCCCGCGGAGCGGCGGAGCTCCGGCCGGGCCCGCGGGGGCTATCCGCGCCGCCCGCCACCCTCTCCCCACGCACACACCCTCCCGCTCCGCGGCCGCGCAGGGGGCGAGGGTCGCCCCCAGCCTCCCGCCGCACACCGCAGGTTCCCGGCGCTCCGGGGCGGGGAGCCGCGCCGTAGCCGGCTGCCCGGGGAGGCAGCGCCTCCCGGGAGCTCCATGCGTCTGGCCGCCGCGGCCGAGCGGCAGCCCGCGCAGCGCCGCGCGGTGGCGGGGGGGGTCCGGCGCCGGGCCGGGGCGGGGGCGGC
>JAVKLA010000073.1:23836567-23923971 GCA_034782735.1 Sagittarius serpentarius
TTCTCTCCCCCATCCCACTGGGTGGGGGGGGAGCGAGTGAGCGGCTGCGTGGTGCTGAGTTGCTGGCTGGGGTTAAAACATGACAGTTTCAATTCAGAGCCATTTTCTAGAATAGCATAAATGACCTGCAAAATGGCTCTTCCTCTAGTAAACTTGTCAGCCTCTCGAGCTAGCCGTGTATACAGCCTGAAAAGTGGTCTACTGTTTAAAACGAGGCAGGTTTATACTCTGCCTCAGCTGAGATGCCTGAGGATTGGCAGTTCTGCCATACCAGTACAAAGTCAACCCCAGGCTTTTGATTACCATCACTCGTCATCGGGCAATTCGTATGCTCTTTCTCCATTGCTGCTTGCAGGCCACACTTGTCTTACGGCTTTCTCAATTATCCCTGTAATCACCATAGCTATGCACTTTATCTTCATTAGTATTCTTACTCTTGGAAGACCTTGTAAGGTAATATCCTAATTTTACAAATAGGATGGTGGTTTTGAAAAAGTGACTACCTTGCCACTGTTAAAAATGCATCATCTGTGTCTCAGAGTGTGTAAGTTGCTTTTCTCTGCAATAGCCCAGTTATCTTTTGAGTTTCCCCTTGCTTCACCAAGCTCAGGGCTGTAATTTCTCTCTTCATTCTGATCCTTGAGTTCCCTAATCTAAGCTTTTAAATCCCAGTCAGACTTACGATCAAATAACCTGTGTCTGGAAAAAATTCCAGGTTAGAGTTGACTAAGGGCTCTGATTAGTGCAGAGACAAGGCTTAGTTTGGGACCGCTATAGATTTTGCCATTTCTGATGTTCTTTTCCTTGCTCAGGCTTGCAGCAGGAGAAGAATGTGTCTCTCTGCTATTTATACAGCAGATCCCAAACTGCCACATTTTATAGTCTCATGTAATAAGTTTCTTTCCTAAATACAAGTGTGTCTGAAGGACAGACAAATACTGGGTTGGATTTCTGCTGGTTGGCACTTTGACAATTTGGAAGGACTATGTCCAAATCTTTTTGGTTTTGCCATTGAGTTCTTGGAGAGAACGATGGTGTTTCACAAACTGTAAAATTATTTTTCCTGTAATTAAACTTTGAGAATAACAATCTAGAATCAGTAATTACTAGTCAGAAGAAAGATTTCCAACACAATCAGTTTGCAGCACTGCTGACTTGAATTCTTTGACATTTTAAAAAGTTTATCCTACTCAGAAAATGAGCATTGCAAGATGTAGAATATTATTATTGTTATTTTACTGCCCAAATATGATAGCAGCCTTTACTGGGAGAGTATCTTTATGAACTTTTAAGCAGAAAGATTATTGACAAATGCTGTTTAACACATGCATCTATACAGAGTCTACGTACAATGCTGTGCCTCTGATGCTATAAATCATGCTGAAGTTTCCTGTAGAGTAAGTATCTGGCAGGAAACAGAACTGATAGATCTTCTAATACAACGAGTGCTTTTCAGCATCTGCTGTTTTATCACTGTTGGTGGTTTTTGTTTGTTCTGCAAAAATAGTGATAAGTTTAAAAAGCTGGATTTTAAAAAGCTGTTATTCTGAGCTTGCAAAGTATATGAGTTTCCCTCCCCACACCTAATTTGAAAAAAAATTTAAATTACCTTTTCCAGACTAGCAAAGCCATCATTAGGGGGAAAAAAAAGCTGAAACAAAACAATACAAGAAACAAACAACAACAACAAAACCAACGATAAAACCAAAACCAGACTTTATGCTTTGGAATATTTAGGGTTGCATCCCTAGGTTCCAGTTACAGAAAACTTCCCTCATTTAGAACTGTGCTTGAATGTTTGCTTAACAGTAGCAATGTATACAAGTGGTGTCCTACAGATGGATGGACTGAAAAAGATGTAGGTATTTACGATTTTTGTCTGACCTCAAACCTTGAAATTTAGTTGGCCCAAAAGTCCCAGGCCATTTGCATCAGCGGCAAAAAGTTTTGCAGCATTGTTGCAGATCCTGAAGAAGCTCTTTCAGCCTGCAGGAAAAACTGACTGCCACCTCCCCATATTGTTGTGGTGGATAATGGCAGAGGACTATAGAGCGTAATTTACCCCCTGATGCATGCTTGTTACATTCCCCTTTAAGAGGTGGGTGTTGGGATTTATTTTTTTTTTTTTTTGATGATGTGCAAGACACATTTAGGAGATGCAGAAACTAAATATTTGCTTAGATTTTATGATCTATCTCCAAGGGACTGAAATGTGGCCTGAGATTGAGAAGCAGTAAGCACACACAGCTCACATCAAATTTAAGTGTAAATACTTATTACATGCTGCTTCTTGAATGCAAATTTATGGTTTATTGTTCTACTTGTTACACAAACAAAATTGCTGTTAGCTTCAAGGGGTGACCCAGAGATGTTAATGAATCACATTTTTTTTCCCAGGCAGGCATAGGTAATAATCTGAAGCTGAGGTCTTCAGGATCAGAAGTTATGTCCAGATTTATCTGCAGAAGTTTGCTGTAATTAGCGTAGGCTGTAAAATAAAAACAACTCTTAGCTTTAGCCTTGACCCTCCCATGCCTGTATTTGAATTTTATTATTTTATCCCTATTCTGCTGGTTTATGGCACAGCTTAGTGGAGGTGCACACCTAGCCAGTGTTCCTACTGAAATTTAAAAACTGTTGCCAGGGATATTCTCCAGTGTTTGGTTATGTCTTGCTCTGACACAATCATGTTTTATTGATCATCGTAAGTCCACCGTAGTTTTAACTTCATCTCTCCAATTATCTGAGAGTCTTTGAGACTGATGCTGATACAGCTGTAGAGCCAGCCAGTTGACCCTCTTTTGCCAATAACCTATTTGTTTGGAGATCTAGGGAAAGTTTTTTTGACTTTTAAGTAGAACTCAAATCCATTTTGAGGTTTTCCATAAAGAAAGAGAAGGCAAAGAGAGGAAAGATGTAAATTCATTATAAAAAGAACAATAGCTGTTACCCTTGCAAGTCTCAATTTGACACAGCGCTTAAAAATGCGACTGAAATGTGTGCTTGAAGAGAAGTGCATATGCAAAGTCTTCGCCGAACTGACTTGTGCTAAAATATGCTGGTAGGTGTTGCTAAAATGCTTATAGGGCCTTTTATACCTAGAATTTAGTTTAGGAAAAAAGAGGTTAAATTCTGCCCTCACATACTTCAGTGCAGCCACAGTTTACTCCTGGAAGAGCAGTCTGGGGCAATTTGAAAAGAGCCTTTAAACCCACAAAGCCTTCCCTCTAATTCTGTACTGTGCTCAACAACCCTTAGTGTATGTGAAGTAGTGCAGCGTGGGATCTTTGGTCACAGTGCAGCTAGATACCACTTTCCCATGGGCAGTAAGCATGGCTTGTACACTCCTAGGAAGAGAATGAATGGGAGTGACCTTTACCTAGTACTGAAAACGTACTACATTTCCCAAACTTGTTCATTATACTCTTTGAAGGTTTTTGGGATTTGGTTGCCTGTTTCATTGCTGATGTTTATATTTGTATTATCTACTTATAATTTATGATAATGTAATTTGCTTAATTGTAAGGGTAAAGGAAGTGCATTGGCTTTCAGAGAGCTTGAGGCTCTTGAGATGGGGAAAAGAGGAGCAAGTAGAGCAAAGTCCATGGGTTGACTGTGAGAGCTATCAGAACATTTGCTGGGCAGGAATGAAAGGCCTGATTCAGTTCACTCTATACATTACAGCAGCCGTATTAATTCTGTGGGGCTATTCAGCTTGGAAGTCTAGAGGAAAGAGATCAAAACATCCGTGTGGATTAAAAAAAAATAGGTTACTTTGAGGACAAATATTCTGCTCCTTTAATTTAAATCTGTATGGAGCCAGAGAGTGGAGATAGGAAAGGGTATATTCGGAAGCTCTGCAGGGAAGCAGTGTCCTTTTAGGGGAAAATACTGCATTTTCTATTCTAATTCAGTTTCTTTTTCAGTCTTTAAAAAGAAGTATAAAAAAAAATATACTTTCTCTGATTCTGTACTCCTGAAAATCACAGAAAGGAGGAACTGTCTGTGGCACAGTTTAAGGAATGTCAGAAACTTCTTAATTATATAGGACAGGTAAACTGGAAAAGAAAGGTTCCCAACCTGTAACTCCCTGCCAGGTGACTGCTCTTATCAATGGCTGCCTTGTAAAAAATGTCTGAAGAATGAAAAGACTTTTGTCCGGGTCTGTGCTGGGCTATGCTTCTAGGCATTCAGGAGCAATGCTTCCTTTTTCATTCCTGAACACCTGTTTTAGCAAGGCATGGCAGGAGGGGGGGAGGACAGGCCAGGAGGGCAGAGTGGGACCCTTCTGGTCTGTAGCACTTCTTCAAAGATCCAGTTGTTCATACACTCCTACAAACACGCTTTTCTGAAGGGAAAAGGGGAAAAAAAATGAATAATGATGATAAAGATAAGTACAGGCTGAGTTTGTTTGGCCCTATGGTAATCTTCTGTATATTTACAGCTGTACTGTGGCAATAGTGGTTTAACTTGTAGCTTGACAGAGTATCCTCTGACCATCATTGTGGCACTGCAAATCACAGCATAAAGCACTAAGATATAACCCAAAATAATGGCTTCATTATATATGGGATGCTGAACGTAAATGTGTTCTGCTCTCACGGCGCATCCCTCTGCAATTGGGGGCTGTATTTCCTTAACTTGTTAACTGACGTGGTAGATCATTTATCTTTGTTTGCCAAGGCAAATTGCTCCAGTCTTCATCCTTCTCAGGAATCCTAAAACATGTTTCTGGTTCAGAGATGCCCATCCCCCTCACCTTGCTCTTTTTATCACTAACAAGGCATCTCTGCTCTTACTCACTTAGGGATTTTGATACCCACCTGCCAAGGTATTAGTTGGAAGTTCATTGAACTATAGCTATTCCTGCTGTTCATATTTATCCAGCCAAATGGCATTTGAAGAATAATAGCCATCGTTCTACAAACTCACTGAGAAATCCCGTGTGCATTTCATGATTTAAAGTCATGTCATGTGCTTTGTCTCCCTCCCATCCCTCTTGACACTTATGCTGTAATATATTTTACTTAGCATTTGTGGATTTAAAATGGATGGCTTTGAATTTTTGAAATAACTGTTTATAAGCTTTTCTATAGGTTTCATCATCACCATATATTAAAGTACTTTGTAAGGACTGATGGATTTAGCCACAAAACTGCCATGTCTAATAACTGCTATTATTTATTTTCATTTTACCAATGGAGCACTGGAGTATTGAACGACTTGCCAAGATCACACACACAAATTTGGTGTAGGCAGAAGAAAAAAATCTCACAGTTCTAATTTGTGTTTTCATGTTTAACCTTCAGAGCAGACGCTGTATACTTCATAGTGATGCAACTACAGACTTAAAATTGAATATACAAGAACTACTCACTGAAACACAAGCCAATAGCCTCTTTACAATTTCTGTCAGAATTCTACCATCCTGCCAACAGCTCTTTAACTTCCATTTAAATATTTGGCAATCCAAGACTGGGTTTTTACTCTCTCTGTTGCTGCAAGATGCCATTCAAGCTTACTGCTGAGTAGAGCTGCAGTCTTTTAAAGTAATTAGGGAATCTGTTTTGCTTCCACAGGAATACTAATATACACTTTACAACACACACACCCCCCCAACCCAATAACAACAAAGAAAACAACACCCCCAAAAAATCCACCAAAAAAACAAATCCCCCCCAAAACCAAATGAAAAACCCCACCTCTGTGTGGAGTTATTAATTTAGTTACGGATTGCATTTATTTGTCATTTTAGACTTTTGAAAACCCTCCTGCAACTCTGTTCTCCCCTTCCTCATCTTTTTACTTTTTAATTTTTCCTTTAATGCTATGGGCAAGAAGTAGAAGTGGAAGTCATGTGAGGCCAAAGGAACAGGCAGAGATCCCTGCTGCCCTCGAGCAAAGGCTTGTCAGAGAAGGCCTAGAAGGGTCTAGGCTTATGTTCTGCCTCTCTTGCATCGATGCGAAGGAGATAATGAAGGCCCTAGAAATCTCCTTAGAAGAGGACAAATCTGGAGAAATGCCATAGCCCAAGGGTAGTTACATTGCCAAAACATTTTTCCAAATGCTCCCTTCAGATGCATTTCACTGAGAGCAAGAGTTCGTCTGCCTCAGTGTGCAAGGAGAAAAGAAGAAGTATGTGACTCCCTAACATTTCTTCTGGCCTACACATAGAATGTACCTGGTCTTTCACTAAATTACACTACATATTCACAGGCAGCAAAAAACTGACTTGATGTTGTGACTGAGCTTGGCTTTGGGACCTACCAGCAGCAGAGGTACTCCAAAATTTAGGCTCTGCTGCTAGAAGAACCCCGTACATTTTAGGATGTGAAGCCCAGCACAACAACTTTTTGGATTCTTTCCTTGATCTGAAGGTTGTACAGTGTGTAGCCTAGAAATAAATATATAAATCATTCATCAGCTCAGTTTACCTTGAAAAAGATATGCCAACTTGCTGAAGAGTTGTTCCCAAAGAAATGATGACCAAGAAAAGGCAGCCAAATGTGAACTGTTAATTTTCTTGTGCACTGTATGCAACTAGGCATTTAGTGTAATTCATAGGGCTTTTGCAATATCAAATTAATGACCTGTACAATTTATTTTAAGGTCTGCTATAAATGAAATGCATCAGCTGGATGTTTTTCTTTTCTCTAAAGAGCAATTATCTGGTTTGGAAATTTAATCAAGTTATCAAGTAAAATTGTTGTCTCAGTTCTGAAAGATATACAATTGTCTGAATATTTAGAGCAGATTTATAGGAAAAAATATATTAAAAGTTTTCTAATCCTTTGCTTAATAAATTCCATGAAACATGTGCTCCATTTAGCTTGGAATGTCTGGCTTTACAGTGACCACAATACATTTGGAACCCTCTCAGCAAAACTGAAAAATATGAGAATTTAGTTAATAAGATGAAATGAACTTAGTTATACCATGCAGTTCTGTGACTGTTACTGTACGGTTCCCTAAGTGCTTCATCTTGGGCATTTAGCACTGACGTCAGTGGGAGCGAAATGCCCAGAATCTCCTTAAGCACTTCTAGATATGCAGTATACAAGGTTGTATTTTGCATTTAGTTCGGGGGAGTTTATTTTCTGTTCACTTTTAATAATACCAGGTAATGTGGAGGTTTTGCAGCTTAGTAAGCCTTTCACTTGGGAGCAAATTGAATTCCAGCCTTTTAGCCCTTGAAATCAAAATAAATAGAAAAAAGTCATTCTTGGGACACGATGACTTCTGATCAGTAGTCTTGTACTCACAGGGCATTTTAATATGTGTTTCTCGATGAATATTTCCAATCGATTCCTCAGGAGCTCAGCTCTGCAGCTCTCGCTGGCCTGGGGGTAGCTGGGGGTCTGGGAAGCACTGAGCTGTATGTACAAGGAGCTGCCAGGTCTTATTATCCTGGTTGTCTTTGTTTCCTGCTGCTAAATATTACTTAAGGAAATGTAAAATATCACAACTGTATTAGAAGGATGCAAAAAAAAATTAGAAATATTTAGAAGAAGCTGCAGGACATCATGGATTTGTATGTTGATAATATTTATGAACCCATTTTGACTGGTGCCCAATTGCAAGTCATTTTGTCATCGGTGTGTAGCCTCTTATGGAAATGTACAGATAGAAAGGAGGGGTGTAGGTACATATATATGTGCTTGTGTGTATATACAGACATATTTAAAGACAAGGCCCCATATCAGTTATACAGTAAATTTTCTTTGTCTTCATTCTTTATTTGCCTACGTATGCATTGGTTTTCATGGTCTGTATAATACGGATGTTATTTAGAATGCTTGGTGTATTTACTTCCCAGAGGGTACCATTCCTTTTACTGTTCTAAGAGCGTATTCCACTCCAAGTTTTGCTTTCGTTTATTGATACAATGTGATGTATTCAGGAAAGCACAACCCTCTTTATCCTGGCTTAATTACTGCTTTCAGTATTTTATCACCTTTTTTATACTCAGTACAAATCAAAGTGATAAATCAATAGAAGACTGCGAAGAGCATCTAGTAATTATCTTTTCTTGAAGTTTACTTTTACTTTTCACCTTTTCACTTCTGTTAGTACCTCATACCGTTTCCAATAGTGCCTTATAGCGCATTCAGATAAAGTGACGACACGAGGATATCAGGGTTCTTCTGATAAGTTTTTTTTTTTTTTTTTTGCTAGTCCTTATACAAGCAACTTTGCATGCTGATCGTCGTTGCGCGCTGCTGTACATGTTAGTCTAAATTCGTTTTCCTTTCTCTGGCAAAAATCCCAGTGGCTCCAGTAACAACTTGCCCATTGAGGTTTATAGCTGTCGCTGACGGAGCAGCCCGGGTCCCGCTGCTCGCAGCGGCTGCCTGGAGCCCGGGAGGAAGAGAAGGCGCCCGGGGCTGACGGAGCTCTCCAGACCAGGAGGAAGAAGGGTCCACAGCGTGGGCCGGTCAACTGACGTGTGACACAGATCTTGGCAGGCGGGTGACTTCTTCTGCCTGAGTCTCACGGCTGTGGCGTAATAGCGCAGGGCCTGCAGAGGTTGGTAGAACTGGGGGCTGAAACTCGTGTGGGAACGAAAGCCGAATCATGTGGTATCAATACTGTAGTAGGTATTCACTGCTTCAAGACCCTCCATGGGCTGCAGGATCAAGTTTCAAGGGAGAAAATCCCCTGCTTGCTTATACATCTACTTGGTTTCTCTGTAGCAGGTGGATACTTTTAGTGTTTGGCATGAGTTATATGCTTCGCATATAAAAGCAAATAACAAGAATAAGCCTAAATTAAAGCAAGATGATTTGAGTTTACTGCTCTTAAAATACTGTTCTCTTATTTGGGGAAGCAGGAACTGAAGAGACTGGGAACGCTTAATGACTTTTCGTAAATAGACTGCATTGGCAGATATGCCTATGTAATTTCCTGCTCTTGAGAGTTTTATGACCTCTTCAGCCCTGAGTCTCTGTCTTTTACTGCAGCCCTCCATCTGCTGAAGAGAATGAATCTTGCAAGAAATAGTTGTAAGTAGTGAAGCAGCTTTGTTGCTCTCCCTTAGTAACTATTACCAACTTCCTCAGGATTCTTCATTAGGACACCTGAAGTGATGCCTTTTTGAAGAAGGTTTAATTATAGGTCTAGTGAAATGTGAATAAAGAAGGAACTCAGCAGGCCGCAGGTGTTGAAGCAACTTGTACAAAGCACTGTGTTGAAAGAGGAGCCTTTTTAAACATAGATACGCAAAAAGATCTCCCGTAAGTTTATCCAACAGTTTTACCAAAGAAATTCCCCACCCTCTTCACCCCATAATGATAATGCAAATCAAAACCATTCTCAACTGAGTATCAGTCCAGGCTCAATCTCTATTTTAATAGGGGGGGTGTTTGTTTTACAGATGGTTTTGTGAGAAACGTTATTTTTTTTTTTTTTTTTTTTTAAGACTTGACTAAATTGGGAAAATGTATTCATTCAAGAAAAAAAAAAGCTTTCACCTTTTCACCCTTTGATATTCAGTGTTTCTCTAGGAAAAAAAGTCTGTTTTTTTTATTTGGTAATACATGACATTTTGTCTTGTATCTCCTTTTTTGGAATGAGAAGAACAGTGATGCAGGCAATTATACTCTTAGGCTTTAGAACACATTTTGAAAGAATAATTTTAAAATTTCAGTTATATACTGACATAATGATTTATCATTGTTGGTTTTTTTTTAAGATCTAGGTGATGGAATTTTTGAGAAAGGAAAGATTATTATTTCCCTCTTTAGTGAAAGGGGTTTGTGGTAGGTCTTATTTTAATTTTCTTCCCAAAGGCATTTGGTATGGTATCACATGGGAGTTGTTAGTTCAGCTAGGGAAAATGGTTGCTAACAGAAGAATTGTAATGGACATGGCAAGACTGTGAAAAAGAAAGTAGGAGTAGCTTCCCTCCAAGCAAACACAAATTCTCATAAATTGGCTTTGGGTCTGGTATTTTTTAGTATTTCCATAATAAATTTGTCATAAAAAGTGGGAGTATGTCAGTAAATTCTGCTGTGATACTGCTGATTCCTTTTAATTTGTGTCAGAGGAGGACTAGAAAATCATGTAAAAAATAATTAGGAGATGGTGGAGTATGAAAAAGGCATGAAATCATGCAAAGTTAAAATTCGCACATTTAGTGACTGATAGCCAAAATTTCTGCTTCTAAACCGAAAAACACTTATCTGCCTCCTTACCACAGAAAGGCTGGACCTTAAAAATGTGTGACAGATGTGGAAAAAGTGAATGTGCTGCTAAAAGTTATGAGAACCTTTTTCAGCAGCGAGGAAGTATGGTGATATAACTGAGCATAAAATATTGCATAATGTTCTGATCATTCATTTGCAATAGAAATTCAAATTGCAACAGGTGCAGAGGAAGCCTATTTGGGATGAAAAGGGACAATTTATCCTCTATGAGGTAGGATAAGTTTCTTTAGACTCGCAAAACGAAGTCTGGAAGAAGATGTAACAGCTTTCTAGAAATGTATTTAGGGAGAAAAACCAGAGGAGATACTTGAGGTAAAGAACAAACAGTTATACATTGGCCATGAATAAATTTATGCTTTAAATACAAAGGTCAGTAACCAATAAAGCAGTGAGGTTCTGAATGTGCTTCCCTTTCAAAGTCAAAGAGTGCATACCTAAAATTTATGAAACATTATATAGTGGATGCACGTGGCTGTAGGGTGCTGGAGTACTAACTCCAGTGTAACCGCTGCATAACTTAAACTGCTCCTTTGAGTTCCTGCTGTGCAATACTGCGGAGGAAGGTGTTTTGTCCATCTCGGGAGGCGATGAATGAGCCCTCCAACACTGCTTAGTCAATTGGGTGTTGTCCAAAGTCTGTGGTTGGAGATGTGAGAGAAGTAGACATGTTCACAGGCAGCCCACTTTTTTGGCGTGTTCTGGCCTTGCAATTCCCTTTCTGCCATGATCCAAAAAGACACTTAAATCATGCATGCTAGATTCTAAAATGAATGCCACAGCTTCTGCTGCCTGCAGAGCATGCCAGCGGGGCTTTGTCCAGGAGCCTTGGCTTGCAGTGTCACCAGTAGTGCTGTCTGTGGGCACAGGTTATGTCATAACTTTGCTGTTTCTGCTCCAGCTGTCCCAAGGAGAGTCGTTTCTTAGCATCACATTTGTGTGTCTAACCTGCTGGCTTCTGCACAGCCTTTACGGCATGGCTGTTTAACTGTGGATTTCACTCTAGGTTTTTCTATAATGATACTGTGATAGGTACTTACATGACCCTACTGTACTCCTTTGCAGTCTGTCCAAACCTTGCAACATGGTTTTAAATATCAAGAGGATGGCTAGTCATTGGTTTTTAAAACCACCGTGGCCCCTGTGTAGTGGAGGGTTGAAAATGAAGCATCATAGCACTGTGTTTGAGCCCTTCAAGCACTCCCCTGAACGGATACAGGCATGTCACGCACATCAGACAACCCATTCCCTAATCCTGTAATTAAGTTATGCTCAAGTACCGTGCTTAGATCATGTTGGCTCCTGAAGGTGAAGTAATTTCAGTTATGTGACTAATGCATGTGTCATTACAAAGTCGGTGTGATAATGACTAGTAAAATTTTATCATTATGTATTAGGCTTTTAACTAGCAAAAGCCATTTCAAGCTAATCCAGTAATTTAATGTAATTAAGAAAAATCTAGGGATATTTAAAAAAAAGCGGGGGGGGGGGTGCTGTCCCAGCACCCACCGACAGGAGAAGAGGAAGCAACCTTTGAAAGCACAAATGAGCAGGGCTCTAGCATCTGAAGTTGGGAAACACAGTGAGAGTGTTGTCCCACAAGCGAGGCTTGACAGCGGGTGTGCAATAAGCCAGTCTTACACACGGCGCCGAGATATTTATTTCATGTTTGCGCAAAGATGGGTGCTAGGTGATAATTCCACAAAGCTAGCACAGCACACCAAAGAACTACAATGTGTTTATTCTGTTACGCCTAAATTTACATTCATTGGTTGGTAGTCACCATCTCACCTACTATTGGCTAGTTGTATTTAGATTAGCCTCCCTTGCTATGTAAATTAGCAGGCATGCTCCTGGAAGGTGTGGGGGGGCAAGTCTTTCCAGTCTTGAATTGAGCGGGAGGTCGCGATCGCCCCCTCCCACCTTTACTTTTCCCCTAGTTCATGCTTCTTTGGCAATCATCCGCCTTCCCTGACTTCTGGGGCAGGATGTTTCCTTTTTATCAGCCTTTAGTTCCTTCTTCAAGGGTATAGTCCTTAGCAAAGCATGCATCATTTATAGAAAGTAACCAGGCCTACATAGTGAAACTATAGACTAATGGTCCTCCTTAAAGGACAACGTATCATGTTTAATCCTAAACTGAGCAGTATCACCACAGCTAGGCGGTAACCCAAAGATACAACTACAAAAGGATCCCAGCTCCTTACCGGAAAAAGTAGTAGAACTGGTGGCCAGAAGAGCTGATTCAGAGAGACTAAGCAAATTGCTTGGTCCAAAAAAATCTTGGTCCAAAAGCTTGCTGGTGGGGTAAGCTTAGGAAGCTAGCTGGTCAGTCAAAAAAAGTAACTGTACTGTTGGAGGTGCTGGTCGTATGCTTTCTTGCTTTTGCCTTTTTGGAGCTTGCTTCAGTCTTGCAAATCTGTTTACAGGGGACAAAGAGCACTAAACCACTCTTCCATTGTCCAGCATCTCAGCGTCTTTCTTCAGAATATCCAAGGGATAACAGGGCTGTACAGGCTAGTTTAAAAACTGGAAGACAGATTTAGGAATATCTGTGTCAGAAGCATCTACCCATCATCAAACTAACCTCAAATCTCAATGGTGGGCAGCCAAGTAACAGTGTCAGTTCCCAGGGTTCCCTGGGAGTTTGCAACTTCGAGGTTGTGTTGTTAAGGCCTGAGTATACATGTATTTTAAAAGCAATCTGACTTAAAGACTTCAAGTAATGAAGACTGCAACACGTATTTTCATCTTGCAGTTGCAGGATAGTCACCAAACCAATTTTCAGGAGATCCAGTTTCAATCCCTGTTTGTTCACGTATTGTCTGCGTGAAACGACCCAACTGAAAATCCGTTCCTCTGCCTGGTCTCCAGCAGTTTTGAGAACCATGTTTCCTTCTTTATGCCTTTTTGTCTTTGAGGGTGGCGACAATTTTTAGTACATTTGAATGATTTCTATAGCAAGGAAGCCTCCAGCCTGGTTCAAATCACAGGGGGAGTGAAATCACAACTGTATTGTTCGGGCTCCAGGATTCAAGCAACCTGGTATTTATGTTGCCTGTGCTCCTCCACACACAAATAAAGACCTATGTCCAAAGACTTTAGCAAGAAAGGGAAGGATGGTGAAGGGGGCTTTGTACTCTGCCCCATCAACACCAACTGCACATATTTCTGCATCATGGGAAAAGGAGCTCTATTAGGACCTCTGTCCTCAGGACTCCCAGAAAAGGCATGTGTGGCAGCAGTTGTTTGAAATACAACTGTGATTTAGGAATTGATTTTTGGTAGTACTTCATTTAAGATAAATAATTTTTTTTTACTGCATATAAAAAATGTATCAGGTAATGGGAACACCTGAGTACCCAAACTTCCATTCCATGTTAGTTTGATGTTGAATTCTTGCTTTTGCTTCTCGCTCGGTCTTTTCTTTGGTTTGCTGAAGCACTGGTTAGATGTACAGAATCATATCCCATGTCATTATTAGCATCCAAGCACTGATTATAGGGCAGCAGATGTCAGAAAAACGTTATAGTAATAAGGACATGAATGTAGCAGCCAAAGTTTGCTCTGGCTGGAAACCTCCTCTTTATGAGGAGCAAGTGCTGCAGTGTTTTACCTGACACTGGTTTACTATATTCTTCAAAGCGATTTTTGTCAGTGTAATTGGAGAAAATAGGAATGTGAAATTTTAGGTTTTCTTTGGTGGTGATGGAGTATGTATTTCCTACTCCAGTGTATAGACTGAACAAGCAATAGATTCACACTGGTACAGTGCTCAGGCTTTTTCAATACTGGTAATAACAGGCTTGTACCCCTGCCTTCATGAACCAAGCTTTACCATGCAACTGACTCCAAAATAAAATGCCACAAGTCTCAAGAAATCATGGGATTTGTTAAGAAATAATATTGGCATTTTTTGTTTCTTTCTTGTATAATTTCTGCATTTTCCAGACTATTTATTTATTTTTTTTTTCCTCTGGAAGCCAAAGAGTAAAAGCCACAATCTTTATTCAGTGACAAGACTTTTGTAATTGATCTTGTAGAAAATGAAGTATGTGTGAGCTAATGGCACTTATCTGTGAAAACCCTATAGCATATTAAGCCTATTTAATTTCTTGCCATTATTTGGCCACCTTTGCCCACTGGGTCTTAGATACTCTGATTAGTTTGTACTGCTTCCCTATATGAAAGTCTCTCCACACACCTGTTAGCCCATAAATTAGACTGTGCCAGCTTGCAATGCCATACCCTAGGCTGATAATCCTACCTCTGAGCCTTCCTCGCCAGTGCTGCACCTTGCTGCAGAGAGAAACAGTTTTGCATCCCTGTATGATGTATGGTGTGCATTCTGTCTAGCCTGGGACTGGAAAATGGCTAAATTCTCTCTTTTAGGCAAAACTTGCATCAGCCTCCATGGCTGTGGGACTTGGATGATAGAATTTTCACACAGTTGGCATTTAACTTCACTGGTCATGTGTAACAGTAAATGGCAAATAGTGCAAACAGATCTCTGTGCCTGCTGTCCTCTGACCCTAAATTCAGAGCAGCGGTGACAAAGTTCATTTGGTGGTGAGGGAATTTTGAAGGCAAACAATAAGTTTAGCGTGCCGTTATCTGCTAACCCCTGAAAAAAGAAGACATTGGGAATACAGTGGGGTCTACTCCTCGTGAGGAATATGATGCTCTTCTAACATTTTAATTTAGCACTGGCTGTCCTTGAGAGCTGGCTGCATGGCTGAGAAGACCACAAATTTAATTTCAGTCCTGACTCTAGGAAGAAAAAAGTTATTCTTCTTTCTTGTCTCTCCAATATTATGGCACCATAGGATTTATGAAGCGATTTTTAAATTCAATAAGACCTTTTTTCCCCTCCCTACAACTTCCATAAAAATATTTCTTGCTCTTAGTGAGTCAGTTGTAATGCATGCATTGTCAGGCTGTGATCCGCTTTGCGAGTCTGGCTTCCATTTAAACCTCCATCAGTTTGAAGCCAGAGATTGGGCTATTCACACGGCACTGCTATGATATCTGGGGCACTTAAACATCTCATGTCCCTCTTATCCAGTGTTTCCTTTAGAAAATCTGCTTGAGTGTGATCTTGAAAAGTGTAGTGAAGTTCTGAAAACTACAGATATCACAAGGCTCTCAAAACACTGCTAAGGTATGTGAAGATTCTGGGCAGCCCTTTCAAAGGGGAATTAGGATTTCTTAAAACAAGCGGTTTTATGTAGCAAAGTTGAATTTACGTGTGTGCGTGTGCAAGTACTCGCTCATAGTTTTCACAAAAGATTGTTTATACATTTTATTTTCTTCCACTTTCTTTATTTACATCTCACTCACTGTAACCTTTATGTCACTGCATTGTATCTTCTTGTCTGATGGATTTTATTTTAGGTATCCTGGGGATGAGTGTTCAAGAAAATCACCACTGTGATTCTAAGGCTTCAATTATCTCCTGGGGCTTTGCTTTTGGAAGCATACTTTCACAGTTTCTGACTTCATGAGAAGCTTCTGATTGAATAATAGCCTTGAATTCCATTAGGAACCATGTGTTTTTTTCTGAGCAAAATAAGGAGAAGGTGGCTATTTTCCCATAAGCGACCTGTTTAATTTCCTTGCAGTCTATCTCCACTTTACACATGTGCTGCTTCTGTTGTCATTCATTAATTTTCCTTTTGAGATGCTTGTTCAGTCATTAGTTTCTGCCAAGTCCTGAAGAATGTATTTATGTAGGTTTTTTTTTTCCAACTCCTCCTTCTTTCTGTGAATTAATTACAAACAGAATCATTTGCTATCTGCTTGTCTGTGTTCCAAGCAAATGATAGTTGGATGTGTATTTGATTGCATCAGTTATTATTTTATGTATTTCAATTTCTGGAGTAATCATAGTTTGACAAGTGCTGTCCATTCTTCTGCATCTCAAAGACTGCATGCTCGGAGAAGGGAAATTACAGACAAAGCATGCACCACAGCTGAATGTGCTGTGTGACTATCTGTTTAAGTACCAGTATGGCTTCTTTCCTTTAGCATCCAGCTATGACAGAGTTTTAGTTAGCCTGTTGAAATGAGTCTCTATAAATAAAGTAGATATTTCCCTGATACAGATTAGGGAAATGGGTGCATGTGACTCAATGTAATGTATTTGTTGTTTTGTAACTGTGATTAAACTATGGCTACTTTTGTAGGACTGTTGTAGAATAGCAAGCTTTTTCTTTTGTGTTTCGAAGACTCTTTAGTGCTGATGGATGACAGTGGAATGAGAGAAGCAGAAACTTTTATGGTCACAAAAGAGTCTGAGCTATGGTACAGTGAATCATGATGGCTCTCCCTAGCCCTTTGGGTTGCCACGGGGGATTTGCCTGTCTGCATGCTTGTTGTCTCACTGGCCTCTTCGCTAAGGCTCCAACAAATAGAGTAATTGCAAGTGTAGAGGGTGGTTTTGGCTCATATCTTCAGAGATGTTTGAGCTTGTTACAACAATGGGATTTTGGTATCTAAATACCTTTCAGGATCTAGGTCTTTCTCACTTTTTTGTAATACATGTCCATACAGAGACGTTCATCAAGAGAGACTTAGTGCTGAGCACTTTGGTCCCAGTCCAACATAACCTTCAAACTTGTACTCAGTTATCAAGCTCTTGGGTAATCCCATTGAAATACCTGTGTGAGTCCTTGGCTGGAACAGAACAGACTTGGCATCCTTTAGCCTGGCACTGTAGAGGACTACTTGTCTAGCCAGAAATTGCTCATCACAAGTCCAAAAAAAGGACTGTGATTGTCAGTTCTTCTGGTGTCCTTTGGGTCGCTGAATAGTTACTGGACAGCAATGATATTTCATATCTGATGACCCAGAAGTTAAAGGTTACGTCACCATTACTAAACTGTCGCTCTAATGGCGAAGCACTGAGCGCTCACTGGTGCGTGCTGATTATCTTTCGGGGTCAGTGGCTGGTAAGTCCTTTCAGATTCATTGAAATGTTGGAAGTTCAGGCTCTTTTATATAAAACAGCGTTGTGCCTCTCCTAAAAATGAATAAATGGGAAGCTATTGATTTCACAGCCTGTTCACTTTACTGAGCCTGGTGGTGGATGAACAGAAGGAATGCACTAGGTAAACTTAATCCAAGGTCTCTGTAAGCATTTCACGTAGCCTAGTGAACAGCAGATATCATGCTCTGCCCAGTCTGGACATAGTATGTTGTCTGTTTATGCATTGTAGGTGCCAAAGCTGTGGCATCCTGTCACTCTTGTCCAGATTACTTTACTTGTAAATCTGAGCTATAGTTTGTTATGTTTTAATTATCTTCTGCCATGCCGCTGGGACTTCTCTCTTCTCAGTCTTGAGTCACAGAATAGCAGTGGAGACTGAACTCTATTTTTTGGTATGCCTGCTGCTGCCTGGAAAAGGGTCTTGATTGTTGTTGCACATAAATAAGTAAAGGAGGCAATGTTTTGAGTCTCTACATTATCATGGATGTAAAATGAAGATTCTATATTTTGCAGCCAGTATTTTTGGCTTGAGTACACTCGTATTCTCTGAAATGTGATAATCATTTAATGTTTTGAATTCATCCTTTTATGGAAAAAAAGCAACTTATTTGCCTTGTGATGATAATGGACTTTTTGCATGGCACCCAGAGGAAGCATTGCTTCTGTTCTGAGGTTTGGTGTTTCATATATGTCTTCCATGTTGGTGGGAAAAAGAAGGGATGGGTAAGAGAAGGTGTTAGCTGAAAGTGCCAGTAGATGTCTGCAAATTACAGCCCAAATACTGTGATTACAAAGGCCAGGCCAGGACAGATGTGGCAGTGTGTGACAACAGGACGTGCCCTGTGGTTTGGATTTTATAAGGCTTAACAAAGCAATGGTCCCCTCTGCTTACCTGGGAAAGTAACTGGTTAGAAAAATTACACATAATTCAAAATAACTGCAGCTGGGTTGTGTTTGCTTGTTGTTGATTTTCCTTTTAAATAGGTTTAATTAATGGTTTTATGATTTTCTTTTAGGGCTTGGTCATGCACCATAAAAGTAACTGGGCTTTTTTCCAGTGACTTGAATGTGACCTGCTCTACAATTAGCTTTAAATTAGCAGCTAACACAAGGCAGTAAAACCAGTGCTGGAGGCTGAAGTTGTTGTGCTGCCTCCAAGAGAGATGTTAAGGAATTCCTAAGAGTTTTTGTTAAGGGATGATTTATACCCTCACAAATCAGCCACGTGACTCTTCCATCTTTCAAAGTGCAAGTGGATGTTGAAATGGATCCAGATAAACCGGGTAGCATTTTACAAACTCACCTATGTTCAGCCTCTTCCAGCTGAGGACAGAACTTGCCTTCTGTGTTTCAGGAAAACTCTCCCAGGTGTAATGTGGAAGCATGTTCTCATATTTACCTTGTAAGCAGAGTAACTCCACTGAGAGTGACACTATCCTCTGAAAATATAAACTGCTAAATCACTTTAGTCTGAGACTCTACACCTGAAGCACCTTACAAGAGCTGAGACATAAAATTATTAAGGGGGTGGTATACCCTTTTGCCTCTATAATTTCCCAAGTAAAATTCAAGACTCCGGGCAGTAGCCAGGGGCAGCAGAAAAATCTGTTGCTATTGCTGCAAAAGGCAAATTTTACCACCATTGGTCATTTAGTTTAAAGTATGAAAAACAGAATGAGCAAAAAAGTGATTTGACGAGACTTAAGAAATTATTTTGCCATCTGTTCTTACTATCGTAGCTCCATTCAGTCCCATCTATATGAGAGCTTTTTTAGGGAAAAGACCCAGTAAACTCTTCAGCAATCTTTGTTTATGGCTATGGATACTCATTTCAGCCATTGTAATTCTTTGGGCACTACTGAATTAGCAGTACCCAAGACTGGAAATGTTTACCACACCTACTAGAGCCCTAGCTGCAGTAGTTATGGAAAACAAATGACTAGCTTGAGGTGTAAACAGATCTAATATCTGATTTCTTCCTTCTATGTTATTCCCAGTCATCCTGATGATCAGAATGGGATACCATGGGATTTCATTGTGTGCCATTCTAGGGCTGTCTGTAAAGGTGCCTTTTGATGTTGTTGCATTTTCAGTGTCTTTGAGGTTGTATCTTACCCATTTTTAGAAAAACTCATTCTAGTCTTTGTTTAACCTGGCTTGCCTCATTCTGTCTGTTCTGGGTATGACATTCTCTGTGCTTTTTTTTTGGCTGCTGTTCTCTAAAGATGTATCAGTGACTGTCCTTTGCTTGAAGACTGAATCCATTTAAGGTCATCCAATGTGAAATCAAAAGACAAAGGGGTTCAGAAATGAGCTAGAAAATAATTGGGGGGTGAAAGACCTGCCCAGATGGATGATATCTCTTTGTCTTGGAGTCTTTAGTTCTGAAAGGCACCAACTGAGGAAAGATGGAAAAACTAACAAGGATGAAACATGCAAACCAAATGCTCTGCTTTTATCTGGAAAGGCATATCCAGTAAAATGGAAGGAAACAAATAAAAATCTGAGGAAAACATGGGAGTGTGATTTTTTTTGGTCTTGTTTGTTTTTCATGTGGCTAATGTTTAACCTGTAAGAACTCATTGCCAAAAGATACGCAGTCTGAGAGCTCTGCTGAATTTCAAAGAGAGTAAGTCACAAGGATAATGTGAACATTCCCAACATAGGTGATAAAAATGTGCTTCAGGAGTATGTACCATTCTTAGAGCTGTGATATATACAATTCTTAAATGCTGTTATTTCACAGGAACTTAATTTTCCTCAGAAGCTATAAATATCCCTTCTTTCCCAATATTGTGCAGGGGAACATTAACTATTAAACATCTTCAAAGTTTTAAAGAGTTTGTCCTGTTCTCTATTTGCTCCCAGTTTGAAAAGCGCTTTCTATTATAATAAAACAAATGGAACTTGTGGTGTCTACCTAAGGAAATGCAAACGACCCATTGTTTACATTTTTAACTCTGTATTGGAGTAGTAGAGGACGGGATAAAGATATTTTTTTTGTAATAATGGTTTATTGGACAACTGTTGGGCTTGCCCTGGCTGTGGGATGACGTACTACCACATTCATTCTCTTTTCTGGATCCTTTTTTTCCCTACATCTGTACAGAATTCCTGTACAGGTTTTATTTATATAATTTCATTTACCTCTCAGATATTGAATGGAGAGACAAAAGAAAATCAAATCAGACGTTGCATTAGTGGGGCTGGGGGGCAAAAAGCTATGAATACAGAGGTGGTTTTGTAATTAGTGTGACTTTAAATCAGTCATATATTTTAAAAGTCTGGGTAACAACAATTATATTAATGTGGGCTATTCTGATTAGATATTAAGATTTTTCTTTTTGCTGTGAGCATGATCAAATACTGGAATAGGATGTACAAAGAAGTTGTGATGTCTCTGTCCTTGGAGGTGCTTAAGACTCGCTTGGACATGGCTTGAGCAGCTTGATCTAAACAGACCTGTTTTGAGCAGGGGTTGGACTAGACGAGCCTGGAAGTCCCTTTCGACTTCAATGATTCTGTGTTTCTGTGATTCCATTTACCGTTTTGAAGAAACTGCTAACCATGCTTTCAATGAAAAGGAGTTCTCTCCCTCTCCCCTTTCCCACAATGTGGTGAGATTACAAAGGCTTCTAGTAGAAGCTCTGTTATACAACATACATTTATAAACAGTTACTGTCTCCATAAAATCTGAGAAACTGTGCCCTTACTGAATTATTAAGGTTATGGAGGGATTTATCTGAAATAATGCAAGAAGAAGAAAACAAAAATATTTGTAAGACTTATTAAAATAGAAATTAATTAAAGGAAGACCATCTTTACTGTAAATGCTGTGCAGTCAATAGAAAGGAGTTATAAGTAACATTGCACCCCTGTTGATTCTGTCACTGAGCAACTCCTATTCAGTGCACTGATTGGACTCCTCATTTCTGAAAAGCTTCAGAATTTGTTTGCAAAATGTGTTTTACCAGGCTGTCAGTCTACGGGGAAGATGGAAGGAAAAAGACTTTTTTTTTGGTGGAAAAAAGGGCAACAGAAATAACAGCTGCTGTTACAGCTGGTGAATGCGGTAGGTAGCTATAACATTTTCAAAAATGAGTATGCAATTCAGGACAGCATGGGGCAGGTGCAAGCCAGGTTAGAATGAAATCAAGTCAGAGGAGACTTTTCAGCTTCATAAATTAAGTGATTATTTCTGTGATGCATCCTGTTCAAGGATACAGTACCTCCGGATACAGTACCTCCAGCTCCAGTTATAGTTTTATGGATTAATGGCTGGGTCATGTCAGCGTACTTTGACTCTGGGAGCAAAGCCAAGGATATTTTATTGAAATGGAATCACCTTTTCATCTCTCTTTGGTCTGTCATTGGCCATATGTATGCCTAAGTCATCTCTGCAACGTAGCTGATCAAATACAATGAAACAATTACAGGGTGCATTCCCAGGTACAAATTACTTTCTACAGACCACTTGTGTTAAATTCCTCTGCAAATAGCCCCATTTCTTGGTCTTGCTCCAGCTGGCCCGGCTCAGCACTATTCAGTATTCTGGTTTTCACTCGAGCCTCACTTGCAGCATCCTTCAGAAATGAGTAGCAGATGCCCAGTTTGATGGTGCAGGTCCTCTGATCATTGAGCACATATGCTCTTTTGTCATTCTGTCTCAATAATTGAAAGTACTGTCAGATGAGAAAACAAAACAAAACCCTGCTAAGAGTCTAAGGAAAAATTGTTTCTGCCTAATCAGTTGGATGAATTTTCCGTTTACAAACAGTTCCTCTGCACATTTATCATCTTCTGTCCAGAGAAAGTCTGTCTGTACTGATAGCTCTCGGCTTTGCTTCCTGAGTGCCTCAGCCCACTCACCATTTTTTTCTTTGCTGTCATCTTGTATTTCAAGCAGAGAATTTTTCAGTTAGTAATCTAGCTTCTTGGTAATGAAGAATTTCCTTCTTATCTCCTTGCCTTTTTAGTGGCATTCATGGTACTCATATGTATGGAAACAGTTCTTGTCTGGCCATTTTATTGTGTACTATTGAGCAGAAAAATGGTGTTGATGGAATAAGAAAGTTTTTTGGAGCCCTCTGTGCCAAAAATTATGGTTGGCATCTTTGGCAATTGCCAGCCTTTTCTTTCCATATTGAACCCACTGAAATGGAAACTCAGCTTCTGTACTGATACATGTTTCGTCTTTTTTTTACTTCAATATAAAGACATATTTCATGTAAGATTACTTCAGCTGAATCTTTCAAAAATACCGGGATTAAGGCCTTTACCTGTTTGGATGTGGGAGATCAAAAATAAAATTAAGATATTTGAAATGTGGTGCAAGTAATTAAAAGATTGTTTGCATCTGCTTTCATCATACAGCATCTGTCAGAGAATACTTCACAGCTGATTTGCAATGGCATGTCACACCATATTGTTAGAGGAATATCTTGTGGATCGTATCAGTCTTAGCACAGAGGTCAAAGGAATGATCTGTACAGAGGGCAATGAAAGAGCAGTTTTCTAAAGTTATTTAACATGTTAGGAACCTAGACAGAAGTTCCTGTTCCTGATTTAGAGGCAGATAATACAGAGCAGGGTGAAACACAGAATAATGATTGCTAATTTACAGTTTTGACTTGGGAGATTTGACTCTTCTATCAAAGAGAGTTGCAGAAGTTACTAGTTAAGAAGTGATGGGACTTGAAGTGGTGTTTGAAAGAACTGTGGGAACAAAGAGACACAAACTCCAATTACAGAGTTGATAGCAGTTTGGGGAGATGAATTATGGGAACAAGAAAGGTCTGACATTTGAGGATACAAGAGGAATATTCTTCTGGTAAAATTAATTGGTTCTGATAGATTAGATAAATGAGATCTTTTAGAGCTTTCTTGAGTCTGAAGAGAGCTGTTATCTACAAGGAAAAATGTGTCGTGGAGATGAATATTAGAAATCCTATTTTTACACTTAGCTTCCTTTTTTAAGAAGTAGTTAGTTGAACAAAAAGAAGCAAACTGTGCAGTAACTCATATCTTTGTTGTTCTGAGTTACATATCCTTTTGTGATATATAAATATAATGGATAGGCATAAGGGCACCCCCGTTCCTTTTTGAAGTGCATCAATTCCAGTTTGGATGTAGGGGAACTCTTCTTTTCAACTTCAAAAATAGTGGTACAGGAAAGGCAAGGACCGTATCAGCTTGGATTAGTTCTTATTTTACCTTTACTGATTCAACGGTCCTCAGGCTTTTAAGAGATTTATAACTAGACACTTGAGAAACGCTAGTAAAATATGCAGTGAAACAAGAATAATAATTACCATGAGAGCAACAGTGAAAAGGCTTGTTGCCAGTTCCACAGACGTCAACTAATCAGAATAATTTAAGTCTTGGACATATTTCAGAAAGGCCATTTATATAACGACTCCAAGTGAACTGTCTAGCTTAGGAGCTCTTCTCTCTGTTGCTAATTTATCAGCTTTCATTCTGAGAAAACATAAGATGCTACTAATAGTTTTAAAGAATTCTGTAGTAAAGATCAGAGGTGAAATATAGAGCTTTTATTAGCCAGAGCTGTGATTTTCTAACTGATGGAGGGATAGTTTTTGTTTCTTACCTATGTGTCATACTTCATTGACAGTAATAATACCAGTGTTCCACATTCCTGTTTTTCAGAAACTCCTTTCTGCAAAGATCAGTGGATGGCCTCAAATGATGGAGATGGTGTTGATGGAAAACACCCTTTCCATCATCTTGAAACATTCCCTAATTACACCTGTTATTTCACAAAACCTCCCATCTGAAATGTCTTTAGGCTCCCTCCACAATTCAATTAAGAGTATTCACACCAGAGTAGGGTATGTTTATGAAATTAGTGACTATTGACCAGAGCCCATTCTCCAGGCCTTTGCTACAAGAAAGATCAGTTGAAGCAATGAGTTTTGTTTGCATGAAGGTTAAGACTGAAATTCAGTGTGCTTCAATGTGACATAACTTCACCACAGGCACGTGAAAAATGAAGAGTTGGGTACTACGTATACTGTGATAGTAGGTAGTGCGGCCTAATAGACTAGGGACTTTGTCCAAGATATATGAATAACTTTGCCGAAAAAGTACGTCACGTATAGTTTTGTACCATACATGTGTTAACTTTAAAACCAAACAAATAATAGGCTTTTTTGGAGTCCATTGTGTAACTCATATGATCAGCTGCAATGATATCAAGCAGATTATCTGCAAAGTATAACAGCTACAACACCATGCTTATACAACATAAGAAACATTTTAGGCTTTTAAAAGTAAATAATTTCTTAAATTGCACAATAGCAAAGGTAGTAGGGGCAAACACGGTCCTAACAATCCTTCAGCAATGAGAGGCTTAGTACAGATTGTATAATACAATTATAAAGAACAGGAAAATTACTTGGGTGACAGTATACCTGGGAAAAAAAAAGACTTCAGGATATAATGGAAGGGAAATAGCTATATTTTGTTCTGTAGCTATGGATTCTATACCATTGAAAAGAAACTAAAGGTATGAGCATTTCTGTGCTCCCATCTGAGAACTGGGATGCTATTGCACATGCTAGACACATTTACTAGTAGGTTGTCAGCTTTGAAAAATCAACTGAGAAATACTTAATAAATTTGCAGATGAAGCAAAGGTGAGAAGATTAAAAGTACGTTGGAGGGTTGGATTCAGGATGGTCGTGACAAATGAGAGCAGCATTCTGAAAGAAATAGAAGCCAATTCTATGCGAAAATGTGCAAGAGTGTTTCCCAGAATACTGTCTGCACTGTTTTAAGAATGAGAAAAGATGGGCAAGACAGAAGATTCATATTAGAAGTTTTAAAGGCTAAAATGGATCCGAAGGAGAAAAAGAAGAACATAAGGCTGTCTATTCTCTTCTGAGCTCATACAGCCTCAACAGAAATGCTGCATCCAGGCTTCCACATTGCAGTTTGGGAAGGATGCAAGCCAGCTAACCAGAGCAAAGGAGAGATGACAAAGATGTAGCAAATGTGATCTACATGTCTGGAAAGCGTGGGGCAACATTAAAGTGGCTTGGTTGGTAAACCAGGCAGCAGACTGAAGTGGAACGCAAAAATATTTTTCAGGTGCGTAAAAAAGTAGCTGCAAAGGGAAAGACAATAGTTTGCTCTCCCTGTCCATTGTGGATAGGATAAGCAGTGCTGGGCTTAGATGGCAGCAGAGTAAATGAGGGTAGGGCGTTAGGAAAACCCTTGTGACTGTACGAGCAGTTAAGCTCTACAGTAAATTGCCTAATGACATGGAAAATCTCCACTGGTAGAGATACTTGAGAATGTATTAGACAAATGCCTGGCAGGAATATCTGAGGCATAATTGAGCCTGCTTCCATGCAGAGGCATGAGATAGATTTCTTCTTGCTCCATTTTCTGTGCTTTCTGTGAAATACATAAAAAGATACTCACTTTGTCTTTCTCCAGAGAGTCATTTATGTTTCCCAAATTACTTTAGTTTGAGGCATGTTGGTTGATTCTAGTGCTGAATAACTACTGCTGGCCAAATCTTGACTGTTGTTGCCTAGATGGACCCTGTGACTGAGGGAGAGGAATCTATGTATTCACCCTGGAAAACATCTCAACAAACCCAGAGCAAAAATAGTTGGAAAAGCTGCATTTGAGTTGATATCCCGACAGCTAGGAGTGAAGCATGGGATTTCTCCGGTAGAATCTTTTGAGACAGAACTGAGCAACTGTTTTTGTCTGCCTCAGAAAAAAAAATTTGGCAAGTTTTATTACCGCTTTATTATGGACAGGCTTTATGAGATTAACATACTAAAATGTTGACAAGATGTCAGTCATTCTGTCAATACTGAATGACAGAAATACAGTTACCACAACTGGAGGAAAGCATGACAGTGTTTCCTTCCAGAAGAAATTATCACAGCAACAGTTTAGGAAAAGTTGGGGAGATTCATTGCTATTACCCTTCGGTTGTCACTGTGTTTGCCTTTCATTCAATTTTAAAATGTCAGCTACGACTGTCTGCGTCCATATATGCTGACAGAAGAGCCTTAGGGTAAAGTTTGGGTTCCCTGGAGTCAAGGAACTTGGCCAGTGTCTTGCGTGAGGTCAAAACTTTGTCTCCAGCCTTTTCTTTTTCTCCTTATATAATAGTGGGAACTTTCTTCATTTGTATTCTTGCCTTCAGAACGGTAGATGGAACTCCAGGGACTTTATGAAACCTGAGACTCACGGGAATTTTTCTTAAAGTAAAAAGAAATAAATCAAAACTGGAGCAGTGTTATATGAATGGGCTTCTGAGAGCTGGCTAGACTAGCGGCAAATGCCTAGTGTTTATTTGTGATATGATCTGACTCTGGAACTCAAATGTTCAAAGCTGCCAGACATGTTCATGCTTTTTCCTCAGAATAGTAAATAATGGATATGTTTGTAAGCATCCTTCAGATGCTCTGAATTCCAGGTTGTGTAATCACCCTGAGTTTCAAGCTTGAGAATTAAAGCACATACTGCAATTACTCCTCTGGGATAATTGTTGCCTTGTTGAACAAGAATTTCTTTGCTTTTGTTGCTTGGCCAATCCTGAAGTATTAAGCACTTTAAGTAACAAACAGAATAATTGAATTCATATTTTATTTAGCAAGTGTTGTGCCTTGTATAATCCAGGTGCCTTGTAGAATCGAAAATGTTTTTGGTTGGACTTACGTTCTGTGCTGTGATATTCAGCGGCACCTCTGGCTCTGAATCCAGGCAGCTGCCCTGGCTCCTGACCTTTACCTGGCAAACATCCTCCTTCAGAAAGCCAGTGTTTGCAGGGACTGAGGAACAGGACGGAGCAGCTGCAGATCACTATATGTGTGTCTTCTAGATCCGGTAGTATTTGATTACTTGAGAATTTAAGAAAACCCTAATCTCCCATGCATTAGTAGATATAAAATTTGTTTACTTCTGAGGGGCTGGCTGATTCAGCATTTGGTAGGTCTATCCCAAAGCTGAGAGAGATGAAGCAAACATCTTTCTTTACAAATGCATTTAGCTTATTTGCCTAATTACTATTCCTTCCACAAACAGTTATAGTGCAGGTTTTCTTGTTTGCACTTTGATGGTACTAAACAGTCTTCAATTAAAGCTTTTCCAAGTCTTTTCTAAATGTATTGTTTCATTTTTCATCTTTAATGCTTCTTTGAAGTCTTTTTGTTTTCTATAGTTTATTGAGGTCTTCTCAAGACAAAAGAAACAAAACCAAATACAAAAAAGCCAACCATTTTCCCTCCCTCAGAGACTGGTGGCTAATTATGTCAGTATGTTCATCTTTGGAAAACGAATCAGAATCTGAGTGCTTCTCAAGCAAAACTAAAGTGTAGGCAGATTTTTTCTCTATTGCTATTCAAGCCAGCAGGAGCAAGGAATACAGCAAAATCTCTGCACTGTGGTTGTATGTCTGGCAACTTGCACAGCATCTGTAGCATCCAAGGAGTGTCTTGCCTAGTAGTTAGTGGGACACATAATGAAGATATTAGGTATGAACTGCCTTTGTGAGATAACTTGAGTAAACTCTTTTTCAAAGGAGAGCATGCGAATGCTTGAACAGGATATGGCTTCTGAAAGCCTGAGTTAATGAACCCATCTCCAGCATGTCTAGCTGTGATTCATCCTCATGCTGCAATATCTCCTCCTTCTCACTATACCATTCACTAAAATAATTTCTTCAGACCAGACAGGGAGCATGTGCTGAGGTGTATTGCACAAACAGAGGTCTTTTCTTACTTACTAACCAGTATTATTGGTTTGATATATTAAAATCTCTGCATGTAGGTGCTTAGACCTTTCCAGCAGATGGGTGGTTTCAACCTAAAGCATCCAATTCTTTTAACTTTTTTTCTGTCATTCTGGTGGAATTCTTTTCAAAAACTTTGAAATGCATTCTGTCTTTTTGGGAATAGTCCTGACAATAATGTATATCTAAACCATTCTGACCTGGAAGAAGCCTATTTGCATCTCCTGTGATGTATGGCAGTTTCATGAAAAAACTATATAACTCTGTGCTGTAATTTGCCACATCAAATTACTCTGTATTTTTTAGGCAGGAAAGCTGTCAATCTGGGAACATCCTTTCAGATTTCAGTTTTGCCAGATATATGATCATGAGGAGGTATGATGCTTCTAGATGGAGAAACATCAATTTTCTTCCAGAACTGTGTTTAAATATATTATTTAGATAGCAAATCATCCAGTCTGCTCAGAAACACCTTTGGAAGGAAGATTCATACTACCAATAGAAACCAAGCCATGGACACATAAACATTTTGTCTGCTTTGTGCATGAAAAGGCAAGTCTGTCTGTGTGAAATGTCTAAAATTCTGTGTCTGATCTCTAAAATTCTGGTCTCTGTGTAACCCCCTCTTCCTAAAATATTTAATATTTACTCAGTAATTAAATGCTATAAATGGGAGGAGATATACTTTTTTTTATGCATACAGAAAAGAACCTGTCTTTCTGAAATTTGAGTTAGTGGAAGATCTTAAAAACGAGCCAAAAAAAAGACTGTAGTTTGTGCTTAGGATTTGGAGACCATTGCTGTTTCGCAACAGGAATTGCTGTCTGTCCTCTCTTTTCTCTGTTGTGGGTAGAACCAGAAATCTTGTGTGCTAAAAAAATTTAAGGGTCTTTAACTAAAAAAAAAAAAAAAAAAAAAAAAAGGTCTCCAGCTAATTCTGCCTTATAAAAGATTTACTGACTTGATCGGAGGTTTTGTTGCAGTTTTTTCTCTATTCCCATAGTTTTTTGAGTTTGGGAGTTCTGTGGGGGGAGGGTATTTTACTCTTTCATTACCATTTCTGTGCAGTTGATGGATGGTGGTCATTCTTTGCTACTTCCCATGAATTATTACTTCTGTCCACAACAGTGGATATAACACAAGAAAAAAAGAAAAATTCGTTTTCTTACCTGTAATTTTGCCTTCCCTCAGTATTGATTTACTACTTAGCAAAGACTTTTCTTATACTAAAACGGTAATCTGTTTTATATTGGGTCTGGCATAGAATACCTGTTTTTTTGGGTTTGTCTGAGTGAGGACAAGAGTGAGGATCACATAAGGTTAAACTTTCACGTATTGGCACCCTGCTGTGTCCTTTTTGTGCTCGGTTCAAAGCCTCTATCTGTGGATAAGTTTTGTGTGTCTTCTGCTGTGGAAGTCTGCTTCTAGGAAGGCTCCAATGGTCAATCAGTGTATTAAAACTCAATTAGCAGGTTTTAAAAAAAAGATAGGAGAATTGCATAAGCCTCCACTCATCTAGGTCATTATTGTAACACTTGAATTTGCAAGTGGCAAATCCATCATTAGAGAAAACAAAAGATCAAAAAAAGAGAGAACCAATTTAGCTTTTTCAATATGAATATGCTACGAAGAAAATTATGCATCTCAACATTAGACATCTGAAGGATTTTGCTAGTATTAATCCCAACCCCATTATATGCCAAACTTGAAAGCAGTCTTTATGGGGAGAAAAAAAAAAATAAAGCTTATGGCAGTGAGATGGTAGAGAACAAAATAAAATAATGTAGTCAAAACATCTTATGTTTTCATTGAAACTCTTTCTGCCATTTCTTTTGGATTTTATTTAATCAATGTATTTTTTGACATTTGGGCTTTGGATATTAAAAAAGTTTAGAACCAGGTTGAATAACTAATGCCTGTACCAGCTGCTAAGGCATCCTACTTAACCTGTATTGCTACTTTCTTTTTGTTTATTTGAATTTGTGAAAAGCTGCTAATCTGCTGCCTGTTTCAGGCATAGAGAGAACATGTTGGGGTGTGGGAGATTCTTCCTTTTCTAAAGGCTAGCAGGAAAAACTGCTTTAGATGATGAGTAACTCCATAACCATGTAACATTTCATTTTTTAATAGCCTCTGAGGAAAAAATGAAAAAAACCCCAAACAAATTTCATTGTTAAAGGAACAGTTGATTTGTTGGGGGTGTTCCCCTTGGCTTTCATTTCATTGTCCCAGGGGCTACCTTAAATTATCTATTTTGAAGGTTCTTGCTTCATCCTGTTAAATGTTTGTGCTAAAGCTGTATTGACATAAATATCTGCATGTATTGACATAAACATCTGCATAAATCCCAGTTCAAAAGAATACTTAGTTGAGGGAATTGTTACAGAAACATGCTGCCAATTGACATCCTGTTACTGCGAGGCTGGAGACGCTGGCGTACCCCTGACATTTTTCCCGTTCTGCCTGTTGTATACAGACAGCTGAGTTGGGCAGAAATTGCATTTCATGTAGAGTAAAGAGTGAAAGATTGGGCCAGATATTCTAGACAGCCTGAGTGTTACTGACTCCTCATTAATTATTTAGCATGGTTTTGCTCACTCACTGTGATCATTCTTCATCCAAAAAAATCAGGAATCTATAAAAAATTTTAAAGAAGGATAGAAGCACCATAACATCCCTGTGCTTATGAGCAAACAATGGGGGAAAATAAAGCTAATACAATTCTTCAATGTTAGTGTACGTTCTGTCTTGTCAAAGTCTATCACCAAGCATAGTCAGACGCATACTAATCACTGATATTTTTTTCACTTTCAGTTATATGGGTAAAATGACAGGGTTTTTAGAGCAATAACATTTTATTTTCATAATTGCTTCTTTACTCCCTACTCTCAATTTCCAAAAGTGTGGAAGGGTATACCAGAGGGGACATAGGTTTTGAGGGGACAGAGAGAGGGGAGGAGATACTTTCTTTTTTTTTTTCCTCAACTGAAAAAGATTAAGAAATACTGTGCTTGGTTTTGTGCATGTATTGCAATGCCAGGAGAACAGTCTGGTTTTGCTGATGCAATGGTGGGAGTTGTTAGGGAGAGACATCAGGCATTTCTGCTCTATACACTAGTTAAATCCAGGAGTTTGATGGTACAAGAAACACAGCACCTGTTTTATTAGATTTCATATTTTATAAAGTATTATTGCTGTATTCCTCAGGCAATGGCATTTTTACCTAATACATGGAGTGAAAGGCAAGGATTTTATGTAGACCTTGATGATAATTGCCCAATGAAAGTTTCATTTGCAACTAAGGCAGTGATTAATGCTTGACAGTTGAAACAGAGGAAGAAAGAGAGAAAGAGTGTCCATCAATGACTTTTAAAGGATAACAATCCAATATGTTTGTGTTCAGTTTTCAAATCTCAGGATGATGAGAGGAGATACACAGCTGTTAGTAACGTATTTATGAGTTATGTATGTCTTTGTCATGAAAGACGTTGTAAAAAAAAAAAAAAGTTCTTCAGATGTACTTTTGCTGGAACAATGATAAAGCATGTATCATTCTGTCAAGATGATTTTTACTTGTCCATTCATTCAAGGTAGGGTAAAAGATCTGGCTCTTAAATGCATAGTTAAGCACCTAAATGCATGCCACGTTTTGGGTTTGTTTTCTTGGCTTTTACAAATCATATTGCATGTCTGAATTTGACAATGAAAATACAGTGTGAGAGATAGCTGTAGGATATATCTGTTTTACAGGTGATGGGCTTGAAAACCAGGCAATTTTTCAAAAATGTGGACTAACCAAAAGAGGGCTTTATCTGATAGTTTGATAAGGAAATGTTGTATAGATTTCTAAATCAAAGCATTCACAGTGATCTTAATTCACTGAATTAAGTTTGTTTGTTGGTTATTTTAAAGCAAGGTAATGACCAACAAAAGGCTGAGCATTGCTGTCTTTTGACATGGTGAGAACATTTGCTGAAAAAATAATTCAGGATCCATTCAAGATTACATTTTAGCCACTCCAGACCTTTCTCAGAGCTGTCTCCTCCCTCTTTTAGATGTCAGTGCTCTAATGGCTACCCTGCCGCATGGGTGGTGTAGTGCAGAGCTTGGAAGGACCCTTGGCAGTAAAGTGACAGCAGTGCTTCAGAGGGGAGAGCAAGAGTTACTCTTTACCTAGAGAAAATATACTGTGGCATTAATTACTATCAATCAAGTAGTCTTTCTCCAAATGCAAACTCAGCAGAGACTTGCTGTGCTTGAAATTCCTTAGGCTGATAATAGACATGAGCCAATGCTTTGATGCTTACCTTCCATCTACCCACAACGAATGTAGCAGCCCTGATGTGCATTGCTAGGCACTTTACACTTTCCTGGGACTGGCAGTTTATTAGTCTTTCTGTCTCATTTATTTATTCATCTATTTATTTATTTATTTTACAGTTTATTTAGAATAGACTAGACTAGTTCCAGTTGGAAGGGACCTACAGCGATCATCTAGTCCAACTGCCTGACCACTTCAGGGCTGATCAAAAGTTAAAACATATTATTAAGGGTATTTTCCAAATGCCTCTTAAACACTGACAGGCTTGGGACATTGACCAGCAATCTAGGAAGCCTGTTTGAGTGTTTGACCACCCTCTTGGTAAAGAAATGTTCCTAGTATCTAGTTTCATTTAAAAGCACATGAAAGCTTTATGTCAGTCACCTAAGACAAGCAGCATTCTAGTCCTGAGTAATTGTCAACAAAGTATTCTGTTTGTCTCAATTATGAGCAGGTATTTAACAGATGAAGCAAAATTAAATCGTGCTCTCATTTTCCCTAGAAAATGAGCTACTGAAGTAACAGTATGTTGTAAGTGTATACTGTCTGTGCCTATACTGATGGACAGCTATTATTCTAATACATCTAAGGAAAAAATATAGAGGCTAAACAGTACAGAACTGTAGAATGTTTTGGGTTGGAAGGGACCTTTAAAGGCCATGTGATCCAACCCCCCTGCAGTGAGCAGGGACACCTTCAACTAGACCAGGTTGCTCACAGCCCTGTCCAACCTGACCTGGAATGTTCCCAGGGATGGGGCATCGACCACCTCTCTGGGCAACCTGTGCCAGTGTTTCACCACCCTCATTGTAAAAAATTTCTTCCTTGTATCTCATCTAAATCTACCCTCTTGTAGTTTAAAACCATTACCCCTTGTCCTATCACTACAGGCCTTGCTAAAAAGTGTCCCCATCTTTCTTGTAAGCCCCCTTTAAGTATGCCATTGGCCAATATGATTATAACACTGACCTTTGTGAACAGGGTAAAATGGAATGATGCATTGCAGTTAGGTCTGAAATGCAATTGTCACAAACCAAACCAAAACAAAACAGAATAAAAAAAAACAAAAGTAGTCTCTACAAGTTTTGTGTTCTGCTCCACCACTTTCAGGAGAATTTCCTAAAGGTTTTGTTATGTTCTTTACGGACTTCTGAAAACTTTGTTCTCAGTCATTTGTATCCTTATGGAAGAACTTTGGGGTAATAAGGTAGCTGAGGTTTAAATGCTAAGAAAGTAGCAGTAAAGGTTGTTTAATGGTATGACTTTGTACCCTTTACCTGCCAATGCTGTCAGGTATCTGACAGCAGCACATTAAAGAGTTCTGACTCTGCATCCTTCAGCAAATTTGGTTTTGGATCACATCCTTAAGCTTTGAATCTGCACATTGTTAGTTACAAATGCTAGCAATGTGCAGTTAACACTGGTGAATTCAAAAGTTGGTGAAAATATTGTCAAACCTACATGTTGACCTACTGACTTCCTAGTAAGCTCTAATCTTTAAATCTAATCCAGCTATTTTAAGGAAGTCTTATCTAACAAGGCTAAACTAAGACAATGTCCTAGAAACTGGTGCCTGTATAAGGCGAAACTTCAAGGATTCTCTTCCTTCCTCCACGACCTGATATATGAAACATGGAAGCAAGACGTATTGTTTATGATATATGCTTTAAAATTGGACCAATGGAAAGTCTACCTGTTTAAATCATAGAACTGTCATAGAATCATAGAATAGTTTGGGCTGGAAGGGACCTTTAAAGGTCATCTGGTCCAACCCCACTGATATGGGCAAGGATATCTTCAGCTAGATCAGGTTGCTTATCATGACTTTATCATCTCAACTTTCTTGGGGAAAATGATTGTGTAATATTATTGAACACGAAATTTCTAAGATGTATTATTCTACCTGTACTGGACTAGAATTCTGACATTCACTCCCATAAACAGGCAAACTTAAGATGATGTGTTGTACTTTGGAATTTGAGGTAAAGCTTCTGAATGAAGCTTGTCGGTACACTTACCTTTCCTTCAAACACACTCACATGTATATGCACACCCACACGCACAAAAACATCAGCCTAGCTTTGCGAGGAAGACCTCAGTTCCCACTGTACACTATTCATATCTTTAGCTCTCCATATCCCAAAAATGCTCTGCAGTGATCATGGTAGGTAATGATATTTTGTGTTGCTTTGAACAGCAACACCATTCCCTGTCTCCTGTGGCATTTTCAGGCTCTGCCACAGAAATCAGTAAAAGTAGAGCTGGTTTCTCCCAAGACAGTGCACTACAGTCCCTTGACAAACCAGAGGGGTGAGATGGTGCAGGAATGTCCACCTTAACATGTTAAGAACTTGATCTGTAGTAAGTTAGTAATCAAACATTTGTTTGTCTCTTTTCCTGCAATAACAGATTGTGTATTATCAAACTGTGCTGCTAATCACAAAGGTTCTGTCTAATCACAAAGGAATGCAAGGGGATTTCCATTTATTTGTATATATGCAAATATGTTCCTACAAAGTTATTAAAAAGCAGGGTTTAGCAGACAAATTGTAATTCAGATTTTGGTGCTATATAAACAAACTATAAGATTATGTGTATTTATAAAATAAAATATAAATTACATGTAAAAGTTTTAAACAGGTCAGGAAAACATTGTAAGGATGGTAAACACTTCATTTTTCAGAAATGTGAGCTAGGGGCTCTAAGATACTTGTGCTGGAAGGAGTGCTGGAGCAGCAGGCATTAGCTAGGGCTAATGGAAGGGAAGGGAAAAAGGAAATGACAGGTGAAGGAAATGACAGGTGAAGGAAATGATTCTTCTTGAAGTGTCCCTTGATTTTCATTAGAAGAAGATAATTAGCAGTGAGGGTAGTAGAAATGATAGGAGGAAGCGAGCTAGATAATTACAAGCAGGTAAGGATTTTTTTGAGAGGTTTTACTGATTAGAATACCTTCTTTACTGAATACTGCCTTGGCGAATGCTGGGGAATATAAATTCAGCAACTTTTAGTGGTTAAGCAAAAACACCAAAAGAAAAAGTGTGAGTATTGTTTTTGCTCTTAAAGACTTGGACATTTTTCTTTAATTTAGCAAATCATAGCCAGGTTCCTGTCTTCTTTATGAATAATCCATCAGTCTTCCGCAGTTTGAGTAATCCACCACAAAGAGACAGGCAGAATTTTTTATTGTCTTATTCCTTAGTGGTAGGTTTTGAGGTTCTCCTAAAATACCTTGGCAAGATTTTTCTGATCTGTAATGTGATCTGGACAAAAGCAGGCTTTTCTGAGTTATCTGGTGTGCCTATAATAATAAGTTGCACATCTGTGCAAAAATCATAAGACTGTTTTATCTGGAATATGGTACCTCTGTAGATCCAGCCCACGGACAGTTTTATCTAGCTAAAAAGTTAGGCATTCAAAGTGCCAGTCTGTTTTGCATTCTTAAACATTAACTTTTTCTTGTATTCTCTGAAGTTAGCAGCAAGTTTTGCCCAAATCAGACTGGAGGATGGCCTTCTGTGCTTGGCTTCTGTTGCTGATTATTTCTTTTTATATTAATAATGTTGATGTCAACATTGGTCACTGTTTGCCACAGAGAATCCCAAGCTGTGAAGAAGGGCTAGTACATTGCTCAACTTAAATTTAATTATCTTTTCCTATTGAAGTAGGCAAGGAGGTCATCAATATGCATCAGAAAGTATATAGCACAGTACAGTAGTAATCTCTGAAAGATCAATGTTTTATCTTTTTGCCGTGTTGTCAAGTTCCTCACACATCAACATAAATGATCACCGTAACTGATCATCAAAGAACTGCTAGTGCAGAGAAAAAAATTGATTGATCTCATTTAGAGGAGTGAGAATTTTTCCTGAAAATAAGGAAACTAATGAGAAAGTTCATTCTAATTAAAGTCTGTGAAGCATTAGCTAATGAAAACGCAAGTATCTTTTTTTTTTTTTTTTGCCTTTCACTGTGTACACATTCAGTAAATCTTACCTTACAAAAGAACTTTTTCAACTAGAAAATTTTTAGAAGTCACATATCACATAAGAAATGTCATTTGCTCCAGCATGGCTTGGAATGCCTTTGGGGATTTTCCAGCTAAGGCTGGTGGTGCCTTAAGCTTACGGTCAAGCTTATTTTTCAAGAGGATTGATGGCTGGGGACTGTTGGGAAATTGCTTTCTTCTTCTTTCTCAGTATAGGGTACAGGATCACCTGCTGTTTAGAATAATTTCTCATAAAGTACCTTTGGAAATCTAGATGAGTAATAGGGAAGAAAAGCAAGGATTTTATATTGTGTGTATATCAAGGCTTTTTCCACCTTAATAAAATCATAAGTATATTGGGTCTTTTCCTTAGCATGTGAACTTGAAGCCTGACTGCTAGGTCTGTTCGTACATCTCAGTCATAGTCTTCATATTCTTCAAGGTCTTTATTTGATCATATGTTTCACTTACAGGAAACAATATGATTAATAAAAAACATTGTGATTGCAAAGAAAAGATTTCCTGAACCTTTAGGTATTGCTGCTGTATAATATATATATGTACAATGTATAATATAGTATATATGTATAATATATATGTATAATGCATAATACTGTGTTCTGAGAAATCAGCCATGGAGCAGTAGTGGAATGGCAGTCTATTGCTTTTCAAGCTTAGTTATAAAGTTCCTGGCTTGTACTTGGGAAACCTGAACACAGTGTTACAAATCTAATTAGGACTTTGGTTCTTCATAATTTTAAGCAACATAATGCCTGCTGGGAGGTCCAGGTATTATTGAAATCTTGGCCCAGTTTCCACAAAGTGCTTTGTAGGGAACTTTCTACCCCCTTTTGTGCGATTCTCTTTGCACAGGTGCCAGCGCCAGTGGTTGCCCCAGGGCTGCCCGGCTCCCGTTGGCATCTCTCCCCAAGCTGTCGGTGGAGCGGGGCCTGCCTGTCTGATTTAGGTGTCTGCCTTTTAGAAAATGGGATGCAAGCACACCTTTGAAAACGGCATTTGAAAATGGTGTTGGCTACATTTCCATTTTTAGCTGTTGTAGCAGAGCAAGTGAAACAAATGAGCAAAACCAAATGTCGACTGCTTAGAGGCCTTGCTTATTGGGAGCATAGTCAGTTAGTGTAATAGAAGTGAGACTTGGTTGGTATGTTTAATCATTTGCCTTTAACTCAGAAAGCAGACAGTTGATTATTATTAATTGGCTAATAAGGCAAACGCATCCCTGTGCTGATTTGGTGGGTAGGAGTGTATTTAGACTGCACAGCAAGGGTATTTTGATAACATGAGATGCTTGTGAGGTTTGACTGTTCTGACACCAATGATTTTGACTGATATTTATGTAGTTACTGTGGTATGATTAATGTGGAAGTAAAGTAAGAGAAGTTTTATGTCTTTTTGCTAATAGACTGCCAAATACACTGTAGGGCATGCAAAGACTTAATGTATATGGAAATAAGTATAAAGAGGTGGTTTAGGAATGTCCTCCAACATGCTATCTTTAAAAGCTAGAAGTTGGCTTAGTTTGCCAAGCCAAAGAAATTCTGGATATGAAAAGGATAAATAACTGCTAGCAAACTTTTATAATCAAGGGCAAATTTTATCTTTTTTATTTTTGCTGAAAAAAAAAAAAGATGTTATTTGGTAAATGTTTTAGTGACACTAGTCAAAGACGGACTTGGCAAAAGTCATCTGCATCTTGTTTAAAGTCAAACTTGGCCATCAGCAGTTGATAAATAATTGAATTGTAGAAGGTAATGTTCATTCCAGCTGATAAATTGCAAGCTTTGGTAGACCTCTGTTACAGCATTATAGAAAAAAGGCATATACATTGAGAAAGGCATGAATGTGTAGTTCATGTCTTTCCAAGGCAACAAATTATTATTATTGCTACTTTTGGACTTAAAGCTAGTTAAGAAAGCAGGAATTGTAAGCAGAAGGTGTATTAGTCAGCATTTCTGCAAAGTTTGGTTATTCAGTAGGCCAACCAATCTACAAAGGGGAAGATAAGGCAAAAGATAATTTCTTTAGATTTTTTTGTATATGCGTTTGCCACTTCGTATGTGGTATGGGAAGTGTTACAAAAGGCAGAATTTGTTGCTGTCATTGATTTCTTGATCAACTGTTGCCACGATGTGACAGCAAGGAAAGAGTAAAATTTAAAGGATATATTTTGCTCATAGGTTTCTTCCTGTCAGTGAGGCAGAGGTCTTAGCACAAGATTAAAAGCACAAATAATATCTAGATGCTGTGGAAAGGTATAAAAGTGTCAACTGTTGAATCAGATAGATTCCCAATATCTTCATTTTTTAAAGTTTCATTTTCACTGAACTCACCTCACCAATATTTAGAAAAAAAGTTGAAAAAACTTAATTCCTCTGATAAGTCTTCAAGCTATATATCCTGCCACATTTATGGGACTGTTGGGATGTTTGGAAGAAAAGATTAATGATTTTCTATTGCAGAGGGTTTGAGAAAGGAGAGATACGATGTTGTGCTTGTCCTTTGAAGGGTAATTCTGAGTAGAATCTGATTCCTAGTTTTTTCAGTTGAGTTGAGATCACGGCCAGTTTGGAGAGATATGGAGAAGAGGGTTAAGTCCCTGTAAACGTGCTTCTGGGAGCAAGAGGGTGAACAAGTCGCAAGTGTGGGAGAGTCCCGAAGGACGGGCTGTCTGAACAGGCTGCCCGTTCCATGGAAAGCCGTGCTGGTTCCCTCGGGTGTTTTAGGTTGCACGTGCAGCAGTATGCACAGGTACTTCTGGTATAATGGCAGTGCACCATGAAACTGGCTAAAAAGCCTTGTTAGCCTCTTCCTGCAGTGCGCGGGAACCTGAGCCAGTACTTCAGAGATGGCCCTCATTAGGTCAGCTGTGACATCACCCTGATGTAAAAATACTGCTAGCAGTTGCACGCGTGCCCAGGCAGGGAGCTTCTCCGTCTGACCTGACCTGTGTGTGTTCTCTGACCTGTGCCCTGCTGCACAGTGGTCACAGGGTCTCTGAGGGGCTTGCAGCAGTTTTAAGAGGAAGAACGTGGAGCAGAGTTAAAAACAAGAAAAGGAACTGCAGGAAACTGCAGGGAGCAAGTATGAACCTTCTAAGTAGCAAACTGGTTACAGTCCTTTCCTTTTCTCTGCATACACTTGTTCACACATATGTACCTTGTGGGAATGGAAGTTAACTCCATCATTTCATAGTTACTGCCTCTAAGTTTTTTGCACAAAGATACTTACTTTCTTTGTTCTATACTTTGTGCAGAAAAATCTGAGACTGTAGTACAAGGCACCAAAAAATCAGCCCTTGCTATACGAAGCAGACCTTTATATCCAAGTCTTCCAAAGTTTGTAACTGAATAGTGTTATCCTGCACCTTGAAGATAAAACATTTTGGGAGCCACTGAAGTCTATATTGAAAAAAACTGCTGTCATCCTGGACTATGTACTTCTTCCTTTGCATCTTCAGTGTGCTAAGTAGGCTGAATTGAAAAAAATACGAATCTTGAAAGAAATATGAAAAGGTGCAGCCACAGTATTGTGTGGGGAATAGTAGATGGCTGTAAGCATGGGAAACCCAGAAATAACTGTAGATGCGCTGGGCAAGCATATTATGCTGCACGTGGGAAGAAGGTGGTATCAGTTCTCAGGAAAGAGCGTTTTTTTGATACCTTTGGCAACAATGCAGAAAAAGCACAAGAAACAGCGTTAGAGGTTATTTTTTTAGCAGCTGTAATTTACAGTTCAAAGTGTTTGGAGTGGAGAATTCTTGGCCAAACTAAATAATGGAAAAGAAATTAGATGAGCACAGTAAAAACAATCAATAAATTCAGTAAGAGCAGAGAGAGGCATGCATAATTAGTGCATGTCCACCATGTGCACTTGACTCTGCACAGACAGTTGAAGCTGACACAAGAGATTTTGGGGAGCAGTCTAGTGTCAGTCATCCTGTTAATTCCCTTAGATTAGTTCTTTCACCTTCTGCACCTTCATTGACCATATCATCTGCTCCATCTGGCAAAGTCTGCACTGCTGACCGTAGAGACTCTGTTTGGGCATGCTTTTGTTTTGCTTTTTCCTTTGTACTTCATGGTTTATCTAATGGCTTATTGCCAAGTGCTAAACCTAGAGGCAGAAAAATATGGTTATTAAGATGGCATAGACTGTGAAAATGAAAATCCATGTCTGCTGTGTGAAATGTACATTAACATGTTCAGAAGAATATGATAAATGATTGTTTTTTTCATTTACCTTCCTGTGTATATTTTTTCCCCATTGATGTTAATAGAAATTATGCCTGTGTGTCTGGAGAAGACTAAGCCAGAACTTTGCTGTCTAAATTATGCAACCGATTAGCTTTTTGAAAATTTATCATTTTAAAGTTAACACTCATCACCCATCTTGAGTTGTAGACCAGGACATATGTGTCCATGAATGGCATTTTAATGGTAAAAGAGTTTTACAAAAGTATCATTTCTCTGTGCCAGTGTTAGATACACTTCAGATTGCTTGTGGTCTTATGATACCCAAGGGAATCTTTATGTGGCCACAAGTCACATGGCACGTAATTCAGAAAGGCAAGAGGAGGAGAAAATATGTATCTCAAAGGCAAGAAGCAGTTATATGGCAAGGCTAGTACTGCACCATGGTGTGCTGGGGACTAGGCTGGTTTGGGCGTGCAGCTGTGCTTTGTGCAACCCAGCAAGCCTGGTCTCAGCAGCTCCCTCTTGATTTTCTCAGTTGCTTTTGTGCCAGATTGCTTCTAGTGTCAACCATATACCAGCAAGGTACTAGCTCCATGATCAGTGCAAGAGAAATGTTTGGTTTGGAAGCCAAAAGTTAACCATCTTTGCTGTGTGCTCTATTAAAGGACTTGTTGAAATAACGATGAGTAATAGGACTGAAGCATTGCAGTATTAATTCTTATTTCCAGTATTGCAAAATGCAAAAGGAAAGCAGTATTATAATCCCATGGCATATCTTATTTTTGTATCTCATTTCTTATTATTGTGTTGTATAAAATGGGACAAAGTGTTTTTTAAAGTTTGCTGTCACATTTTGCAATCAGACTCATTTCAATGTGAAAAGGAGATAAAATTAATACATTTTATGATTGCGTAATTAGCTCGAGTGTTTGGTAGAGAGTGCCAAATCTGTCAGGGACTGTTGTCCACCCACATCTTAGCTAAATCATGGGTATTTCTTGCGCAACACAGCATAGAATAAGATTAACCAAGAAAACACCTGACCTAAAACTAAGGCCCTACTTTCTTGCTTCAAGAATGTGTGTGACTCTTCTTGGAGACAAATAGGCCAGGCTGCCTTAGATTGTTTTTAGCTTCTCATTTGTAGAACAGTCTCACCCTGACTTCAGTCTTTGTGAGCATCTTAGTAGACCCATTGTTTTCAGTAGGCTTTCTTATCTGAATAGCAATTATTTCTGTGAATAAGCATTTGTAATGGTAAGCTCTCAATCAGTCTTGCAGTTGCCAAGTGTTAATAATGCACAGCGTGTTCTGCATGAAGTTGCTCTGACATTTGCCCTCAGCATCGCTGTGAAACTCCTCCATTGCGAATGGGCGAGACAATGTCCTGACTTCCATGACTTGATTTACCCTTTTTACCTTTTTAGAGTTTTCTAAAATGATGCTTAATCTTACCAAACATCAGTTGAAGCCCTCCCTAAATTGAAAGGATTGCTTCGAGATGTTAATCAATGAGGAAAAGCAAAACTGGCCTTTGGCTTTCTCCGGCACCATGTAGGAGTCATGTTACTGCACCCTTTCTGTTTCCTGTTGGTTCTCTGATTGCCTTGGCTGGATGGAAGTTTTGCATGAGTGTAATCTGTGGACAATAACAAGTCCAGATGCAAATTGAAAGTTTCTGGTTTGCACTCGGGTCTGGCCTGTTGGCTGTTCAGCTTCTTTCGATATTGCTCTCTGTGGTATTGTGTCACTCACAGTTCATCAGCAAATAAACGGGATGATCGATAGTCTTAGTTTTTAGTGGTTTTTAGAATTATATGATGACTCATTTAGGAGTAGGGATAGTACACATCTCTCAAACAGATGTATTTGGGCTATCAGGATACTACCCATTCAGTGATATGTTAAAGCCAGTAGGAGAAAATTTAATTAAACAATCTAGTAACTCCAGACCTTCAGAATGTAATTAAGAAAGTACAGTGTGTGATTGGTCACAGTCTGTAATTTTATGGCTCCAGTTGTGATAAGTGTAGGGAAATCTGGCCCATTAATAAGTTAAGATTGCTTTTTTGGTCTACGCTGGAAGAAAGGAGTCTCTTGTCTCCTCCATTCTAACTCCAAGGCTATTTGTGTTCTTATATTATCAGCAGTCTGACATGGCTCTGATTTACTCACAACAGATATTGCTGGACTTTAGTAATCTTGCTTTGATTTTACCTCCTCGTTATTTGTAGTAGCATTGATTTTTACATTTTTTATTTGAAGAGGAGTCAAATTCTCTGAAGGTGCTGAGAGAAGAGGTGAGTAAAAATGCTGCCATTTGGATGTCTTCAAGTCCTTTCACAAGATGCCTCTCTGCTTTGTAGCAAATGTCAAAACTTTGATGGCTTATCATATTGCACTATGAGGCAGTGAGGGAGAGATCGTTGTGTCTTCAAAAGCAATTCAGTAAAGACAGGCAACTTGCCTTACTCTGCCATATCTAAAGCTTTTTCTCCGTTATTTTTTTAATAATCCTACTTATCTGCATGATGCACTAGACAGTTAAAAACCAGTAAGGTGAAGATTTTTCATGCTGTAGATTTACAGGCTGCTATGTTTTTCTAATGACTGCTGACTGCTTGTGCAGCTAATCTGATTTTACTGAAAATGAGAGTGCTTTTCTTATTTACCTATTGAGAAACACTTGGATGGAGTCCATAGAGCTTCAGACCCACAAACCACAAGTTAAAAACTGTGAATTCAGTTAATTAGCTGAGCCAGAACTAACCTAAATTATTTATATGAAGCTTGGTCCTTAGTACTTTTTCATGAGAGACAGAAGACAACATGGTATAATATTCATAACATAATAGTAAGTCTTAGCAGATTTTCTGTGCTTAAGGCTGTGTTTTTGTACCCAGTCTACCTCTGTTTGTGTAGTTATTTTAGGAGACTAATTAGCATTCTCATGTTCTCTCAGAGACATTCTTCTTTGGTTTGCAAGGTGGGATGATAGAAATCTCAAATGTTTTATTACATTGGTTTTGGGCTAAAGAGAATGTGGTTTGTTGACCTGCTAAGACATTAAAGTCTGACATGAAGTTTTCAGCAGGATTGGCTGGAATTTTGCTTTTAACACACTGGTAATCTCTTGTTTTTTTAAAAATGAGAAGTTTATATTTTCAGTCTGAGCTGCTTTTGTCTTACAGTAAGGGAGGAATCTGCTTTTGCTCCCAATATACAGTGTGGCATGGGGAGTTCAGCTGTGTTTTTCATCAAGCCAAGTAGGCACTGCTGGGCACAAAACAGCTTTAAAGCTTAATGTTCCTATTACAGAACAATGTGATTTTAAACTCAAAAACTTGTATGTAGTTTTTACCAGGTATATGCTTCTATGCTCATGTGACAATCTGTGCTTATCAAGCAATATAAGCGACTTAAAGATTAAAATTTCACCTAAAAGTTTGTCCAGAGGTTTAATAAGTGCCATGAGGAAATAATTGCTAAAAAATTGCTAAAGAAATAAACCTAGGTAAGGATGAGCACTTCTGTAATGGATCAAATGGTAAAAGTCCCATGCTCTTTGCATATATAAGCGCAATGTGATTTATAGCAGGTATCACTGCTTGCTTACTCAGGAGTACATGCCTTTTTCCCTTTCTGTCTGAGATGAACAAGCAGGATATGGCAATGCATTTAAAGTTTGGAGCAGGTTGCTTGTCTATTTTATGCTGTTCATAGGCTTCTCAAAGTGACAGTACAGTTCAGGGATTGCCATAGGGCAGCACAAATGGATTTTATCACTTTAACTGAAATGTATAATATGTGGTAAAATGCACAGAAAATATCTTATCATTTAATACCGAGAAAGTAGCAGTTTCAGGGGATAAAATGGTGAACATCATTGCATCTTCCATGCTAATGAGAGAAAACCTGAGCAGTTTGTTATACCAGGACTTGCTCCGGGCACGGACAAAGCCAGGGCAGCTAAGTGCCAGGGGCATCCAAACAGGGTGTCTGTGCTTTCTGCTTTGCCCATCCCACGGGCGAGGAGGACCTGGAGGTCTGCTGTTACACCTGATGGGCAGTGGGAGCAGAAAGCCCAACCCCCTGCGGTTGTTGCCCTTTCTCCCAGGCATCCACGCTGAGCCCTTTGACTCCAGCAACAGGCTCTTTCTTACTGGTGTGGCAAAGCTGAGTTTTGCTTTTGTTGTGAAGGAAGCCTTGGGCTGTCCCTGACTCTATTGTGGGAACACTATCATGAGGGGATGGCACCAAATCTGCAACAAGCATGTAGCTCAGGTTACTGTAACACCTCTTAGAAAATTTGTACTTAATCTTTATTCCTTTCCCTTGTTTCCAGGAAATAAAGGAGAGGAAGAATAGTTGGCTTTGAACATACCCTAGGGGTCAGAATGCCTCTGAAGATGTATTTAGTCATGTGTAGTTGAACGTTTTCTTCCATTGTTTTCTCTCCTTACCTTGTACACAGATCTCAACACTGACTGTTTCCTCTGTGCACTGTAAAACTGAGATCCTGACAGTGGTCCTGACCCATTGTAGAGAGTGCTTGTGACCCAGGTGGAAGGGAGGTGTTATTCCTTCTTTAGCCAAAGTCATGGTAGTGTGATTCTGTGGCTCTCATATGTTCTTGTCCTTCGTTCTCCCAAAACATGAGCTGTACTTGACTCTATTATATGGGAGCTTATTATACACACTATTAGAGATCCATGGGAGACAGGCTTACATATAGTCTGTTAATTTTACATGCAAGACAATCTCTTCAGTCAAAACAGGATTTGGGGTTGTTTTTGGTTTTTTTTTTTAATGTGCGGAGAGCAGTAATGGCTTACTGTTAAAGCAATTAATTACTTTCCTGGTTACTGCTACTACGTGCAGTATATCAGACTGTGGTTTTGAGAAATTCTGATGTCTCTAGATTTCTGCCTGATTTTAAAATCTTGCAGTGGTAGGTTCTGTATTATAGAAATTCCCTGCCCCTTTCCCCAGCTCCATGTGGATTTAACTAAGTTACGCACTGTTAGAATTTCCTGCCTGTGGTGAGTGTTGTGTTTGGCTGAGTTTGGCAGCAGCTAGAAACCCTCCACTTGCTGCCCATTGTGAGCAAGCTCCCGTGTGTTTTGTTCCAGTGTAAAGCACAAAAGCACAGACCAGCACCGCCCAGATTCTGCATGGGAATGCAGGAAGATTTAGAGCTTCTGAAAACCAGGACAAGAATGCCAGTGATGGTGTAGTCAGAAAGTGAACTCATCCATTCGGGAATATTTCTGTTAACACAATACTATCCAGCGCTGGTATGGGGAATAGATGCCTGAGGGAAGGACAAAGTACTCCCCTGAGTACCTGTTACCCGTTTGAGCACGGGGTTAGGTGAACCAGAGGAGCTGACATGGTGGCACACCAAAATTACGGCGCTTTCCTTCTCCCCATTATTGCCCCCAAGTCTGGCTCCCTGGCCATAGTCCTTCTTGTGCATTGGCTTGTGTCAGCCGATTTGACTCTTTAAATCAGAAAAACAACCAACAAAAAAAGCCTTTGCAGCTTGGTGAGGTGATTTTAGCTGACTGAGCAGTCAGGCTAAAGTTAGAGTCAACGCAAGGGCGACAGGGCAAGACCATGCGACCAAGAGGAGGAGAGAAGGGTCACCCTGGTGAGGGTGACCTGGCAGCTCTGCTCAGCAGTCTTGTCAGGTCAGGCTCTGGGCCATGGAAGTATCTGCTCCCTCAGCCTCAACCTGTCGTCTCGCTCTGGAAGCAATGGAGGAGAGGTCCTGCACTGAATGATGTACCAGCTCTATGCGCTGACTGAAGATGAGCTGTGCTGTGAATGACTCGGAAGCTTTGTGAAGAAAATAGTGTAACTGTGTATTCAGAAATGCTACCATAAAGCATACGCAGGGACCAACTAAGTTTGCATTGGCTTCTCCTACCTTTCAAGAACTGCTCTTTGTGAAGGTTTGTTGGCACAGAGCATATTTTGGAAGAAAAAAGGAGAAAAAGGAAAAGGTGAGGAGAGGCTGAGGGGCCTGGGCTTGTTAAGGCCTAAGAAAAAAGGGTGAGGGGGGACCTCGCTGCTGTCTGCAGCTAAAAATGAGAGGTGGCAGGACAAGTAGCAGTGGACATAAGTTGCAACAAAAGAAATTTAGTTAGATTTTAGGGGGGAAAAATATCACGGTATCGGTCATGGTTTGAGTAGGAGATTGGATGACGTGACCCCTAGAGGTAATTAATCTCTGAATAATGATTCTAGTGGGCTTTTGGTATGTTACATCATGTACTGATGACTCGTTATATCTCTCTGATAAATCACACTGTCTCCTTTTTGTTTATTTTTGAGCCATCATTCTTTTTAGTCTCTTATCCCTTCTGTTGTTTTTGGTGATCGGTATTTGTCTTTAAAAAAAAAAGCTTGGTTTGGCCTGCAGTACCAATCCTGTATTTGTGTCTTCTCACACTATAAACTGATCATAATAATTAGTCACAGCTAAATTCTTCCCTACTGCAAGTCTATCAACTTCAATGTTACGTAATATCGATTTGCCAGGATTATTAGATGGCACATGTCCGGCTCGCTGAGTTATGGCTGTTGATGGAGTTTGTCTGACAGATGTCCTGGCCACTATCCACATTCCTTCTCTTCCGAAAAACAGAGGACATGAGCCTGCAAGTCTGCTGAGCCAAGCCTTTTGTAACCTTTAAATTTATTTTCATATATTTATTTTGGAAAGACGTCAGCAAAATGAAGTTTGTGTTGTTGCTGACAGACATATATGCTAAAGTCAGAATATAAAGTATTCAATATTGTCATTTAATTTTTTTGCTAAATATTTGGAGTCAGATTAATTATATAGTTGCAATATGGCTCAGTTCACAAAATTATTTGGAAAAAATATGACAAAAATTTTGGAGGAAATAAATAAAATTAATTTTGTGAGTTCAAATGGATAAATGACTATTCTCAAGTCAAACCTGAAAACTCTGCTGTTTTAAATCTTTGACTCAAATGTGATCTTAATTTAAAAAGGAAGAACAGAAAACATGGAAGGATAAAAACAAATTTTTGGCAAGAACATGACTAGACAGTCACTGGGGTAGGGAAAAAAAAGACAGTTCACTGTTTCCAAAATATGGCATGATCTCACAAATGTCTCTAATTTCTTCACTGTCGTTCTTTTGCAGATGACTCTGCACAGAGGTTAGGAGTGCTGTGGAAGACTCCCTGTAGGCTAATGAATAAGCTATTTGAAGAAATAAGCGTGTGTGTGTGTTAGAAAAAGGCTAGAAAGGTCTTGTTCAGATTCATGTGTTTTTTCATGACAGTTGCTTTGTTGGGAGCCAAGTTCTGCCTTGGCCCCTGCACAGATGTTTTTCCTGCTATGCAGAGAGTAGGGAGGGTTTTGATACCTCACAAACACTGTTTGCTTTTGCTGAACACGAGTTCCCTGTGTTGTCTGAGGGTGGAGGAAAGTCTTACGCTGCCTGGGATCAAGAGTCAATTCTGAAAACAGGGAGAAGGCTTCGTAAAATAAAATTTGTGGCACTGAATCAGGCCGGTGTTCAATCTCACTAGACTGATCCCTTTGATGTTCAGTACCAGCTGCTTCAGACTAAGATGTGAAAACCATTGTAATGCACCTTACATACCTGTTTTTTCTAATTTCAAAAGTTGATGAGGTTTGTTTGGTTTTTTGTTTGTTTTCCCTAAATCACATCTCACCAGTTACGTTATAAGTCTTTAATGCTTACTTTTAGTATTTTATTTTAGAGGCTCAGATACATATTATCTGTTTGAAAAAAATGAAGAGGGAAAAAATAAGCCCTACAGATCTAGTATATGCCTTTGTTCTCTTGGAAAGAAAAATGGAAGCATACTTTGCTGGCTAGTAGCTGTTATACAATAATCATTCTTACAATTTTCACCTTCCTGTTTCTTCCAAAAGAAATATGCTTTGGGATACAACCTTATATCCTAAAAATAAGTTAATACACGTGTGAAAATGTGAAACCTAGTGCTTAAAGATCCCACTATGATAGGTTAAGTATAGCTATGCTTTTTCCTAAACTCTGTAGGATTTTTTGGGTTTGTTTTTAAACTCTCCATAGCAAAACACTTACTATATAATTACAGTTGTTTTTCCCTAATCTTTTCCTAACGCTTTCAGCAACTGTGATCTCTGCTTTATGAGAATCAGAATGAGGTCATCCAGTGGTCAGAATGAATATTTACAAATTCTGATACAAAAACATTGACATACTGGCATGGAACTAGTTCATTCTTAAGGCTTCAACTGAGATCACTGAAACATATGTTTAAAAGATGACTATGACATATCCTCGCGTTCTAGACCATTTCAAACACTGCTATCATCTATGAAGTCTTATGTTGTAGTATTTCTGTATTGATCTCTACTTTCTTTTACTAAACTGTATTCCCTTATTCACTTTGCTGCTGCATATAGGGCAGACTTCATCACTGAGTCTTTGTGAGACCTGGATTTTTTTTACACACTGAAGTTATTGGAAAAACTGTACAAATGAGATATAGTCATAACTGTCCTTTACAGCGTAGATCACCTTACCTTGTCTGTCTTTATGTCCTTCATCTGAGTTTCCTTTTTATATATTTTGCATTCTGATCTGAGAGGTGTAGAGAATCTGCCTCTTCCAGTAAGGTTTTACAATTACATATAGTCCTAATTAAAATAATTTTTCATGTTGGCACCCTTTTTAGGTTATACTAAATCTGTCCTGTAGACTAAATAATTATTCCTCTTAACGTCAAGGAAAGCCTGCCTACCTTTGCTCTTCATTTCCTGACTCTTGGCCATCATCACACTTTCTGGAAGGCAGCTGCTATGAGCAGCAAAAGGGTTAGTAGGAATTGAAAGGGCTTACACAAAAGTGTAAGAACAAAATAATTAAAGAATTGTTTTGTGGTAGGAAAGAAAAAGAGGTAGCTTTTTACAACCACAGTTAGACAGCTCTGCCAGGGCATATGTCATTTTGAAATAGAGTTAAAGCTGAAGCTGCTAAAGGCATAAAACAAACAAGGCATTTGGGGTCTAACATTATTTCAGCCCAGCCTATGCTCTTTCATGTTTAATTGCTTAATTACAGTTTACTGTACTTTTTAATGGCACAGACTCTGAATCACTCAAGCTAAAGCAATGTATGATGCTGTGGTGCTCACTGCATTTTTCCAGTCTAAGTGGAATTCATTAATGTGCCTAGTCAAGCAAATGAAATGATCTTTTGTGCCATTTGCGCTTGTTCCTTCCTGGTTTTCTCAACTGACTAGGATCTTGGGGGGGGGTGGGGTGGTGGGGTGGAGTAACAGCTCTGCAAGTAAAAAAAGGAAGGAATAACAAGTGCGTAATGGGCTACTTTTTTTGTGGTATTGAAAATGGCAAAAATATTGGTTGATGATACTGATTAATCCAGCATTTAGCAGAAAAAAAAACAGATTTCCATTTTCCAAATACAGATGCCTGATTTGTAGACTATTGATTTATCTTGGTCACTGAAGCATGTTGTAGTCTTAACACAGTATTGAACTTCCAGATAGTCCTTCAGAGCAGTGTTAAAACCTTGTTGATGTTCAACAAATTATTTGACTGTTAATTAAACCGTAAATCAGTAAGCCAGTTCCTACCTCCTTTTCCTTTGTTTCCTTTTCCCCTTTCCTTTTTCTCTCTTTCCTTTCCTTCCTTTTCCTTTTTCTCCTCTTTTTCATGAAACGGAACACGAAAGCTACATAGCTTCTTTTGAAATTTGCATGCTTTGGTTTGTAGTGAATCCATGATTTCAACATAGATTATTTACTACTACAGCCAAACAACTACATGACTGGTAGGGAAGTACTTTTGCAGTATGTTAATGAACTCATCAGTTTTTGCTATACTTTGATAAATCCTGATGGCTGCATGGCATATTACAAATGAGAGTTACAATCAGATTTCTGTTTTTCTTTTGGGTTCTAGTGATTTTTTAAGTGCTTTGCCTGAAATCATCGTCTAGAGTTCAAATTAAAGCTTGGCTGTAGTCAGTGATAAATATTTGATAGACATTCATTAAAAGTGTCACCAGCTGTTTTGGATGATACACTTCAGAGAGAAGCAAGACTCGTTAGCTGTGGAATGAGTAGCTGCTTCTTTCTTCCTCATTAGTCCATCAGGAGTGCCTGCATCAAGGGAGGAAGGGAACATAAAGGACAACAAACTCATTGAAACCAGGCATGGAAGGTAACGTGTTTTAAGCAAATCAGTAGTAAAACCATATTTGCCGTGTATGGGACCAGTCTGGAACCTGTAGAAAATGCCAAATTCCTTTTCTGAGTTCTCTGCAGAGATGATGGATGGTTTATTGCAGTTGAGCTGGTTCCGGAGCAGATCGCGTTCCTTGCTGTTCACTGGGAACTGCCTGATGCTTGTATGCAGCATTAGATTGTGCAGTCTGCACTGGCTGCTTATTCCTCCAAAGCAGTAGCCGGAGGACTGGGACTCTGTTCAAGTCCCAAAGAAAAGTAGAGGGTCAGAGCCTGAAAAACAGAGCAGTAAGTGGGACAGGGTTGGAGGCTGAACCTGGATCTAGTCATAGGAGCAGTGTGCCACTGCAATGCTTCTGGTAATGGATAAGGGTTACAATAGTTCCTGTTTACATCAGTATTTGCACTTGGAGTACAGCTTTTCTGTACTCTGTAGACTCTTATCCCATTGCTATCAGGCCACAGGAAGCAGAATATGTTTATCCCCTCATCTTCTTCCACAGGGAAATCACCCACGTGTCTGCAGTGAGCTACCTTGTTTTAACAGGGCTTTTTTGTCATGAAGATTTTGTTGTGATAGCATCTTGCCTCTCTACACGGACGGTAGAGTCCTGTGTGGAAAAAGGACAAAGCCACAGAAACGTGCCCTGTGCATGGAGCAGGCAGCGATGGGGGTTGTGATGGTCTTTCATGCTGCCTTGGACCAGGCTCTGAGAAAGTTTCTCACCTAGAGACCGCATTTACCCTCACAGTAGAGATGCTTTATCTTTGCTGTGTCAGCATCTGAACTGCAGACTTGTAATACTGAGCCTGGTGCTTGCATGTTTATTTTACTCCGTTAGGAGCAGGGCATGGGTTATTAATGGAGATACAGAAAACAGAGGTTTAAGTTGGTGCCACAGGTGCAAATGAGAATCTTTGCCTGTATTACCAAACTGAAATTGAGGGTAGAAATGAGTTGCTGTTAGAAAGACCAATTTGTGAAAAGGTATTTTCTGCCTTACCTAGGCATCTCTTTAGTTTTGCAGCTTGATCACTGCAAGAATGATTTTTCAGTGCTGTCGTTATTCTTCTCCTGGGCCAAATTGTCGAGTGCCAAAATGAACAATTTTTTCACTTTGAAAAATACACAGACTTCTGAAACTGGAGAGTTAAATGGAAGTGAGAACAATACCACCTTACAGGGATTACTCACGGATGGCAGTTTCAAAACATAATCTATTTCATATAAAAAAATACACCCTTCTCCTTTCTTAAGAGTGAAGTTATGGCAGGAGCAGCGAAGGAGGGATAAGACAAAACTCAGTGAACTTCATTAGATGGCTCTTTTGCTGAATGGAAGACCAGGCAGCAGCAGAGTGGTGTTTTGAGGGTATTCTTCATTTGTAGCTACATGAAAAGAGGTATTCTGCCCTTCTGATCCTGTGGGCAGGCAGGGTACTGAAATACGCAGTAGTCCTGCCATACATATTGTTTTGAAAAATATGGGTTTTGCACATTGCAGCACCATGTCTTTCGAGACAGACCAGGCAGATGGAACGGAGAAATATTTCATCATGTACCGAGACATGCGCACGATCCACCCAAAACCAGGCAGTGTGGCTAGCCTTTGGTTTCCTAGCATATATAATCTTCCTTTATCTACAGTAGTGTGAAGAGCCTGTTGCTATAAAACACCCTAAAGCAAAGTATTAGTGAGTACTTATGGTTTTTTCTTAGATGATTTCTGCTCTGATGTAATTACTAAGGCTCGATTCCACAAACACAAACAAGGAGTAGTTTTACTCGTTGAGCCTTTTCTGAACAAGTGAAGCAATTAAATGACCGGATATGTTTGAGCTTTCTTATACCACGTGTCTATACGCCCATTTTCATAAAGAGACTACAAATTGTTTCTCAAATGTAGACAAAAATACTATGATTTCTGGCCCGTGGGTGTCTCTGAAGGCTCTGTTAGCTCGCAAAATTTGAAACACACTTCTGAAGCCCAGAGGGATCAGGAGGTGCTGCCTCTGTACATCCCTGCTCGTCCCTGTAGCAGAAAACACCTGACCAGAGAGCCCGATCCTGTCCCCCCTCACTTCGCACACACTGCCTGCCTGCTGCCGAGGGAGGTGGGTGCTGCTGGTCCCGGCCGCCGCCTCGCGTCCCCTGTGTCGTTGGCTGTGCCGGAGGAGCCCAGGCTTGTGCTTTCCCTTGCCTGTGATGTGCTCCCAGGTCCAGTCTAGAGGTGTGCCTGCCCACTCCTCTCCATTTTCTATAAGCGGAGATTCCTCTTACATGAAGTGGTAAGTCAGGACTTGCCATTTGTATTTAAACTGTCAGGCACTAACATTTGCAAAAAGTGAAACAGGATAATCATTCTGAATTTCCATTTTTAGGTATAGTGATCATGTACCTTATAGCTCAGTGGAACAGAATAGGATTTCCAGCATACAGTACAAATCAAATTTAAAAGCGTAACTCCCATTAATACAACCGGTGTGGCTGGTTTTCTCCATGCTGAAAATACTTCTATTGCATTCATCTCAGATCCACTTAATTGCTACTTACCATCGAATTTTTCTCGTTGATCAAAGTCCAGTTCTGCCTACCACCATGTAATGCTGGCTGTTACCGGACATCAACGAAAGCAGGATTCCTTCAGTTCCAGGAAAACCAAGCCTGTGCTGAGTTGTGTTGGGGCAATTTTATTGGTAGCTGTAAAATGCTCTGGTTTTAAATCCTGGCATTAAATTCTCTGCTGTTAAAATCATTCAGTAAATGAATGTGAAATCTCTTTATATGTTTTCTGTGTAGTTTTTTAATTTACACGTGCTCATTTTTTGTCAGTCTTGAAACATATCTCTTGGAAGCTAAAAGGAATTAACTATATTGCAGGTTTCTGTTTCTTAACGCCAGTGTGGCCAAAATGCCCCTTAGCTTCCTCTGTGTCTCATGAGTCAGGATTGTTCTGTGTAGATGTTTTGAAGATGCTGGTCTGCTTTATCCTCTCTCCTAAGGGACTGGTCCTGACCTTCTTCACTATGGAAAGCGATAATCCTGGTTTTTGGTGTGACTGACAAATGCAATCATCTCTTACTAGTCACGCTTATATAGGCTTTTGGGGGGTTTGGCACAGAGGATTGATTTAGCACAGTGTCTGTGGAAGCTTTTTTTGCAACAAGAATAGGTTTTTGCAGGAGCCCAGGTGTTCGCGTAGCTTAAAATTACAGATGAATTCCTACTCATCCTAATCCTTATGCTATTCTATCTACAGGAGGATTATGTGCTCTTTCAAGGGTGGGGACACATTAAAAGAAAGTATCTAGTGTTGTTTAGACCTACTGCAGCTAGTTTGTAAAGAGAAACCAAAATAATCATTGCAGCTCTGCTGCCAAAGCTCACCTAACTATTCAAGGCATTATGGTAGTAGTGAACTGGAACCACTTTTTTTAGGGAAAGCTTTTTTTGGCCAGAGAACATATATGACAGCAAGTAATATTGCAGCCTGTGTCATTTACTTCTCCTGTATGACTTTGTTTTGCTTTTCGCTATGTCTTTATTAACTTATTTGGATAGCAATTATGTTATGTGCCAGAATGGTATTTTGTACATAGAAAGCACTCTCAAATACAATTCAAAGGCCACAGACTTGTTCCGAAAATCTGAGCACATTACCACACGCATTAACACAATCAAATTGCAACATGCATTAACGAATCTATAGTCTCTTTTAAATTGAAACCCTGTAGGACTGTGGAAATCTGTAACAGTGAAATCAGTTGTGACAGCATTGCTGTCCACATATTAGCAAAGTCTCAGTAATAGTATAACCCAAAAGAAGCAGTACTTACACTAATGTACTATAACTATTAAAAAGAGAAAGAGAAAACTAAAAATAATTGAGAGGCCAGAGAGAGAGAATACGTTAGCCAGAGCAGAATAAATGTTCAACTAATGTCAGTCTGCCAGGATGGTAAAAGCTCTAAACCTAAATCCACATAATTCTCTCAGATCTCTTCTCTACAAATTCACATTAGTCATGAATACCAAATGCACCGATTAAAAAAGTACATCTGTAAGCAAAGTAGGCTAGAACAGAAAAAAACCAAACCACTGGTAAGACCATCCGCTGGTATTTATGATGTCATAGTTTCCACACCGAGCAAGCAAAACAGGAAAAAAAAGTAAAAGTGAAATCTGCAGAAATCACGTCTCATGTACAACCTCTTAATTGCCAGCAGGCATTTTTCCCTGTGGTTCTTTAGAGAACAGATGGTGTCCTTGTTATTTGTAAATTGGTTGCAGTACTGCAGAAATGACTGTAACGCTGCAAGTTATTACATTTTACATTGTAGTCTCCCATTGCACCAGGATTGTGCATTGTAACATCCATAGCCAGGCCCTTTTCTGATTATTTTTACTATTCTACATTATTTACTATGTGGCAGCTGCAATGGTCCTGGATAATTGCCATCATAAAACAAAGTACTGTAGCTATTATTTGAAAGTGTAAATCACAACCAGCATACTCACTGACTGTCGCAACAACATGCATCCAAACTGGCATGAAAATTATTGTCTTCATACTTGGGCTGGGAGGACCTTGGCAAAGCAATTTTCTGCTGTCCATCCTCTTCCCACGCAAAGACCTGGGAGTGAATGCAGCTGATTCCACACCAGGCAGGAATGCAGAAATGCTTTTGGTTTAAAAGGTAGTGTCAAGGTGAAACTTTTCATTTCGGGGGCAGGGCGGAAACAGCAGGTGAGGAGAGTCTCAAAGCATTCACTATTTGAATTAATAAAAAGTATAATAAGAGGAAAGAAGGCTGCATCTTCATTCTGATTGACTTTTACCATGTCCATTTCAGTCACAAAAAATATAATGTTCAGCTTTGTTCTGCAAATACTGTCAAGATCATTCATTTACCCTTTTTAACTTATTATAAGGCATTCATGCAGTGGATTTTTAATTAAAAAATAAAAGGCAAGGCTCAGCCTTCTTTATTTCAACCACTCAGTTTGCATTTCCATCTTTTTTATGGATGCCTTGTTGAGCCTGTAGTTGCATGTCATTTACAGCCTCTGCACCTACCCTTTGGCATGATTTGAAATGAGAGAGTGGAACTGTCTCATTCAAATTCAACAGACTTTTCCACCTAAAAATTCTCACACACCTTTTTCTTCAATGCAGTTATACAAGAGCAGAGAAATAACGCTTGCAACAACAGGGGCAGCATTCATGAAAAAATGAAACTAAGTGCTGATTACAGGAGATTGAGCCCACAACAAGGCACGTTAAGTTATATGGTTCTCACCAATTTAATTCCTGCAGGAGGAAAGAAATCACAATTAAACTGCACGGAAATTGGAGGGTCTTCAAGACTGTCTGTGTCATACGTGATCTCAAACTTACGTAGCAACATTTACCTCCCTGCTGAGTTTTCACTTCCAAGCAGTTTAGCTGTACATATGTGTCTACTTTATTGCTTATTTTATTTTTCCTTGCTTTTTTTGCTTTCCCCAACCTGATTCCCCAGGATGTTATTTCTGGTAGTGGGATGCAGGGTTTGGATTAATGACTCCGCAGGGGTTCTCCTCAAAATGCTTTAAAGCCTGCTAGCAGTGAGCAGACACCGCTGACGTGTGACCTCGTGACAGCTTTCCTTTGGCACTGCACAACACCCTCCAGAATATTGTTACTAATTCTTATTTGTTAAACCCTGACACTGTACCAGGCACAAATACCAAGCCAGTTCTGTTTCAGAGAGCCATAGTCCAGAGAGACGCAGAAGGATAAAATGCATGGGGAGACTCAAGAGGTAAAAGAAATTTATATGTAGGTGTGTGATGTGTGTGTTTAATGCATAAACACGCTGTCAGAGTCGCCCTGACCACACGACCAAACTTCCGAACAGATTTATAGCAGGTGACTTGCAGTAGGTTTAGCAGCAGTGCATTTGTACCTGAACAAAGGCGTTAATAATCAAGAAGAAAGATGCTGGATGAGAGGGAGCTTAACAGGAATAAGTCCGCACTTTGATGAGCTGGCAGGCGCTCTCTTAAGTCCAAATCAGCTGACTACAACAGCACAGTTTTCATCTTGTTTAAATGGCGATGACCTTGCTGTGACTGCTAGGGCTACTTTAATTCATCCAACACCAAAAGCTGATGTCTTGGGTTTTTATAAATCTTTCATTTTAATACCCTGCATTACCTTATTTCCTTTCAGAAATGACTGCAAACTCTGTTTTATCAGTTCTGTAATATATATTTATCACTTTCTATATAAACTATTTTCAGGTCCCTATATAATGAGCACTATTAGTGCTTTATAAAGATAGGAGTGTTTTTCACATTCCCTTTTAAATAATTTATCCTCTCCCCATGTCTGCTTGCTCCACATCTGCTGTGTTTATATTCTTACTACTCCCAATATCAGGGAGTTTCTCACTGCCGTGCAGAAACATGCTAAGCAGCTTAGCTAATGTTTGTCATATGCGGTTCATTCTTTTTCTCCTTCCTCCAGGTGGGAGATTGTTTATACAACCTTTTTTTTTTGTTGTTTTAAGGGGGTTTTCTAAATTATATGTACACCATATATATGCTATGAAATACTGTGTTATCAAAATCAAAGGAGCACCTATTGCACTTGGAAAAAAAAACAAGATAATGAGGTTTTTAGCTCCCACAGAAGCTTGTTCTGGTCTGAAAATTGTCTTCTGCACAGCTGAGCTTTATTCTAGTTGTGATAAACTTTTTCTGTCTGTAGCTAAAGCAGTCTTGTTATGGAAGGAGATCAATAGATTGCTTGGCTGTAAGAAATAGCACATGGAAGTTGAGATGGCATTTTGAAGTTCGTCACTGTAGAAGCAAAGATTACTATCATATTTGGCTTAGAGTTTCTTGCCCAGTGATTGCTCAGATTGGTCTGTTGTAGATCAGCTGGGAAAAAACAAAGTTGGGTCGTCATTTGGGAAGAAAACAAAACACAAATGTATATGATTTTTTTCATTTATCCCAAATCATGGGATATGCCTAAACATGATCCATTTCATTCTCTATGGCTTTGAAAGTGTCAAGTGCAGCCAGGAGATCGTTATTTGTGTGACTATCACTTCAGTTTTCTTAAAACTGAGAATTTTTGTTCCATGTTTGTATGATTTGTAGTTTTCTATTCATTCCTCATGGGACATAAGCAAAATCTTTAGGGAAGCTGCAAAATTCCAGTTCTACTGTAATCAAAATTCCTGTCATTTTTCTCATTCTCCTGGTATATTACCATGAGGCAGTTTTTTTCCTGTGCTATAAGAACCATTGCTTTTAACCATCAGTGAATCTTTTTTTTCTTTCTTCACAGTGGTCTATTACAAATACACTCAAGCCCCTAGGGAAAAAAGAAAAGAAAGAAAAATGGAGGGGAAAAAGAAAAAAGAAAAGTCTAATACCAGGAAGAGTCAGTTTACATTTAGCAAGCAGAAGAGAATTTACTTTAAATCATTTATACATTGGAATTTTTCAGTAATTTTTACATTTGTTCGAGATTTTACCTTTTGATCTGTAGGGCAGGGACCACAGTAAATCTCTTATGCCTGATACCAGCAATTCATGTAGAATGAATGAACTGTGATAGATTGCTTTGTTTCAACAATTGAAGTAAACAGATGAAATTTTTTACCTTGAGACTTAATAGGAAATTATGAATGAGATCTTCTGTGGAACAAGAGGTAAGGTGTACTTTCCTAGGGCATACTATAATGCTGACCAATCTCTGGGAATATGATGAAAAGAAGGCAAGCATCTCCATGGAAATATGCACTTTTCCAAACAGAGAAAGTGAGGCACTCAATGAAGCATGACTTTGTATGAATTGGTCTCCAAAATAACAGTAGCTGGACTAAATGAAGCCTCTCTTTCCTCCTGGTTTGTTCCCTTTTGCTTTATTTGTAAGACTGCAATAGAGCAGCTCTTCCAAATTTCATACTGAATTCAGATGGAACCGAAAAGGTGTTGGCATTGTTCTGCTTACAGGCTTTCTCTCTTCTGTGGGGAAATTATTATCTAAAATGCAGTTTCAGGCATTGAATATCTGCTAGTTCCAAGCTGGGATACCATGACATTTTAATTTTAAGCTCTGGAAACCAATATCTTGCAGTTCTCAAGTCCATTGAATGTTTTGATAGATTCAGGGTCTGGCCCAGCTTGGAGAAATTGTTTCCAATTATAGTCTCACCACAGCAAAACACGAAGACCAGCATTGTCAGGCTTGCTCCTTGCTAAAGGCATCTGACCATCTTTATTGCTTATCAGAACTGAGTCTTGTATCCCTGAGCTGGAAGCCTATTAATAGAGGTTACAAGAATTTCCGCACACTCAATACTTCCGCTACAAGTGCTATTAAATTAAATAAACACTTGTTAATGAGAGCTAAAAGTACAACACAGAGAAATATGCCAAATTGCTTGCAGTGATATAAAAAGCTTAGTGCATGCCTAGAATATCCCGGCATAGATGGAATTTACTCAGCTAAATCAATACCCTGCAGTCTGTGTTTACAACCTGGCAGTCTCCATTTAATGAAGCAAATCGTTTTATTCATCAACAGTCAGACACACTGTGCACAATGAAGTGACTTCTTGAGAGTCATCTCTGTCTTTTTTCCTTCCTTCTACCCCCACCACCTTTTCTTATTTCCCTGTAAATTTGGTGAAAGGAATTCTGCCTCCTTCTTGCAGCATGTGCTCAGTCGGAACGGTGAGGCTCTCAGTCCCCCTTGGAAGGCACTGCAGATGGAAAACCAGAACTTGCACTTCTCCCCTCGGTATTGTTTGACTGCCTGTGCTTTGCTCTGAAACATAGTAAAAAACACTGCTGATGGATAGACTGCTTTCATTTGCACATATGACATTTATAACAGCATTTTAAGTAGAAGATGTATTCAGCATGATGCTCCCTTAATTAATGTATCTGATAATCGCCAGCTTTACCGCAGCATTCAGAAACATGTATTCATTCAAAAATTTAATAACTTGATGGTATAGCTTTAACTGCATGAGGGGTTTAAACACGCAGACGCATCTGCCTCCTGGAATTCAAACCTTGGACACTTCCGGGTGTTCATAGACATCTGTCCTGCCTCTGGTTTTCTGTATTGTTGAATCCAAGTCTGATGGATTTTTCTAAGCCAACACAGTAGTATGTCAGTGATTTTAAAACCAAGTTTAAGCCTGTGGAGTTCAGGAAAAATGAGCTGTCTCTGGACTGTTTTGCTGACTATGAAGAGGCGGAGGGGAGAGGTGGGCAGGAAGAAGAAGAAAGCTTGCCATTTAGCGTCACCTGTATTGCATATCGGGATGTACACCTGGCTTTCTCAGAGCTGTCGTGGATCCCTAGCAAGTTAGCTTTTTGTACAAGTGCAACAAAAGTAACACTGGATCTTGCACTAAGTGAGTTTACAGAACTTTAATTTATGTGACATGCAGATTGAGAGGGTTGTTAATAATAATTAAATCTCTCTGAACGTCTCTGCGTACCTCCAAAGTATGTTCCAATCCTCTATTTTCTTGTATGTGGGCTATAGATATATGTCCCATTTTTACTACATAAACAAAACAGAACCTGATTTCAGGTTTTAGAAGTGGTTTTAAAAATACTAAGAAAAAAAAAAGTTGAGGTTAATCTTCCTGAGCATAGCCAATTTGTTATTTCACTAATGTGAAATCCAACAGTTCCACTTTGATAGTCATGTGAGCTGCACTTATACTGAGTAAATGCCTTGTAGGCCTGTGAAAATAAGAAGGCATCCTCATATGCCTGATTTAAAAATGTGTGCAACTCCAAGAAGCAGGATGATCTACTAAGTCTAAGACTAAACAGACTTGGCATAATTGCAAGATTTGCTCGGTTGCCTTTTCACTGTATGATGTTTACCAGATTCTTGTGGTCAAGATCAGCAAGTCCCTATAACTTTGGTGCATAAATTTATTGCTAGGTATGAGTCTGACTTACTCTTTGGAAATTGTTTCATGAACTGTAGCTGCCTATGGAGCTGGGTTAGCCTGAGTCTAACTGGTTAGTTATCTAGGATCCCGTTGTAACCAGTGGGGAGAGGTAAGTACCGCCAGGTTTGATTCAGCCCTGTCTAAGGTAGGTGTGTGAAATGCTGGGGCAAGTGAACTTCTGGATGTGCTGTTGTGTTGTCTTTCAGTGTTGTAGGAGCTGAGGCATCTAATTCAGACTATTACTAGTAACTTTGTGTTGCTGAAGTTAAGTGCAGTGAATCTCCAGCTCTTTTTGTTATCCTCTATGGTCAGGACACTAGATGGATACTGTGAAGATAAAAACACTAGGAACGGTGAAGTGCTTATATCAGTAACTGCGACTTACTACTCTTTTTGGCTCTCCCACCACTGTAAAGTCAACACCTGTATGTCTTAGCTTTAGACATGCACAAATACTCCCAGAGTGTTAAGAAGGTGGAGAAAAGATGGTTTCTTGTGGCTGGTTCAGCTTTAACCAAACTTAATGCATGTAATTCAGTATGCCTGATTTTCCTAAACTAAGTTAGAAAACCATTCTCATTTGGGTTTTTTGTCTTAGGTAATTCTAAGTAGGATATCCCATAGGGAAATGCTAGATTAGTGCCTCAGGCTGTATGTCATTCTCAGAGACCAGGGAATATTTTGGGAGGCTGAATCACAGAAAATCCAGTCATTTTTTTTCTTCAAAATTTCAGCATTGTTTAAACATACTCTGTGATTAATTTCTTCGGCTTTGAGAAGAGTATTACAGCATACAGAATTTTTCCTTAATGATTGCCTCTCACTGTATTATGACATATATTTATCTTAAGTTTCAGGAACTCTCTTAAGCTGTCTTCAGATTTTTGTGCTCTTCTAGAGGCTGGCAGAATAGGTCAGCTGTACAAGAGTGAGGTTATCAGTACCTATAGTATTTAATATCTGAAGCTTGTTTTAAAAGGGCATTGGTAATTCTGACTTTAGGATGTACAAAAAATTCCCATCACAATTACATTACATTACACCTAGGTTGCAACATTTTCCTTCTCTCATGTTTGAGCCGTGGCTTTATTTTTCTTTTTGCTTTTATTTCTCTTTTTGCTTTTATTTCTCTCTTTGAGAGGGTTGAATCCAGTAAAACGCTGCCACTCTGAAGCCAACTGAAGCTAGCTGTGATTGTTGATGCTCAGAGTACGACACATGGTGCTTAGCACCAAGCAGAATTGGCTCCCCTGCATGTGCTAAATCTCCTTATAGACCATTTAATCTGCAAACAGAGCTGTTATCTTTTAGCAGGAGTTTTCTCTAGGTTTTGTTTCTAAAAGCAACTGCAAGAATAGATAACGAATGATACCAGAGAGAAATAAGAAATGGAAAAAGAAAGAAATGAGAACAAAAAATGGGATATGTTATAGAAAAGCAGATAAATATTCGAAAGAGAACAGTTATAAAATATTAAAATTGACATTCTTTTTCCCCTAACTCTTACAATCACGGGACATTTTATGCATTTCTGTTATTTTAATAGATAAATTAATACATGCAGGGGCTTCAAATGAGCTGACAATCTTGCTGCTTCAGCCAATGTGCAAACGTGTGAGATGATGTATTTACCTTGAAGAGCTTGCAAGCTAGGCAATGAATCCATCAGAGAAGGTGGCTGTTTAAAAAATTGATTTGTTTTGGTTTATTTCATTTTGTTTTATTTTAAACTGGAATGACAATGGATGCTTCCAAGTGTGGTTTTGGTTTAACTGACAGGAGCCCTGGTGTTACACTTTTGTTTTTCCAAGTTGGAAAGATCAGAAACAAGAGGTTTAATACCAGATAACCTGCCATGGGGAGATCAGCACAGCTCTTTCACAACCTTGGTTGTTGTTTTCATGTTCATCTCCTGTTCAGTCCTGATCAAGAGTGAAGAACCTGCAACCTTGGAGCTAAATGTGGCTCTGAGCCTGCAGGTTGCCTGCAGCTCCATTTCACTGGCCTGTGGTACTAAGGTGTGACTGAATATGAGGCTCATCAAAATGGTTTGGTTTTGTTTGGATTTTTTTTACTTTTTTTAGCTGTTTTATGCTTCAAAAAATTCTTTTTCCTCACAAAGAAAAGGTTCCCCATGTGGGGCGCTTGGGGATGATGAGATGGCTGGTCTGTTGTTTCATGCTCTTCTGGTTTCCCACCTGATGCTGGGATTCCTCCCTCAAAAGCCTGTGATTCAGCAACAAGGTGAACTGATACACAAATTTCTTGTGATGACATGAAATCTGGTCGTGATTATTCGCAAGAAACTTTATTAAAGGCAATGTGGAGGACATGTGGCTTAACCTCTCACTGGTTTTGCCTCTTAAGGAAAAATATTACTTTTATCAGTATAAGCAATACTTTTTGAATCAGGGAATTAAAATAGGGCCATATTCGCGTGTTTTATGGAGCAGATTTTTAGGTCAGTTTGGCACTCCAGAATTACCCAAGAGTTTTGTTGTTAATTTCAGTGGCATGAGATTGAAGACTTAAAGAGCAGATATTCGTACTGGCAAATTGCTACCTAGAGAAGCGTTTTTGGACACTGAAATTACACTATATTGATTTGCTGATTTATTGATTTACGTTTATTTAGCTCTGGACACTCTTTACTTCCAAGGCAAGATATGTGATTTAGAAAGTATTCTACTATACTTAATCCTGTGTAGGAAGGAATAATGCAAGCCACTAAAAACAAATTCATAAGGTATAGTCGTCCTTCAGCATCAGATCTGCTCTGTGTCATAACAGGTGAATAATGGGGAAGATCAAGGCAGCATTTAAAAAATTTATTAAGACAGCAAAGTCACTTGGCAAAATTAATCCAGGGAAGAAAAGCAAAGTACAGGAGCAGGAATTGGAAGAGGAAGTTAATGAAAGTACAAAAATATTTTCCTGTACTTTTTAAAGACTGCTTAAATGTTTATAGGGTTGTTGTATACGAAAGTTAGGTTTGTAGAGAAGCCTCCCTGTCTTTCCTTCACAAACAGAAAAAAATACAAAATTTCCGAAATTTTACCTGATTTAAAGCATCTTTACTCAGGTAGAGCTCTTATGCTTTGGCTTTTCTAGAATGATTGGTTGTGAAACCAAAGCTGTTGCTTTTCTTTTCCCTGAGTTCAGTGCTGGAGGCAGAGGGTATCCTAGTGATGGACACTGTCTTCTGAATGCTAGTCATCCCCATGTCGGTTCTGTTCGCTAGCATAACATAGTTAAAACCACAATATCTTGCATGTAGATGCTTGTTAAAAGGAATGTGAACTCCTGATTCCAGCTGTTGTGATTGCTCAGCCTGATGAGAAGCCTGTTGCAAAAGGGGCAATGCCGGAGTTACAGAATTGAACAGTCTGCTCAGGACAACTTTCCTGACACTTTCCAGTCTTAGGGAAAAAATAGTTTCTTGTCTCATTGCCACCCTTGGATGTCTGCAGTCTCATCCTGAGGTGGAGATGTCATATGAACATTATTTACTTTCCTGATGAAAGCTTAATGCTTCAGATGATTAAGTCTGAATGCGAGCTTTGTATGCTGTTATCAGAAAAATTATCTGTTGATTGGTTCTCTTTATTCCTTTATTTTTAAAATAAATGTGATTTCTATATAATTTGTGGGTTTGTGTGCAGTGTTGGAGAACACGATGTAGCTCTGTTTTTAAGTCTTCTATGTGATGTGTTTGTTGTTCGCAATATGCTATAGATTTTACTACCACTTACTTTGCATTGCAAGCAAGAAAATCTGTTCTTCATAAAACTGCAACCTTGTTAAATATTTTGATAGATGATGCTTTGCATTGTGGCAGAAGAGGCTAAGCGCCTGACCTGCTGGCTGGTGTTCTTAGCACATTGTCAACACAGAGCCCCTCATGATGTGCACGTTCTGTTCAAAATCTGTCTTCTAATTTAATAATAAAAGAATTTTGGTAATATGTACTCTGTTCCCTGAGGAAGTGAAGTATGCAATGATTAATAATCCCAAACATCTATAAATGTTTCCTCTGAATATTTTGCATGGCTTTGCAAATAATAAGTTCCACATTTTTCTAACATACTTTGTTAGGTATCTTCTCTTTTGTATTTGAATCTTTCCTTCAATGTCTTTTACTTGTGGCTAAACAAGTACACCTAACATTACGCAACAGCTAAACCCCCTGCGTTAGGCTTTGGATACGTCCATGCAGACGATGAAGATGACTGCCCTGTGAATGGCACACACAGCTTTAATCTCACTAGCTCCCACGCCAGCAGAAGTGCAAGTGTAGCAAATGCTTTCTGACCTAAGAGCGCATCGATCCCAAGCACACCTCTGTAGCTACCTTGTCTTTGGCAACCAGGCTGGCTGAATTAAAGCTGTCATGTTCCGCAACTGAAGACAAGAATCTTCATGCTCAGAATTTATTTTCTGGGTAGACATTTTACCCAGGTCAGCTGACATGCACCATTAACTCATACATAGGAAAAGTAATTCAGATGCTAACGTTTTCCTATTTATTATTATTATTATTAATTATTATTATTATTATGCTACTACCATTTCTTTTACAAAACAGTCTTTATCATTAATTTAATACACCTGGTTTACAAGCATTTTTGGACACCAAATAGGTTTTCATCCTTAATACAAGTTATATAGTAGTGTGAAAATACTTAAATCAGTGCCAGAAACAGAATTTCTAGCCTTTTTGAGGATATACCTAGAAATGAAGAAGAAAACATAGAATCGTGAACAAAATACTTTTAAACTGATGTATAAGTGAAATCAGAGCTTACCCCCAGGCATCAAAATGGTGATTCTAGATTTTAAATTCAAGTTTAATAAAATTTGGACCTTAAAAATGTGACTGGTTTTAGAACCTTCTTAATAAAGGCAATTGCGTTTTTCACATTTTTAAAAATACCCTGGGCCATGCTATTACTTGATAAAACTCAAAATAATATTCCTGAAAGCAGATTTTTTTTATCGTTTGGATTGCAGTACCCAAACTGGAAAAAGGAGTGCCTGGGAGAAGAGGAATGGGGGTGGCACATTTATGTAAACATCACTTTTGTATTATAAAAATACTGTATCCATGCTGAGGTGTATGTGGCAGACAATCCATTCAGATGTTAACCTTGGCAGCATGTAGGAGTAACAGCTCAGAAACTTTCTCTTGTGTTATGCAATTATTATATTTAAAAAAAAAATATTTTTTTTTTTAGTATCAAGCACAGTGGTATTATTGTTGCACTTGTGTTTCAAACTGAAGACTAGAGTGTGTGGCTCCAAGAGAGGGAAATGGATACCCTGATTTTTGATGCTTGGGTCCTGCATATGCCATGAAGGTCAGACCTTTAGATGTCTATGGTGCTGAGTCAGGGTGACTGCGAATAGTCATCTAGGAAGAGGCCTGGCAATGTTCATCATCTTAGGTAACCTTAGGCAATTATATGTAGTTACCCAGCATGTTTCTTTCACTTTGATACAAAGAAATCTGCAGTATTAATGGCTTAGAAACTATTTCACTTTACTTATTTTTTTAAAATACAGGCATTTTAATAAAATGTATGTTTGTATTTAGTTCTCTTACTGTCAGTGGAAAATACAGCTCCATTGTAAAGAAAACAGACAAAACAGAATGACGTGACTTACCTGCCTTGCCATTGCTAAAAGCAGCATGCAGTGGATAGGTGCCAGGGAATGTTGTGAAGGTGTCAGAGCTGTTGCCAAGGGAACTCCAAGTTGTACATTTTAAACTTTTTTTTTTTCCTGAAAAGAGAACAAATGTCTCTTGGGCACTTTGGCTGGATCCTTTGCTCAGAGTCATGGTGAAGTCTTAAACTGGAGAACTCAAGCCCAAGCAGGCCCCCGTGTCAGCCCTGGAATTAACGTGTTTGATTCAGGACTGGGTTTACTGCAGATGCCAGGTAATAACATTTCCAGCTCCTGTCACCAAGGCCGGTCTTAGTTTTCTGCCTGTGAATAGGGATTAATTATTTTTGATAATTAAAGCTGATTAGAAAGCTTGAAAAATGCATTATTTCCCTCCATGTGGTTTGGTTTTGGTTTACTCTTTATATGCCCAGGTATTTTCATGTTTATAATTCTTGTAGAGATCTATTTCTCCTTCTGCTATTTTTTTTAAAGTTGCATTTAGGATGCTGTTATTAACTTTCAACATTTCAAACATTCATTCGTCTTTCGGATGTTTGGGTTTTTTTTAAATTTGTGTTGCTTCTGTTGGTGGAGACTGTTTCTTGAAATAATCATGATAAAATGCAAAGTGGTTACTGTGTTTATCTGACCAGAGCTGAAGTTTATACTAATGGGGGAGCCTCTGTCTTAAGCTAACGGAGAGAGTGAGCCCTCCCTGACTTCAGGTCCTGCATTAGGATGGGATGAGTCACCAGCTGGTGACAGACAGGCAGACCTGGTACTTGGTGAACCCAGCCGGCAGCTTCCCTAATCCAGGTGTCACCTTCAGTACCTGAAACCACATCCAAATCTTTGCACGTACCTGGCACTAATTGTTCACAACCTCCAGTTTGGTTGAATTGTCAAAGATGACGAGCCCTGTGAAGGGCAAACAGTTTGCTATTTGCTCTCTCCAAAGATTAAATTCTTTGGGCGGGGGCGGGGGGGGAAGAGAAGGAAGGGAGTAGGCATGGCTCTGTAACAGCAGCAGAGAGGGCTTTAGACTTGCATGGGAAAGAAGTTCCTGGTAATCTTAGGGAGTCTTGAGTCACTTGTTTGTTAGGGAAAATGACTCCCCCATCTGCTGCAGCATTTCCTGCCTGAAAGTGAAAGGGGAAATACTATTTTTAAGAAGCATCTATGTCATTGGTAGATCAGAAAAGGTAGGAATGTAGGTAAGAGACTCTAGCCATGGAATTGCCCCTCGTCCTTTGCTGTATCACTGCCCCACAATTTCACTGATTTACAGAGGAAGAGCTGCATTTTCTCAGAGCAGTCTGCAGCATGCAGAAAGGCAATTCAGAGCTTGCAGAGGATGCTTAAAGAGGATTAGGGAACAAAGAGGTTCCTGCTCATCTAGTGATTTTCTAGGAACTGCTGGGTTAGGACTGCCTCTTACATGAGATGTTTTGCATGTGACACCATCCAGATTTCATGCTGCACAAAGGGTTTTATTTTATCTTCCTTTGGAAAGATTCCTGAAATTGTTATGTGCAGATAATTAAAAGAGACACAGTGGCCATAACATCCGTGTCTACCAATTTCCATTTATGAAGTTATCCATTGACTGTTCAACTCTTACACTTAAACGGTTTCACAGTTGAAGCCACTATGAGTGCAGTCTATTTAATGGTGTTCTGTTAATTCAAGTGTTTTTTTGTACACTGCTGCATGGGCATTAGATGGGGAATTCTCCTTTAAATTAAATAATGTACTTAAAATCCCCTGAGTAATTGCAGTATGTACTCTCAAGTGCGGTTGTATAGCACATATAGTGATATGTCTCTTGCCTCAGTGTTAAAAAGATTACGGTATTTAAAAGGTAATGGCTCTAACTGAAGATCTTCCATGGCTGGACTTCACAGTGCTCACATACGTACATAAACGTGTGAACTGCTAGAATAAAACTTAAGATTCATAAGCTACTGCAATGGAGGGGCACTTGAGCATCACTTTGGAAATCAGGTTTCGCATAGTTTAAGAATGGGGCCAAGGTTTCTCCCATGGGCACTAATCATAAGGCTTTCACAAATGTGAGCTCCATTTTTGCTCAAACATATGCTCAAAATTTTTAATTTACTGACCATCTCTCCAACAGTAACCTTCAGCTACGTAGTGAATTCATGTTGTCTGGGAGCAATTAAATGTTCCTTTGATCTTAGTAGTAGTTCTTATATTCTAGATGTGAGATGATATATGTAGGTCATTTTACACAGCTTTGTGTGTAAAATATGGTTTCCCATATTCCATAATGAATAGAGAGATCAAGGTACCTCCAGAAGAAATGTACCCCATTCTAAAACAGCTGGGATAAGCTTTGTGCAGTTTCCCTGGCCACGCACGCTGATTTTAGCAGAAGTACAGATGGCTAACGTATGCTTAAAATTTTAACTCTGACATGTTTCTGGTCAGGTCAAATGACTCGTATTCACACCATGGTGAAGCACTCGCAAGTTTTTTCCATTAGACTTCTTGAAAACTTTAGTGCACTAGTTTCTGATAGACATAGTTTCCCTTAATTTGGGGGGAGCAATTAGTAAAGGAAATCTAAATTATAGTGAAGCTTTCCTGAAGGACACTAAAAGCAACAAGTTTGCAAGAGTGCCTGCAGATCCGGTAGAATTAGAACAGAGGAAGAGATGAAGATAGGACCATAACAGGAAAGTTAAATGACATCTTTGTGTTGATGTTCACTGTAAAAAAGGAGCTGTAGAGATTTTCATGATTAAAATCTTGTGATTGAAGAAGAATGAAATCTTGTGGATTTCTTCATGGAGGACATGGTGGAGAATCTGTTGAAAATAAAAAGATTGCAGAAGATGTTATAAAACAAATTGACAAAAAGTAGCAAGTCTCAAGGATGAGAGAGTGTTCAGCAAAGAGTTCCCACAGAACTCATGGGTGAGTACAGTGAGAGTAAGTACCTAACCTCTTGCTTAAAACTGCCTTGGACTCTGAGGACTGGAGGGAAGCAAATGTAGTGCTGGTTTTTATAACAGGTTCTTGGGTACATGTACAAGCCTGTAGCTTGATATCTCTGGTCATGCAGAGACCAGAAATGTAGATGAAGTATGTAAGTGATGCATATACGTGAAAAAACAACACTAACTTCACAAATAGAATGATGGACCTTGAGCTGCTGACTATTACTGCTGAAGAGCAATATCTAAGAGTTATAGAGGATAGGTCTATGAGAGCTTCAGATGAATGTACAGGACTGGTCCAAAACCAAATAGAAATGTAGGGCTTATGAGGAAAGTAACAGAAAACTAAACGTGACAGCATCACTGTGCAACTGTAACTTTACACGGGGTACTTGTACATTGAATACTGTGTGCTGTCCTGGTCTCCCTGTCCCAAAAAGGGTGTAGTGGAACTGGAAAAAGTTCAGAGAAAGGCACCAAGGATAATCCAAGGTTTTTATGCTCGTTATTATATTTTCATTTGCTAGTGTTATCACAGTGTCTGCAACAGGATAATAGATCAAAATAGACTACCTCAAAGCCAAGAAAGAGGTTGTTCTCTAACTGGTGTTGTGACACATTAATTTTATGATAGGAATCCTTCTTCGTGTGTTGTCTAGATAGAGCTGACAATAAATAACTTCTGCAGTAGGTTCTCAGCTGAAGTATTGGCAGTTTCAGGTACCGTGCATGAATTTTGCTTTATTTTCATCTTTTTCATAAAGAAAGATACATTCCTTTTTTTTTTTTTTTTTCTTCTATCTTTGAATTGAGGGTCTCTAAGAACCTTGCATATTGCAACCATAAAGCTTCAAATGTTAATGGGGCTTACAAAAAGGGTTTGCTCTGAGATTGTGAGCTTTTAAATATCTGTGTTTGCACAACTCAGTTATAGACAGAGAGGTCTCAGGTGAGTGGTGGTGCTGGTGGTGGTGTGTGCTTTTAATAAGTCTGGTTTTCCTTCTAGCTGTACATTTGCTGTGAAAAGAACAAGCATCCAAACAGCACTTTATTGTCCATAGCAGCACATTGTTAGCAGAACACCTCAGGGGCAGGGGAGATGTGATTTTCTGCTTAATAGAAGCACCAGCAGGCAGAACTCTCAATCTCGTTTTGTTGGGTTTTTTTTCCTCCTGTAGTGTTTTCATCAGGCATAGGAAATGTAATAAGCAATTACTAACACTTCTTTAATTGTTCATTTTGAAGTTCTGAAATAGAGGTGAAAGACATGCTTTAGGTTTTTTCTCTCTTTGGATATTCTACAAGAAATCTACTAATTTTTTGTTGGTGTTTTTGTTTGTCTGTAATAGTTTTGTCCCTGAGAATCATGTAAAAATTTGAAGAAATAGGGGGTCTCTAGATGAAACATTGTATAGTGAAGGTTGCAAAACATTTATTTTAACTCTGGCTTACATTCTTATAATGACAAACCATAAAATTATAATGAGCTGATATGGTCCTATGCATGAATACTTTCTGAACATTTGTTTTGCCTAGAGCCAATTCCCAGCACAAAAAAAAATGAATAAGAAAAACAACAACAAAAACATATTTAAGCGTACTGTGTTTGAAATAGATGCTTTTTAGAAAGGCATCTGAGTGAACCACTGGAAATCATTGGCCAATCACCTGAAACGTAAGTTTGCTGAAGTGCAAAATCAGCTTCTGACAGAAATATCCTGATCTTCATGGGAAGTATTTTATTTCAGTTTATTCAGTGAGTTCTATTCAGTGATTTGTTCCCTAAAAGTTAAGAAACAATTTGAAATTAGAAAAGCCTGAAAGCTGGTCTTATTTTTAATTTTCAGTCTATGGTTAAGATACAAAAAGAAAAGAGAACCCACTCACCGTAGTTGCCTCTTACCTCCACTGACTGCAAACAGAGCCTCGGTTACTGGTTGAGACTAGGTGCTTGACTTTTAGATGGACAGAGTGAGATTACTCTTTAGGTAAAGTAGTTTAATAATTTTTTCCTGTTTAGTTAAACTGAGATACAATTTTCTATTCCTATACATAGACACAAACAAAAGAATAAGATTTAACCATTATCTAGTTAGTAAGAAATACTCTATTCACTATTTTCACACTTAATGAAAAGTAAAAATTAAGAATTTTAGTAAATTTATACTAAGTGACACCATTATATTGGTCACTGTTTATGCATATATTGTGTCTAATGCTTCTTGGTTGGAAAAAGAGATGAAAAATTATACCAGCCAAAAAGACTCAACTTTTCTTTAAAGAAAAAGCTCTACAAATGAAAACCAAGATTAAACTTGAAGATTTAAGTCAATCTTTTCTGCTTACTGATTTAACTCCTGATTAAATTTGTTGATTCCAATCATTTTGATTTAAATCTGTACACACTGACATACAGTGAATTGTCCCATTAATTTTAATGAGTCTATTTCATGTGCAAAGCACCTGCGCAAGTCTTTGCAGGGAGTAGTCCTTGGAGGATAAGGTTTCTGTTTTAATTATTAGCTAGTCTTGGTTTTAGTGTTAATTTATAGTTTCATATTTTCTTTAAAGAGATTATACATATGTTAACCACTTCATCTGCAAGTTGTAACTCAGAAGTGGGATTGTTGAAGACTTTCTTCTCTAAATGACTGAAGTGTCACAAGAAGATTTTGCTCAGTTCCTTCAACAGCTGGGCTGTGAACTAGACAGAACTTAAGGAAAGATGAGAATAAAGTAGAATATTTGTGCTTTTATAAAGCCACTTCAACTTCTAAGCCTGTTGACAGGGAAAGAGTTTGTTTTTTTTTTTTTTAACATCTATCATTTTGGTACCCAAAGTGCCAGTACAAAACGGCCGTGGAAATTCAAGTTCAAGCTAGGACTGGAAGCCAAATTAATTGACAAGTTATTTGTATTCTATTTCTGATTCAGATAAATTCAGTAATGTAGTGCATTTTGCTAGATGTCCCAATGGATTTCAAAGGTCAAAGGACTAAATTTATGACAGCTGACCGAATTGTATGTTTTGTCAATATGCTTGCTAGTACTCCTAGCAAACGTGCTCAACTTCTAAGTCAAAATTCATCGTCTGAAAATATCAGCTTTTTTAAGAAACCTTCGACAATGCATTCATTTGTGGCATTTAAGGTTAGTTTTTTCATTCTGGCAGTGAATAATCTAACATGGTAGTTTATAATTCCTCTGAAAATAGGCACATATGCCATAGTAGGAATGAACAGATCACTTTAGCAGAAGTCCAGACATCCGGTAGGCAAATGTAAGTGTAATAGTATTCCCAAAGCCTCATGTTTAAAAAGTAGGTCAGGAAAGGAGAAGTAAGAATACAAAAGAAAAGGCATCAGTGGTTTAGTGTACATGTAAAAAGTAAATAAAAAGCATCAGGTAAGGTTCAGGTAGACGGGCTTGCATTATTAGGCTGAGAAAGACTGCAGGATGTGTGTATTCAGTATGTCAGCATGACTTTATCAGGAAAAAGAAAAATAGCCTTTAGCTCTTAAACTGATACAAAAAGGGATGTTTCCATTACAGACAAATAAGATTTTACAAACTTATTCCTATCTTGGTGTGGCACCTGGCATTCTAAATGTTAGAAAAAAGTAGCTTGAGCTGTCAGGACTTTGAAGTTGAATATTTTTTAAAATGCGAGAAACGTAATGGAGATTTGATTTGATTTCTGAAACTGTCATTTTTTTTATGAAACACCATGAGCAACCATTCTGAAAACAGCTCTAACAGAAGTTGAAAATGTTTGATTCTCAGCCCACCCGGGTGAATGAATGGGTCTTTCTCAGCTCTTAGTTCAAAAGGCAGCAGCAGCTGATGTCAGGAGCTATATTTTTGGCACCCAACACTGCTTTGTGTGTGCCGCAGGAAGCAGTTATTCCCCTGCCTCACCGTCCCTCGGCGAGTTCAGGACATGCAGCAGTGCTCTGCCTGCTTATTTTTACTTACTGACAGCACTTCAAGTGATTGAAAGAAAGAGGGGAGGGGAATAGTCCTCATTTATTTTCTTATAAATCCCCCAAATGTTCAATAAAGATAGTGTGATGTTTAGAGAACACGTGCTGTTGAAGTGTGGGAATATCTTTAATTGCTAGTGCTGTGGGATGAACTATAGAGCTTCCTCCACCAGCACTCCTGCACGTAAGGAGCAACGTCACCGCTCCTACGTGTTAGTAAAGGTCCTGATTTCACGAGACATTTCTCTTCACGTTTATCCCTACTTTGCAACCTTCTAAGCCTTGTTAAAGAACATAAGAATTTCCCGCTAGTTAATCTCCAGCAGTTATAATCTGAATATGTGTATGTATTTGTGTGTGTGCACTTGAAATGCAAATCTATTCCATGGTTTTTAGAATCCATAGGTTATTTTATGTGACCAGCATTTAATCACTATCATGCTTGAGCCTCACTGAAGTTGGCAGCATTACAGGTGTTATTTTATGTGCCCTGCATTTAATCACAGATGATTTGTGAGTCTTGTTAAACATGGTAGCATTACAGAGAACCTACTTTCACATTCTCCCATGTAGTTACAAGAAACCTTTGTGCCAGTGGGATGTATACTGATGTTTCCTGATTTCCTACACCTAGCTAATTAGTTTATCTTGGAAATTTCAAGGAAAGGATGCTTCCATTCCCTGTCAAACTCCTCCTATTTAAAAAATCAGAATGAAAACTTTACTTTTGGAGCTGTTCTAGATGCAAAATTCTCTCTCCCTGTCTCTCCACCTCCAGCACTCCCTCTTCCTCGGCCTCCCACCCTCTCGCTCCCCCCTCCTCCCTTTCTCTCCTTCTGCCCTTATATATGGCTGAAATCTGAAACATTGTGTTGTGTAAAATATTTATTACATCTGACATGTCCAAAAGGAAACACACGTTTTTCTGAACACTTTGGAAAATACAGAAGTATTTTTAACCGTTTACTTTTCTTGGTTTTTATTGTTGATCGTTTTACAGATATTCATTTTAACCAGGTATTTACTTTAGTTCATGATGGCAGAAAAACCTAGTATTTTCCCTTAAAAAAAGCCTTGTTACCTGCCCGTACTTAAATGACCTGAGGATTGCAGCAGCAATGTTATGATATTTATGTATTACACCTTTCTGCTGAAGCTGTGGTAGACAGCAAGATTCACTGGGGTTTTTTACGATTCTCTGTCACAAGCCAAGCTTAATATTATCTCTGTAATTATCATGCTCCAAAGGTTTACACCAAGGCTACACTCCATGAACAAAGTCATTTAACAAGTTCAGGAAATCCTAGAGCCACGTTTACACTTGAGAATAAGCCTGAATTCTTGGTGGCAGGTGCCATTTAGGTGTATGGAGTAGGACTTTTCCCATATTGGGGTCCTTAGTAACTCATTTGACAGTGATAAGTAGCTGTCAGCAACAAATTGTGATAAAGTTAGCCTCTCTTTCTCAGTTCAGAAAAGCTTGCTGACTTGTTGCTTACTCCTCTAGGCAAAGAGGTTGTTTAAATATACCCATCAAATGTTTTTAGAATTATTACATGATGTGCATCAACAACACATATTGCAAAATCAGAATGTGTTCCTTATCTGTATTTGATCAGAGAACCTGTATAGCATTTAATCAGATCTGTGCCACGGTTTATACACCTTGTAAAATGAGATTGGTACACTTAATGTTTCTGCTCTAAGTATGCACTGTATAAATATTTTATCAACCATATATTGCAAAGCTTTTAACATTATTGGTCTGCGGTTTTCAGCACAAAGAAAACATGCTTGAATTTTTGAGAATATTCCACAGTCATGCATCGTCACACATTTTTAAGTCTTATCAGGAGAAAAAAGAATTGGCTTTAAAGGCATAATGATGAGCACATCTTTAATCTTTGGTCATGGAGTCGTCTTTGCTGGCAGTAAATTATTTGGGTTTTTTTCCTCATTTCTTTTACTGTTGGGGGTGGAGGGGAAATGGTGAAGGCATTGGTCCAATAGGTCAATTGGCCTGGTCCAATAATTAATCTTATTTATTTTTTTCAATATTTTTCTACATATTCTTTATTTAACTTTACATACTTCACTGCTAATAAAAGCTTGTTTAATGGTGTTTGAGAAGCTAAATTAAAGTTTCACCTAAGCTGTATGCGGACTACTTCATACTTTCTCAGGTAAAGACAGAGTGTTGTTGAAAATGGGAGTGTGTCTGTGTGTGCACATGAGCGTGTCTGCAGTATATCTAATATCTGAGAAATAAGAGTCATAATGACCCTTCCTAAAATGAGAACAAGTGTTTGAAATTATGATAGATCTTTTCTTTTAAGCAAATTACTTGCCTTTGTTAAAGTATAAACAGCTTCAGACTGGATAAGAGCTTGGAGATTAAGTTGCTTAATCCTATGCAGTCTTCTTTCTCATTAATCCATTGCCTTATTTTGTCTCAGTTGCCTCAGTAACTGTCACAACTTAACACCTGTATTGTCCTTTAGCAGTGGCTTTTTATTTCATCTGGACAGAAAAAGAGGTCTTTCTTTATGTGAAAAAGTAAGAGATGAAGCAAGACCAGTACTTACTTCTTTTTTTGAGCTTCTTTTTCCACCAGAAACAGTCAGGTTTAAGTTCCAAAAAAGTTTCCAATATGTGGCTTGTTGAAGTCATCAGAAGGACCCCATGCCAAGAAGTGTTTTTGTTCCTTAGTTGGGAAGATGAACCAGAGGCATACAAACACTAGAATAAAACAGTGAGAAGGGGAAATAGGTGAGGAGGAGGGAAAGAGAAGAAATGGAAAATAAAGAAAAGGCTGTGAAAGAGGGAGGAAGATGGATGAAAGGAAAAGGTGCCAGGAGTTTACTATATAAATGGTGGGCAGGGGCAGCCGTCTATCAATCTGCCATGGTCAGGGGCTTCACTGGAGGATGAGACTGGCCGGGCTGTTTACATGTGAGGATGACTGAATTCGAAGCACAGCTAAACCAAGTCCTTCTCTGAAAGAGGAAAGGCTGACTACTTTTATGCACATTTATGTTTCCATGAATCATTCATATGTATGTATGTCCTTTATCTGCATTTTGATGTTAGCAACAATGAATGATCATTTTTAATGGTGCTTTTTATTAAAATTAATTCAATTTACTGAAAAGAATAATTCAGAAATCAGTTATATTTGTATGTAGGAAGTCAGAAATGGAATAATCAGCATAGACACGTGGACTTTCAGTGAATGAAGTGACAGAAAGACAGTAAGATCAACCCTGCCAAGAGTTTGAAATGTGTTTCTGTCGTAATTTCATATCAAAATTGGGAACTCTACTTTTAAAACATTCTTCTGTTCTTACATTTGATACACTGCCATCTTTGTCGGCTGCACTCTTAAAACTTACAGGAGACAGTGTTCACCTTTGCTTTAAGCAATGCATATTGAATAAAAAATACATCTTTTTGTTGCTGTTGTTGTATTGCTCCTATTTAGTATTACTTTACCTGCTTGCTAGTATGCAGCAGGAGCAGTTGAAGTTGCAGGCAAAGCTGTTAGGAAGAAAACAGGAAAGACACAGAACAGTTTCAAAGATGAGATGTCACCAAGAGAAACAGGAGGCCCCGTCACAGTAATGAGAGTGCTAATAATGGGGAAATGTCAACCTCGATCCAGGTGGGCTAACAAGATCATAAGGCTTAGGATTTAAAGAGAGAGAAAGCTTAAAAGTGCCTCTTAGCCCAGGAGAAAAGCAAGCCAGCTGAAACTTCTGGAAATGTTTTTCTGACAAACTGCTGAAAAACTGTTGCAGCAGGGTTACGATTCTTTGACTCTAACTTTATCTCAACTACACTTGCAATGAAAGGAGAGTATTTAAATAAGAACTTACAGCCTGAATCATTAAATGAATTCCTCATTTCGGTGGGAGTTAGGGATGCTAAACACTGAATCTTCTAAATATTTCTGAGGTTCTAGCCCAAGCTGCGTAGGCCACTTACTGTTTTAATCCTCATTGAGCAAATAACTAATATATTATTTTGCAATCTTTAAAAATCTTTCTGTTCCAGAAAGAAGATTTTTCAAGTACAGTATCTGCTGGGCCCGTCTTATTTTCAGGAGTAGTGAACAGGAATTTTTCCTGAGCCAGGCCGAGGAGAATCAGACCATAAGGGATCTTACCTCGGAGCGAGGTGGAAGAGTCCACGCCTACCAACTGAGATACGTGATAGGGAGAGAGTGAAGGGATCTAAATTAAAGTTGTGACATAGTGAACAAAGTGTGTTGTGACTTACGTGTGAGTAAACTGCAGAAGGACCATGCTGATCATCTCTACAGTGAGATGGACAGTATCTCTGGAGAGAGGTCACACCTTGAGAGAGACAGGACAAAATAAGGCGGCGCTTGCTGGAAGAACCCATCACTTCAGCTCTCTTGATTTCAGGTGTTCAACATGTAACGTGTTGAACAAGCCTGTTCATAAATATTAAAGATCTTCTTTGTCCCAAATGGTTTTTAGCTTAGTTTAATAGCTTAAGCACGGTGTTCAGGAATCATCAAAGAATAAGAGCACTGCACTTTGTTCAGGAAATGGTAGACAAGACAAACCTGGTGGCACGGCTAGTTTCCTGTATTGGCCCTGCTAATTTAACAGTGCTTTTGAACACTGGAAGCACAATTTGTGTTTCCTTTACTTTGGCTTAGTTCCATCCATCTGAGAAATGTAGTGCTTTGCTCTTTTAAGTGTATTAAACTATTCTTGTGGCGTGAATTATGTTGATAGCTTGTTTTCCTGGAGGAGAAGGCAGCAATAAAAATTATTTGTGACCATTTTTTTTAAAAGATGGATGTCAGACATCCAAGAAATGAAGTTTTGTCCAACATGAGGCCCTTTCACTTGCTCGAGTAGACTGCTATTAACCCTTACCACTGTTTGTTTTTTTCAATTCATCATACGTTGTCCCTTTTTTAGGGACATTCTGAAGGTGGTGTTTAGAAGGAAAAAAAAAAAAAAAACCAACCTGAAAAATATGGTAAGGACACCTGAGTCATTTTGTATTCTTATAAACTGATTTTTGGGACTTGTGCAAAGGAGAAAAAAGCTGTTAATATATGTAGAATTAATTCTGATGAATTATTCAACATGTAGGAATATAGTGTATAATCTCTTTGAATAATCCTCTCATCTTAAAGCCTTCAGTTCTTCTGGGACTGAACAATGCTGGTTGATAGCACTGAGGGTTGTAATACATTCTGATATGTCCTGTCTTGTTCTAGTATAGGTAAATTAAAAGCAAATTTATTCTAATTAGCCAGATGGATTTCTCAAAGGACTAGGTCTGCTAGGTAGTGTTCAAGCTTTTAATTTCTTGTGATCTGAAATTGAGGTTAGATATCATTGATTATTTGAATGTCTGAAAAATTAAGAAAGTCTTAAGCAAATGTAACGGACAGTCTTATAAACGATGTTAGCTTGTGTTCAGAGCCATTATAAGACAGATGTTCACTACAGTGCGTTACGGCATTTAAACAAAGATGTGGTTTTCCCTATCTATTCTGAGCAAAAAGTCAGTAAGCGCCAGATTATCAGAGCTTTCAGAGCCTGGCATACGGGTTCGTTGGAAAAATCTATTTTGTGTTTTACCCTGCTTGTTTGACCTTTTTTTTTTTTTTTTTTTTTTAACTTGTCTTGACTTGAAAACTTAGCTATGCCATCTCATTGGGATAAAAAGCCCAGTTTGGTTTGTGAGTAAACCAGGCAGCTCAGAACAGAAACCCTAGTGTGATATGTTAGGTTTGGGCTTCAGTTAATCTGCCACAGTTCATGAAGGAAATTTCAGAAGGGTCACAGAAATAAATATGCTCCAATGGTGATGTGATCATAAAGTGTGGTATTTGAGGCACTTCTGGTAAGTGGAAACTAATTACATTGTGCAGAGAACTGGTAAGACTTCTTTTCTGCAGTGCTGCACAGAGATTTGGTCTTCCATATTCTGGAGGGATTAACTAAAACTAGAATAGGCACTGAAGGAAAAGCAAAATTAAGTAGAGAGCTGTTGAAAGAGAGAAGACTAAGAGGCCTTGGTTTATTTAGCCTTCTAAAACGAAGGCTGAGCTGCTTGATCTTCATGCATGATTATCAGGGTAAATAACATAAAGGAGAAGACCTATTTAAACTAAAGGAATAGGGATGGCACAAGAATAAATACATATATACTACTTATGAATACATTTAAGTCAGAGTTTATGAGAAATATGTAAGATGGTTTTGGATAGCTTTCTGCTCGGTTAGTAAGACCAAGCTACTGATCGACTATCAGTACGATCAGTTTATGAAGGAGCTTGTGAATCATGGAGGTATTAAGTTTTCTACATTAGTGAAGAAGATAAAGAGACAGAATTATACCTTTGGGCCATCTTTATTTTTATTATGGACTCAACTGGATATATTAGGCTTGAGATGTTTTCCATAAGAGTTTGCTGTTCTATCAAAATTAGCACAGGTTTACTTTACTTGAGGAGTAAACTCTTTTATTCATGCTATGAGTCTGTTGTGCACTTTAAAGCCACAATTCTGTTCTTATGCCATACCTCTTTTTATGGTATCCAAGTGCCTTTCGGAAACATGTAGACTAATGTGATTATACTGTGTCATACAAATGATTCTTTCTCTCTTTCTTTCTCATCATCTTCAGGAAAAAGAGCTGTGATGCACAAACACAGAGGCACACAAAAATATCCGGGAAGGCACGCTGAAAAAACGGACTTTCTCATAGCATGTGTGGGTGAGATGCTGAGATTAAGCAGACTTTCATCCCATATTCTTGTATTGAGATCCATGTTCTGGTCAAACTATAGGATAGAGCAGTGTGGAGCATCCAGACTGCATTCCTCAAACCAGCACCTGAGGAAAGGTTTTAGATACTCCGGTAATTATCAAGGGTCATGTTTTCAAGGGCAGAAGTGTCAGAGGATGCAAGCAGGCATACTGGGACTTCCAGAAGCATTTTTGTAAGCCTTTCATTTCAATCTGCTGGAATTGAGCACTAAAAATCGAGCCAGTGATCTGCCTCATTTGCTGTGTACCTAACTTGGCAAATTTCTCACTGAGGTCCTTAAAGACAAAGAATAAAATCAGTCTGACATGATATTTTATAAGGAATCAGCATCATGAAAGGATTAATGCTTGTAAACTTCTGAATGGTTGGGGTTTTCTAAATGATATGTTTACATACGGCTTAGCTCGATGTTGGCTGTTGGTGTAATTGCAGTCTAAAGGAAAGCGTTTGCAGCAACTCATGTTGTGGAGAAAATGCAATGTTTGCGTTCATAACAGCTGTAATCTCTTGAGAGTGCATAGTTTCATGTTTCTGTGGGTTGCAGTGCTGTGTAAAGCAGAAATACTAAATGCATGTATTGCTAAGTCCAAAAGATTATTTATCAAGATGGAGAACAGACTCCTCGGCAGCATTAGTGGTAGGATGTGTGGCTTCCAGAAGGCAGTACAGAAAAAAGTGCACATTAAGAGTCAGGTGTATGCTTAAACTCCACACTGAGTCAACCATTTTTTTTAAAGAATAGTGACAGTACTTCAAACATCAGAACATCACACTGATTGTGAGCACGCCGTTTCAGACTATCACAACTGAAACTGTCATTCCTGGTTTCTGTACGTTTTGGGCATACATTCCACAGTTGTGTGTAGTTTAGGACAGCAGCCTTAGAATTAATTTTCTAAAAGCAGGTTGAAACAAACTGATGTAGTGGTAGGAAAAATCCAGGCGCTGGTCAACTGCAGTAATCCCCATTATGGTAAAGCTTTAATAATGTACAAGGCTTCATGGAGGATGCTAACTCCTCTGTAATGTTCAAAGTTAACTAGTACAGCTGGCAGCGGCTTCATCCCGAGCTCAAAGACATCTGCATGTCTAACCGCAATGACATCTACATATCTTCTGGGAGTATGCAGGGCTAGACTTAGAGAGACTGTAAGTGCTGGTACTTAAAACAGTAATTTGGATAGCACTAGGGAGATATAATACTCATTGAATGACATTAACTGAGGGGCAGAGTGGAAAAAAGTGTTAACTCTCTTCCTAAAATATGAATCATTCTGTCCAAATCTGACCAGTGACAGCATAAGCTGAAGTGTTTCATTAACTGTACCATTAATTGGTTTTATATTTGGTGTATGGTGAATCTAAGTGCAATTGTTTCAGTCTGGCTTGGCAAAACTTACACTGTAACTGATACTAATTGCCACCCTTTTTTAGCTCACTCTGTTAGATTGCCAAAAATCAAATGGATGTAAATGGAATTATCTTCTACTTCTAAATCTGTGATCTCTAAGTCAAGATATTTTGGTAGATAAACTTGCTTTTCTGCTGCTCTTCCCTTAAATAAAGGACACTTTAGTTTCTAATGCTGTCTGTAAATTAGAAATGCCCCCTCCACTGGAATTTGGAGAAAATTCAAAGTGGTCAAAAAAATCAAAAGTGTCAGAGATGCAAATGTGCTAGATGTGAGGTGAGGTTCCCTCTCAGTCTGTAGTTTCTGGTTCTTGTTTTTAAAAAGTAGAATAAAATAAAATCAGACAGGTTATCACATTTCCTTTATTGTGGAATTCTGTGAATCTGCTGGATAAAGTGGTGTTTGGGCAAGGCTTAGCAATTGTGTGCAAATGCAAGTCAGCTCAGCAAAAAAAAAGTGATAACTGAAACTTTGGTTGCTCTGCAGACGTGCATTGCAAGCCTGACTCAAAACATGAAGTAAGTGAAAATATTTTTTTCTTTAGGAAAAAAACCCAAACAAAACAAACAACAAACCACCAAAAACCTTATCTTCCCTTCAGTTCAGTAGAACATCTTTGAAGCAAGAGGAATTACACAGTTTTCCCAAAGCAGTACAAAGTAGTCACAAATTAGTCCCCAAAATGTCTGTCCATCCTCATCTTTCCAAACACATTTAGTAGGTGGTATCTTGGGACAGTTAATATATTTGCTTCATTAGGTTAGAACAACATATGGAAGACAAATTCAGATCTTATTAAATTAACTGAAAATTCTCATTAACTTCAATGAAACCAGTGTATGGCACTTCAGAGTAAATCGTCAATGAAGCAGCAGTTGCAGATCAAATTTGTGTCTATAGATTGCATGCAGATTTGAATCTATTTTTTAATTTAAAGAATCCCTGTAATATCCAAGCGGATAGATATATCTACTGTAGCATTCAAACTCTGGAAGGGCATTGGCGCTGGGTAGCCCACTATACTAGTCAGGTAGTATTCTGCTTAACTGAAGAAGCAGCAGAGCCCCTTACGCTCAATCTTGAAAAGCAACATCATGTAGCTAAAATACTTCACGCTAAACTAAATGATCTGTGTATATAATCATTTTATAAGCTGTGTTATCTTACCCCCTTTATGCCTATTATACTCCATTTAATCACCCCAAGAAAATGCCCCATGATTATAATAAAGGCCTCTTCAAACAATCCATCTTTATTCTGCCTCAGTCAGCAGCTATTTTGAGGCTTGAAACAAGCTTTTGTCCTAAGTTGTATGTGCGCTAATGTCAGTAACAAAATTACTGCTGACCTCGTAGAAAGTAAAACAAAGTCCTTAAGACTTCCCAAATGCTGGATTCCTACTGTAGCAGTCACAGATGTTATTTTTTCTCTGGTTTATTATGTTATATAATTGACAACAGGTAAGTGTTACGGCAGATGTCACTGCATGGTTGCAGTCACACATGTGCTTCCAAGTTCTTTTCCTCCATGTGCAATGTAGTGCACAGTCCTGGAAAGTACACACTGCAGTGTTTGTCTTCTGTTTCATTAGAGCTGGCAAAAATAATGGTACTTAGAAAGAAAGTTATATGACCAGTACTAGAGCCTGCTTTTGGCATTGGCCTTTCATCAGAGCCTGTTTTAGAAGCAGAATTTCTCCTGGAGAATGGTCTACTGTTGAGATGAAAGAAGAAATTATACGGCGTCCCTTTGGTTTCAGTCAGATGCAGTTAGAATATACTTACAGAGTAGAAGCTGTTCACAGCAGAGTTAATCTGGCAAATTAGTGCCTGGGTTAGACTGGTCTGCGTATGAAATTCCTATATAAAAAGCTGTATTAGAGGTGGTGTGTTCAAATGGGCATTGCATTCTCCCCTGTGAAACAGTGAGGTGTATAAGGTAATATACCCCGTGGTTCTCAGACCTGCATTCGACTGCATGCCTTCGATTTAATTACTTCCTAATATAAAGTGGAAGAGAGAGTCTTCTCTTTCCATACTCTAGCAGATGTAAGCTTAATTTACCACTGCAGTCAAGCCATTTCCTTCAGTCTGTAATGCTCTAGATTTCTGTGTGCAGCCTGTCTTCCCACCAGTAAAGTGAATATCGATATTGACGGCTATTTTGGGAAACACTGCCTGTTATCTTCTGCCTCTTACTAATACTATGAGTTGCTCTCTGAAAAGTTGTAATCATATGTGTACAAGTTACAATATGATGGCAGAATCATAAGCTTCGTGTCTGCAAGCCAATAAGCCTGTTAGACACCAGCAATTACATTGCTGTTTCTGGGATTGTCACATGCTGTGATGATAAAAGGCAAAAGCAGGAAAGTAAAACACTTAAAAACCCAGAAAGTGCACCTTTGGTAACTCGGGCATGGTCCAGAAGATCTGAAAATGAGTTGCGTACCTATACCTTTAGTGTGCAGAACCTGTATTGAGAATGTGGTTGTGACCATGGATATGGAGCACAGCCCTGGTGTGCTGTGTGAGTTTGCATTTGAGACAAGCAGTTTTATATGTTCTTGAGACTTTATTAAACCCTTTGATCTGAAATGTCTTTATTCTCGCTCAAACACTTCTCCTCTGAGAGACTGAACAGGAAAATACTTTATTAAAAGTCAAAATGACAGGCGGCTTAGAGAACATAAAGCCTGTAGTGCGATGCCCTGATACGTGACCTCGTGCTGGCGCTGCAGTTACGTACAGACTGCAGCAGAACGGGGCTCGGGGCATTGCCCCAGTTGCCTCTCCCTGAACCACGTTGTCCCAGAGCTGCAAGGACTGCTAGTAGCAAGGGAAGCCATCCTAACAGGCCAGGTCTTCATCAGGACAAGCATCTGCAGTGCTGTGTCCCACTGCCTCCTGGCCGCCGCGTACAAACAGCTGTCTGCGGACTTCGCAGTGCAGTGGCCGTTCTGCTCCTTTATCACCCTGTCCAGCTCACGGTAGTCTGTTGTTATCTTCCCTGTGTTAAGTATGGTTTGTGTTGCAGCCTCTGGTCCTTTTTACTTGCAAAGTCCTTCAGCTCCTCAAACCTCCTGTATTTTTATGCAAAGAGGAGAGATAATTGCATCCTGCAAATACATTATTTTTTTCTGTATGAGAAAAGAGGAGAGGAAGGAATCAAGAGAGAAATGTCTTCTCTCTGACTTTCTTGAAAGGCAACTGTGAGTTTTACCCCTGTGGTCATGAATTCCATAATTTTCTCCAGCTCTGCTCCTCTTTCTGCAGAACTTTTTAGTCAGTAAAAATGTACTATGTGTTTTATACTAAAGAAAAAACAATACAATAAAGATGCAATATTAGGTACTTTGACATAGAGCCTGAAGAAGTCAAGGTCCTCCATTATTTGTGGCTGCGCTAGCAACAGAAAATAGGAACTTGCTGGGAGATCCTGGAGTAAAGACTGCAGTAAAAGGTCATCTGTCTATGCCGTAGTGTTCTTCATCTTGTGCTGTGTGATTACCAGGTTAAAGCAGCAGGGGCTTTTGAGCTACAGGGAGAAAATGGAAAACATGCTTTGCCTGGAAATTCGGTTGCACGTTCAGAGTTCCTGCTTCATCAGATGATCTCTTGCACCTTTACCGAGCAATGAGCTAAAATTAAGGCCAGGATAAACAGGATGTCAAAATAAAATGCTGCAGCATACCAGCATTACAGATGTCTGTGCAACCCACACCCCTCTTCTCTTCCAGCAGCTGGACACAGGATCTTTACGGCCAAGAGTATTCTGGACGTAAGGCTGCCTCGATGGTCTTAGTGTCTGATATCTGTATTGCTTCTGGTAATGCTCTAGGGCTGATACCAGAGGGAAGGGAAAATACGTTGTCTCTTGTACGTGTCTGAGTAGTCCTGGATAATACTAATCCCTTCTCTGCCTGCATGCAGGAGTGAGTACCAAAATAAAGCCCTGGTTGCTGTTGTACCTCTGTCCGTGTTTGGATCACAGCGGCGCGCAGGAAGGGGAGCAGGAGAAAGGCAGGGCTAAAGGCAGCAGCAGCCCTTCTCACCTCAGTGGAGGGGTACAGTAAAAATGTCATCTCACAGCCTGCAAAATTTCTGGATTACAGTATTGCAGAGATACTTAGATACTTAGATACTTTTAGTAAACGTGTAAAATTTCTGTGGCTACAGTAGATTATTATTTCTGCCTAATCCAGAAGTTGCTGTGAGCCAAGTTGCTATTTAATGAGCCAATATTATAGGCTCTCACAGTTAGTAAAAGACTACATTTGTTTTCAAAGGGCTCCATTACTTTTGAATTAGAATAATTATTTTCTTTTAATTTCTTGAATGACTGGTATTATTATATTCCATGCACAGCTTTTTAATGTGAAAAGATAAAATAGATCAGTTCAAAATTTGTTTATTAAAAGATGCCTTCAGGTTGAGCAACAATACAGTCTGTTCCAAGAGGAGAAAATGGTTATGGTCAAGCTAGAGTCTTTTGCAGGTAGGAGATGACAGGAAAAAATTGCTTCCTAAGATACAGAAATGCAAGTAAGACAACCAGGTGAAGAATAATATATTAACAATAGGGCTGTAAGATGGCATTATTTTGATGATATTTTCTAGGTGAACCTAGAATAATGTTGCTTGTCTTTAGAAATGCATTAAAATTCCTCATAAATCAAACGGGGTGACAGTTAACTTTCCTGCTTTTACAAATACTAAGAGACATTTGTATCATTTCCATTTTACATTTTAGAATTATTACCATCCTGAGCAAACTTTTTAAAGGTAAATCTGGGCATTACTAATGTAAAGATCTCCAGATATTTGAAACTACAATTGTTTTACATCAGTGGTCAGGGTGCCCATGGTGAATGCACTACATTCATTGAGGTGGTGTATGATTTTCCCCTTTCTATCCCAGCTGATAATACTCCACTGACTTTCTCTGAAGTACTTTTCCTGGCAAGAAATTGTCAGTGAATCATTCTGTCCATTGGTCCCTAGTTTCTTCTTTGATATTTCCTCATGAAAGAGCAATTAATGCTGGCAGTGCGACTCAGCAGAGGTCTTCCCACGTTCTTAACATATCCTTTGGGCATGAATGAAAGAGTCTGCATTCTTGTTTTGAGATTGTAGCATGGTTCCTTTTAGAGTGAGAAATTTACTTTATTTTCCCTTGTGGAGATATTTTGAAGAGATAGGGAAATGTCTATAATCTGCAGCCTCACATCTGAGTCACACCAGGGATTTACTTGACTTGGAATCTAGTGCATAAAGACACTGTTATTTCAGCAATCAGAGGAACTAAAATGCTTTAGAAAATACTGGTGCTATTAAACCATCACTGATAAGGAGTTTGTTAATGACAATTCACTCTATTGGATCTCACAATGTATATTCACTCTTCAGACAGTTGCATTTAGAAATTAAGATAGACAGCGCTTTGCAGAGTGTTCTGTATAGCTCTTGACAGCACTGCCAGCTTACCTGTAGGATTGAGCTTCACAGTCTGACATATCCTAAAAAATACTACCTCCAGGTAAAATTGGAAAGAAAAATGCAGCATTTACTTATATCCTGAAAAAATAATGAAACCTGGGTGATGAAACTTGGAAAATATTTTATATGACCACTGGATTTTTTTGGTGTTTAGTTATTTGTACACCTATAGTTTCTACAAATATTTTATTGAGAAGGAAGAGCTTATCCACTTATTCCCTGGAGTGCTAAGGAAGTTGCCACATGCTTGTGAAAACTCTCTTCAGGTTGCCTTTCTTTTTGCAGAGTGTTGTCCATTTGGGGGGGGGGGGGGGGGCGTGTCCAA
>JAVKLA010000073.1:23924005-23958810 GCA_034782735.1 Sagittarius serpentarius
CGGGGCCACTCAGTTGAGAGTCTGCCCTTGGGCAAATTTGGCCCTGGTTTTTGAACACCATTTGCATTCTTCTTGTAGCTGTGTAGGATACAGCACATGTGAGCACACGCAGAGCTGATGAATTCCCAGAGATCTGCTATGTGTTTTCATTATTCAGACTTGTGGATGTGTCATGGGAGGGTGAAGGTTATGCACTTGATGCTCTGCCTATCGGTTTTTCATATGCTGAGGCACAAGCCAATTTTGAAAGCTAGAAAGTGACAAGGTGTAGATAAAATGCTTCCCTTATATTATCTAAAATAATTTTGCTCTTTTTTCTCCCCACTGATGTGAGATTTAATTAATGTTTATGGCAGATGCTGTTTGTCTCAATGCATGTCCAAGAAGCCTCACCTTCATTACAGAACAGTTGTACATGTGCTACTGCTGGTTCAAATTCATGCTGTGTGGAAGAAAAAGGAAATATCTTGAGTGCAGATACTTTCAGTATCCTTCACCCTTACTCTTCAGGGCATAAGATGCCTCCTAACAGCTTCACACTTCCTCCAGGACAAGAGACACTAATGCATATCAGGGGACTATTTTCCAACCCACAATTAGGCAAGGAAAACACATAGTAACTTGTCTGTTTCTCCAGAGTAAATAATTGAGAATAGACAGAAAATGGGTTTAGAGTAATTTTAGGATTATATACAGCTGTCTATTAGAACAACAATTTCCTTGAAAATTGAGAATGGTAACAAAGTGTTTGGTGGAGTTCATAGAGTTCTGCTGTCTTTGCTTTTAAAGTATCAGAATCTCTGTATTAATTTGTCACTCTTTTTGGTATATTACTCCTAATGGCCTGACTGCGTTTTGAATACATTTGAGTTTTAAGGCTGCAATGGTAGTTGTCATGTTAAATCTCCTCTTCTGCCTCTGGAAATCTAGAGAGTAAATCTTATGTTGATACTCTGCATGCACTGAGTTTTCCCTCTGCTGTGCCAGATCTTTGTTTTCACTTCGGTATTTTACAACATTAAAGAGGCTACTGTATAAATATAATTACACTTTTTGACACTTGTAGAATTCACAGAATCACTGAAGTCACACTGAAGATTAATAACATAATTACTGATAAAACTTGCTTAGCTTGCTAAAGAGGTTTTGCATCCTGGAGAATATTGTTTGAAACATTTTCTAAAACACAGCTGAGCAGCTAAATATTAACCTGAAAGATTTTCCCATGCATTCTTGAGCTAATTTAACAGGCAGTCAGTTTACACTAATCTAGATTAATTGCTTTACTAAGTAGGAGAAAATATTTTAAAATAGGCAAAATGTTACTTGATAAAAATTCAGCTAGCAGACATGAATGATTATTACATTCCATATTCTCAATATATGTTAAAAAGGCAACCAAACGTCTACCTTTCACAAGGAAGAAAATGTACATATAAAGCAGATAAATATAATGAAGAAGAGATTTTTAAAAAGCCGGGTTTATGTTGCCTTATTATATAACTCTAATATGTTTGTAATTTCCTTACATTGAACCAAGATCTAAAAGACTTAAGTTCTTTATTTATTGTTCTGTCCAGTCACAAGCTTTCCATTTAGACGTGATCTGTACATCACTACATCCTTATATCCAGGTCTCCTTCAGAAGCTGAGGTTAGCTGCTTGGTTTATGTGTATTATTTTAAGTTATTTATTTGCTGAAATCTAAAGTTTAAAGGAATATTATGAGGTTATTACAATGGATAATTTTTGCAGGGATGGTTTGTATGTGAAAGGAATTAACCCTCCAGCTCTGTTTGTACCTTTGCTTTTTTTGAAGCAGAGTATGAAGAAACCTGTCTCATGAAAGCCCTCTGCCCCAGTCATTGGTCTTGTCCCGTAGGCCTCTGCTGTGCAAATAGCATAAATCTCACTCTGAATTAGGGAAATACAACTGAAATTAGTGACTATATTAATGAATTAAATCTTTCATGTTAGACCAGACTGTACTGTTTTCAATGTGGTTACCTTTCTGTTCCACATTCGGATAGCATTAGAGCTCACAGTTAGATAATTTGTGCTTTTAAACTGTGTTTTAAATCTTAACTTGTTTTTTAAAACTCTCTTGTTTTTTTCCATTTGACACTACCTGGCCAATCAAAATAAGCAAGTCACCCATGTATCTAGTATAGCCTTTTTCACTATCTGTGGTTTTCTAACCCAGAGCTGCAATGTGGAGGTGCAAAACTGTATAAATCCTAACAGCTTGAACTCAAAAAACCCAAAATTTTTGAAATCTACAATAATAGTAGGCTTTCTGAACTCTATTTGAGAAAACTTATCCAACCAGTAGACAAAAGGGTCAATTCCAGATAAAATTACATTAAGGAGCTAGAATACATCAAGAGTAAATCTTTGGAGAAGGTCAGTAATGTGAAACTCTGTAAGCAGTTTGATAACTTAGAACTGATTTAAAATCCAGATACAGAGCTGGTGATGAGATATTTACCTGAGCTTTCCCCCCCCCTGCATGCCATTAACCAGAGGGTGCTAGCTGATGCTCTGCTGAAAAACTTCCTTCATCCTAGCATCTGACATCACCCTATTCACTTTCTAAATTTGGTGGCTCAGTCCAGCTCCTGAGTTTTCTAATCTTGACCCATGTTTATGTGTATCAACATTTGTATTCACATTTTTTTACTTCAGGGACAGAGGAAGAACCCCCAATTTATCAGAAACACATAAGTACCTTTATAGACTACAGAAGCTTAAGACGGAAGTTATTTTCATCCAAGCAGAAGAGTGTGTTCTTGTTTTAAAAATAAATAAGCAGAAACTACGTTCAAAGAAGAAAATAAACCAGTATAATCCTAGATGATGCTCTACATGCAAGTTCTGCCTTAGCTGCTCCAAAGTTTTGCCTGGTTAATGGAGCCTGCAAACTAGTTTCCTTCGCCCCGGGCTGGTACCTGTGAAACTGTAGGTCAAAAGAAGGTTTTAAGCACGTTGGAATCGATTATGAGGAGTTCTTTGCTGGGTTGTGAGTGGGCTGCTTAGTTTGCTTGCTTCTCCTGTGGTGGCTTCACTGCTTGGTGTGGAAGCCCCAGCTTGTGAAAGGGAGTTCTGTGGAAAGTAGGTAAGGCTTTTGTTTTAAAATTTTGAACAATAAAGGACATGTCAAATTTTCTTCTAGAAAAGGAAATAGGAGGGAGGTGACTTGTCTGCAAAACTTCAGATTTGCTAGCAAAAATGGGTGTGTATATCTGCATTTTCACGGTGATTTTTAGTCTCTTTCTCTCCTGAAAAAAAAAAAAGCGTGGATGATGCTTTTGCTTTAACATGTTGACTAAAATGAAAAATGAATACGAAATAATTGGCATGTAGAACAATACAAAATGTCCATATGGATGCAATAGTTAGACTGGTCTGGTGAGAACATTGCTCCCACATTTGAGCACATTCACGTATTTTTGCAGTTTTGAAGGTGTCTGAAAAGGCAGTGCAGTACATGCAACAGCCTCTCTCCTTGACTGTGATGCTGGGCTCTGTTTGCACTTCTAACCCTCCAGCATACCCAGTACACCAGATGGGGCAAGTGGACAGGTCTGAAGTGGGCAGGTGGGGGGCAGATGGAGCAATGCAGCCCACGGGAGGGGCGGACATGGGCACAGGCAGCCCCTCTGTGACCGACAGCCTCTCTTTGCCCTGATTTGGTGTTCTAGATTCAGAGCTCAGGCTTCTGCTAATGGGCCAAGCAAGGCTCTGTGGCTTCCCTCTGAAAGGGTGGGAGCTTACGGAGAACTTGCGCAGGGATCCAGATAAGCAGGAGCCCTGGTAAAAGTGATACTTTATTTGCTTTATTAAGGGCTGGCCCAGAGCCCACCAAAGTCAGCAGAAGTCCAAATACTGGGTCCGGTTTTGAGTCTGTGTGGGTGTCGTCTTCTCTGCTGAAAGCTTAGCTGCCATCGTATCAGTGTATTTTATTTAGCCAAATAACAAAAACAGAACTAAATGCAAAGATTTCTTTTTCTGGCAGGGCGGGTTTTTTGTTTCTAATTAAAATGTTTATTCTTCAGAAACTTCCTGATTTGTGTTCTACAATTATACTGCTGAGTAAGAAACAGGGGGTCTTTGCAAAGAACGAAGTGAATTAGTTTTAGCTAACTGCATTTGAAAAGCAGAGCATGTGATCTTTTGGCCTTGCTCTGACAGTAACTCAGCTAGCGTTTTGGACAGCAAGCTCTCTGAATATCAGACCCAGGAAAAAATGTCACAGATTATTAGAAATGGGATGGATGGGAGCAGGCTTTACTGGAAACATTGGCTAAGCTTACACCGTAATTGCTGTGCTGAAGCAGTAAACAGCTGCTGAACCTGTGATCTTTCTGGTGAAAAACAAGCATTTGTTGTAGTTATTTTTCAGATGTATGTTGTTGTTTGAATGGTATTTCAAGTGTTCTGCTTGGTATTTATATTATTAGCTCAGTGTTCTACATTACAATAAATGTGTTTACTTATTACAGAAGTACTGACCCTTAAAACATCTGCTTCTCAGCTGAACATCCACAGCTCAGTGGGTGTGGGTAGCTTCTGTTAGCCATTCTTTCATAATATTTTGCAGTCTTTGGCAAGCGGTTTGAGTCAGATTCTGACCGCAGATGCACTCTGGTACAATGGGAATAGCTGCACTCCAGTCAACAGCATTCTTCTAGTTTTATGTCAGTGTTAACTGAGGTCAGAGGACGTCGCAGCAAGAGGGCCACAATCCCGTCTAACTTTTGCCTGGCAGAGTTCTTTCAGCAAAAGACATAAAAACTCTAGTGGCATCAGACTGATGCCAAGGTCACCCTCACTCTTCTAGAGACAAAGTGATAGCAAATGATATGGCAGAAGGTTAATCAAATTGTTACGAGGAATAAAGAGTTCTGTGTCTATCATCATCAGCACGAGAGCCATAACCACCATCTGATGGACTTGGAAGAGCGGTGGCTGGCTGGAGCGTGCCTTTCGGTCTTGTGCTGTCTCTTGCCGCTACCAATACTGGACGTGAAGGGAACGGCTCAGAAGCTTCTTTTGGAGAAGGGGAAAGAGTTTCAATTGCGTTATGAACTGGGGGATGGGATGGGGACATCGTTCATTTCCTGCAGTGGGGAGAAGACTGTGGAAATCTTTGTGGTTAGTGTTGAAATGGGGAAACAATCATATTAAGGGCTTTGGTGTCTTAGCAAAAAGTCATAATTTTCCTCCTTCCCTTTATTTCCAGCCTCCTCTTAGATGGGTATTTCTCAGCCCACTCTTGCTTCCTCCCATCCTAAGCGAGTTGTCCGTAGTCTGGAATCCATCCTCACTCTGCCCTTCATGCCTGAGGTCCTGCTTTTCCACCCCTGAATCCCACTCCAAAGCTGCGGGAAGAGCCCTGGGCTCAGACCTCCCCCCTCTCCCAGAGCCCTGCTCCTCCTCTACTGCTGGGCCGCCTGAGAAGGAGAGGGAAGATGCTCAGGTTATCTCAGAACACAGCCTAATTTAGCGCATGCTTAACTCTTCATGCAGCAACAGGAAGGATGGGACAGTCTTTCTTCTGCATTTGCAGGACATCTGCCAGCCTGGGTCTTGTCAATAGCAAAGGAACTTAGCCATTATGATCATACAAGCAAAAAATAATAATGTCAACCAACCATAGGCTGTGTGGGTTGCTATCAGCTGGGACTTCTATAGTGGTAAGAGTCCAAAAGTAAAAATGCCGTATGAATTTAATATACACAGCATCCTCTAGAGGTTTGTGCTGCAACTTACAGAGAGGATAATTGAACAGTCCTTTTCCATAACTGGCTCCTCTTACAGATACCATCTAGTAATCATTATAATAAGAATACATGTTGGAATTAGTTTGTAGATGAGTCATGGCTTAAACACTATTGGTGATATATTTTGGAAAACAAGTCTCACTCTGAAATAAAAAAATGTTTTGCAAAACTATTTAGCAACATATCCTTTGCAGACTGGTGGAAAAATTGAGCTGTTCTGTATTTCTGTTCATTGCTTTACCACCAACAAACTCTGTTTATTTCCAAAGTGTATGTATTGCCCTTTTTAAAGGATTAAACTGTCATATTTTCTAGTACATAGATTTAATGTTGACAGCACTGTTTCCATGAATCGAATGGGCTCTCCTAAAAAACTTCAGGCCATACAAAATGTTTATGCTAGATAATGGATATCCAAATTAAAATGCAGTGAAAGTTGGCCTGCACAATACATGGAAACATCTTAATATGGTTAATTTGATGTATAAATAAACCATATTCACACCCTGAATGAAACCACTTACTAAAGAAAAGTTATCAGTGTTTCATCTGCAGCTTCTTTTTGATGTGAAGGCAGTTTTGATATTTCCAGGCTATATTATTTAGTATGCCTCCTTGTATAAAGGAGGAAAACTCCTGATAAAGCTATTCTGATGTTGCTGATGTCCTGTGGAAACTGGTGATTGAACATGGAGAATACAGCAACAGATGGTATAGCCCCGCACGAGGTCAGTAAGCTGTGGAAATACAGAACTGCCAATCCTGAAATTGAAAACAGGTGGCAAAAATTTCACTTGGAGACTTGGCATCTGTAAGTAATCAGTTACCGTAAGAGCCTTGGTCAGATACAAATTAACTTCATTGCTGATTGCATTTTCAATAAGTAAAGGAGAAAGCAGCTGCATTTGGTTAGAATCACAATACAGGGTAGAAATACATAGAAAGTGTTTACAAGCACTGAATTTTTTGGTTAGAGTATATATTGTTCATTAGCTTTTTTTTCTTTACTTTTTTTTTCTTCCCCCTAGTATTTCGGTTGAGAAAACAAACATCTTTTACAACAGTTTTAGCAGTGCTCCTGGGATCAAGGCTTTTTCTCAGAGCTTTCAAACTGTTTCTCACCATTCCTACATCACTTTCTGCTTCTAAAAAATGTAAATAAATAAATAAACACAGGACATCTGGATTTGATTTGGGGGGGTTTAATTTCAGATAAGGAAATAAAAAAGCTATTTTGACTAGGACTGAACTATGCTAATGGGGGATGTTGTGTTCTTGAACTTCGTCCTTTCTGGCAAGCCCTCCTCCCAACAAATAGTAGTTACCTAACTGAAAATGCAGATGGCTGACAGTGACCCAATGGTGACTTTCCTAGCAATGACAGGGAATTTCAGAGCAGGCAACGTGTTAGTGGGTGCTAGTTTGAGAAAAATAAGGTTACTTGTATGCCAAATTGAAGTTTAGAATGCTTTCAAAACATCTAAAGAGAAGTTGTTATTGTATAGGCAGCCAGCCTACCTGAAACACCTTCAGTACACAAGGGGAAAAACCTTTGGTGTTGATAAACTAGAATATTCCAGGTTTAAAGGATTTTAACTTAGGACAAAAAAGGTTCGGTCCATGGGGGAAAACTAACCCAGTAACACTAGAACCAGAGCAACCTTCAGAATTGCAGTATTCAAGAGGATTTAAAAGTCGGGGAGATGGCCTCCTCTGCCTGATGTTGTATGAGGCATATACATTTGTGAGAAGGTAGCAGTACCTGTTTCCAGCAATTTGAGAGTCTGTTACAGCTGATTTCAACCCAGTTTTCCACGGCTAGATGTTTCAGAGAGGCTAACACCTCCAGTCAGACACCGTGCCACTCTAGAAGCAGCTTGACATCGAAGGTGCTCTGAGCATCCATAACTCCACTGAAATCATTAGATCTTCAAGAGGTTGCACACTTGCATTTATGTATCCCAGAAGGAGTGATTATAATTCTAAGTCTTGAACTGTGTGGAGATAGTGCTAATATAGGGAAGAAATTGAGCTTACTAATGAGAAGAACCAGAGTATCAAGAGTTGGTGGATGTCTGTGGGGACATGTTTCTGGAGGGAATGATGTTCAGAAAGGGCTAATATGTCACCCTTCAAAAATTATGCCTCTTTAAGATGCTTCAGTCAGGCACCTGCAAAATGTGAAATGCTCAGTCGTGTTGAGCAATGCTGGCCAAAGGGTTTGGTAAAACAAAACATTCACAAATTCATGTTTCAACAGAGATGTTGCCTCATGGGCCTACTTCCCATTTGCCATTGCATAGATCGTTATCCTCTTTCTGGCAACAGAATAATATTCCTGTGGCAACTGCAGCAATTGCTTGCATGGAACAATAAATATCAGATAAATATTTAATATGAGTTTAACTTTTTAAATGTTGTTTAGTAGCTGAATACAGAGGAAGCAGCATGCTGTGACTAATCAGCTCTCTGCAGACCACCAGCAAGTACTCCTGTTCACTGCAATGCAAAATATATGGCATCCAGATCACTTAGTGAGATTTAAAGATGCCCATTTCTTGGATATATGGTGCATCTTGCAGTAGAAGAATGCCAGAATTCTGTCTTTTTCTGAGTTTTCTAACATCTGAGTTTTCTAAGAGAGGGAAGACAAGCCCACTCCATGACTAGCAGTTTTATGGTGTTGCTGTATGTTAGATATCTTCAGTAAATTACCTTCTACTTTTTCCTGGAATCTAGACATCCCACTGGCTCAACGTGCACAGCCGTTTCATTCCAGTCCCTATGTGCATGCAAACCACTTTGCTATTTGCCACTGCCTTGACTAAGTGATTTTCTTAGTGATTTATGTCACATTTATTCATGGGACAGTAAGGAACAAATTATAATATGCAATAGACCGTTCTGTAAATTAAAACATGGACGTTCATTGTCCACAGTTTTGAAGACTGTGAAATAAGCCCGGTGCTGTCGCTATGCACTCAAAATGTAACACATTTCTGATATTAAGTTCAGATATGAAAGGTCCTAATTTTAAAATTTTAAAACCAGAAATAATATTCCTTTTGTGATACTGCGAAAATGTATGATAGCAAAATAGAGTTCAGGCTTATCATGTTGCTTATCAGAGCAGTGATTTTCTGACTCTGTGTAGAGCTCCATGCAGTCTTACTCTCCTCTCTGCTGTTTTATCTTCCTCTGACAGGTCACTGGAGAGGATAACATGTAATTTCAGACAATAAGGTTGGGAAGAGGTAGCAGGCAAGTGGGGCCAAAGCCTCTGACTGAGGCTATGAGACAGACTCTGCATGCAACATCACCTTGTTCCAATCTGCGCTGCTCCTCCTCCTCCCTGGCAGCTAGGCTAAACAAAAGGGATGCAACGTGGGGTCTGACACCGTGCCTCTTCCTGGGAGAGCACAGGCTGATCTGGAGAGAGCAGGCAGCTGGGGAAAAGGGAGGAGATGATCGGAGTAAGGCCGCAAAGTGCTGATTTACTGAACTGGGGGCAGAAGGAGACCTGAGGAAACACCTAAAAGGAGGATTTCCCTGTATAGGTCTGTAGCTGGTGGGATGGAGCTGTCAGGGCTCCGGGTGGTGGAGGCTCTGATAAAAGCTGGAGTTCAGGATACGGGAAGGACAGCTTAGGTTGGATGGGGAGAGACTTGCTTTGGAGTCCAAGGACATTGGTGGGAATAGTCAGGCTGGGTTATTATACCCTGCAGGGGGGAGGGAGGGGGTGTCCAGGGCAGGGCACCCAGTGAGGAGTGGGATGTACGTGTAGGGGGAGGGAAAAAAAAACCACAAGAAAAGGAGAAGGGAGATTCAGTTTGCAAATATTTGAGTACCAGTGTATTACAGACCTAAAAGAAATTGTGTGAGCTGTTGTTTGTGAAATCACTCATATTTAAAGCTTAAGCTGAAAAACAATCCATTGATGAGCCCATGTTTTCTGTGGAGAAGCTGTATTAATGACACCAAAAGTTTTCTCCCACAGCTTTCAGTCTCCTTACTTCAGCAAAACTGATGGGAGTAATCAATAAGTTGTTGCTTTTTCCCTTCTTACTGCATTTATATGAGAAGAGGAGGCTGAATGTGCCGTCTTTTATTACTTTTCTCCTCCAAGTGTAGGTAAAAAGTGATATATGCTTCATCCTTTTTTACGAACAGCTGATACTAGACAGATGCTTAGAAACAGCTTAGCTAAATCACATGAAGGGAAACATACACTATGTGGAAAATCTGCAGCTTTTGGCATAACCAGGCAGAAGTGGAGGTTAATCTGGGGCACAAGAATCTGTGAGGTTTTGGTTTACTGTTAATGGAAAAGAGGGAAAATGGCCACTAGGAGTTATGCAGTAGAGTTCAGTTAAATAACAGGCCTTTGAAAGGCCCTGGTTCATGGATGTGTCAGTGGTTTTGGGGGCTCATTTAGAGCCAAACAATGTGCCCAAATGCACCGAACTATGAGAAACTTCCACATGACTGACATGAAACCAGAGAAGTCAGATGTGATCCATGGGCTGCAGAAGCAGATTTAGTCTTTGAAGCAAGTGGGCATTTGCTGTGAACACTGATTAGTGTTTAACAAACTCTTCGTCCCCAATTTATTTAAGGTTACAAATGTGATAAAGAACTTGAGCACCTACAAACTCAGTATTTTCATGACAAATTTTTAGCTTTCTAATTCCTAAGTGGAATTAAAGCCTTGTGTTAGTTGGTTACTCTTGATACTTAAATTGCAATTCCAAACACCCATTTGTGGATCTGGGAGTTACCTGAAAATGGGAAATAAAAACAAGCAATGCCCATCACATGTCTGAAATCCTGCTTCTCTCTGGGGATTAGCTGCTCAGTTAAGGGATGCAAGAAGAGACCTGATTGCCTCAGGCTCCAGTGTGTGCAATGTACTTCTCAGAGTGGCAGCTGGTCTTTGCAAGAAACGAGAAAAGCTCGCAGTTTGTCTTCTAAGCCCAAATACCGGTGTCTTGTATTTGCATAGTGTCCTAGTGGTTATTCACTCTCCAGGGAAGTGGGGCAGAGAGTTCAAGGCTCCCTTTACCCTGGAGGAGGTCTTCCATCTCCCAGCAAGGTGTCCTGCTTTTGAAGTTGTTCCAGAACATATTGAAGACTAATTGGAACAAAAGAGAGGGGGCAGGACAGACAGTTTATAAAATCCATGGGGGCTGTCACTAGCCTTGATTTAAGAGGAAAAGAGTTTACTCTGGGTTTTAAAAGACAGTTCTGTTGCAGTGAGCACATGCTTTCCAAAACTGGAAAGCAGGAGCAAGTGAGCTACTCAGGCAGGGAAAAAAGGTGGCCAAAACCCTTAGTAAGGTGGGAACATGTCATCTGCCACAGTCTTTTACTGACTGAGCCTGACTACATCCTTTGCTGCTAGATAGCCCAGTCCGTACATTTATCTGAAGAGAAAGTACCATAGACCAGGCCTGTTAACTGTAGTGGGTTTGGAAGTGACGGGTGTGTGGGACATCCTGCACAAGGACAGTCGACCTGTGCAAGCTTAGCAGTCACTTGTCCAGGACACCTAGATATGCAGGAACTGGTAATTTGTGCCTTTATAATTCAGACATGGAATGATATATCTGTAGTAACTGAGCTGTTTCTCTGCATGAGCAAATGAGATGTATGTGTTGAGGAAGGCAGTCAGCATTCAGCAAGAAGACAGATTAATTTAAGATTAACTCCTCAGTGGACTGGAACTGACAGCCCTGTGGAAGATGAGCAGTTCTAGGGACTGTTAAAGCCCCATTTAAGTTCACTAGGTTGAGACTTGCAAGAGATGTAAGTGGTTCAACAGTGTGAATATATGCGATACAGAGGCAGAGTTTGTGCCCTGCTATTTCTCTACATTGAGCTAAATAGGAACAAAACCAAAATGACTGTGAATATGTTCTTGAGAAATTTAAGTATGATTTCTAGGGTCATATTCTGTCCAGGAATCAGGTAAATCTTTCCACTGTACTCTTACAACACTGAATGAAGGCTAGCTGCTGTTGAATCAGTTCCCTGTTGCAAGATGTAAAGAGCTGGTTTCCAAACCATACTGTGGCTGCTGTGGCTCTGGATGGGCTGTCAGCCAGTCTGTGGGTTAAAACCTTGGCAGCAAGATACTTTAACATAGAAATATAGGACTGCTGTAAAATACGTCTTTTTGTGCAACTGACTAGTGCTTTACTGTCATTGAGTCTCAAGGACAGGGCATGGGGAATCATAGCTGACTGCTAGCACTGTGCTTCATTTGGAAAGGGAAAAAAATAGCACGTTGAGATGGCATTAATATGTGCTCGTTAGGAATAAAATCTGTAGTGGGTAGAATGAGAAGAAACACGGGTGATTTTTCAAGTTTTACAGACATGTCAGTCTCTGTCTAACAAAATAGGCCACATTTCAACTGACTTATTTTCCCAAATCATTCTGTACATGGAGTGTTCCTGTCTTTGATTAGTAAGCCAGGAGGAGGTAAACATTCAAATGTCATTGTGTCCAAAAAGTTTTAAAACCCACTATATTCACTCTTATTTCCAGACATTTTTCCCTCTTTCTTCTTTGACTTTGCCTTCTAACCAGTGATAATAAAGAACCTGAGCAACAGCTTGAGCAAGTGGCTTAATAGAAGTATAAATGTTCTGCATCATAGTGATTACCCAAGAAGAAAACAAACCTTGTGAAGAAGGTCTCTTCCTCATAGAGACATCCCTTCTGCTCTCTTAATGCAGTGTTTGCATGCATTTAAGTCACTGAGTCTACCAAGGCTGAGCCCCTATGAGCTCAGCTCCGTTTACAAAATAAACCCCTCCAAAGCACTTAAGCATACTTGTGTTTTTTTAAGAAATGTACTGAACTGGCTTGTTCTCTGTGTTGCCTCCATTTTTTTTTACCCTCTGAAAAGTAATATAACATACTCTTCAAGTGATGATCAACGTGTAATGATCTTCACACATTACATAATGTCCTGTCTTCCACTTAGAAAAGCACAGGCACAGCAGAGAGACCTGTAAATCTGTCCTTTCATAACTGTAGAGTGATGTCATTTGAGCTGGCTCATCCCTGCACAGCTTCCAAAACACCATGTGCTTTGCAGCGCAGCAGTATCCATCTTTGACTCCTCGTTAAGAAATGCACAGATGAAACGTACGTACACAGCATGCTAGCAAAACCACCCCGGCAGGAGTGCTGCAAATATGTTAACGTTTTTTCTTGGGAATGTTGTGGCAGAATTGGAAGGTGTATAATAAAGAAAAAACCCACATTTATTCAGTCTTTTTCAGGAACATGTCTATCCAAATAACTAAGTTCCGTGTAGGTTCCATGTATTAAAAATGGATGCCAGCAATGCAGCTCCCTCATTTTATTTAGGCATGATGGTAGTGCATGTAAAGAGTGTCATATGTAATATATATAAAAACCTATGCTTTATTTTTAAAATCTAAAACCCCTTTATAGGAGTTGAGTCCTTCCAGTCCTGTTGGTTAGTTAGCAACTGTGAAAACATGCCTTTCCTGCACTTTCCTCCCTGTATCTGCACAATCCACAGTACTAGTTTGTCTGTCTTTTGGGAGAAGACAAAGGCAATACTCAATACTCCATATTTCATTGCTTTGACAAGTTTGAAGATTGATGCAAAATTTTCTCTCTGTTTCCCTAGTATCTGTGCCAGTTTTCAAAAGGATTATTTATTTTCTGCCAAACAAAGAATGTGTTTCTATCATTCATATCTCTAACTGGCTTAATTCTTATTTTGATGTCTTTGCTTCTTGATAGGTGTAATGCATCTGTTCTTTGACTCTAAATACATATCTACAACAACTGCTCCTTAACGTATGATTTATTTATTTTTTTGTTCCCCTGTCAAGTCTAGCAATGCAGATTTTGTGCCAGAGATTAAGAACAGTCTCTGCTCTAATTTCCTCCCATTAGTGTGCTAGAAACATGATGTTTTTCTCCAGCAGATCTCCTGATGAAGCTAAAATGAGAACTTTTCCTGAAAAGAAGCTGAAGACATTTAGACCTATTTTAATTTCAGTGACAAATTTAATCTTTGTTTGATAAGACAGAAAATAGATTGCCCCTGCACAGTAACAGAGAGTCTGGACGAAATAAACAATGGCATTTCAGTAATAAAATAGTACATAGCTGTTATCTAGCCCTTGTCATCAGTAACACAGAATATGTTTAACAGACAAAGCCAGTATCATTATTTGCATCTTATAGGTAGCAAAAGTGAAGCAGCCATTGAGCTATTATGCAAAAATACCATAAAAAATTAAGTAACCCAGGATTTCACAGTACATTTTTGGTTCCTTTTATAGAATCCTTCTCTATACCATATATATTTACTACGGTTTTCTCTTGTGCTTCCTGGAAATTTGAAAGGTTTTGACTTCTCTAGTGGCTGATCTTACAGAGGGCCATATCTGTAGTACTGATTTACTGGATCGAGCCAGATTGGAGCTCTTATTGTTTAAAATCACTATTAAATTTTCAAAAGTCCTGAAAATACCTACTTAATGCATATGGATGAAAATGGAAGGCAATAGATCTTTTTTAAAGTTTTGTACTATTCTTTTGGAACAAAAGAAACAGAAATTAGGGAACTGGGTAAATGTATAGAGACATTTAAGTTGAACAGCAATTGCAGGTTGAGGGTGAAAAGATATTGAAACAAGCTTCAAGCTCATTTCAAAAAAATTATTATTGTTTCTTGAGCATCCCATCCCTACGGAAAAAGCCTCAAGAATAACACACAGTCAGCGTAATACAATGTATCTGTAAAGCTAAGAAAATTAGGTCAAAAATATCTTGAGAATTTTAAAGTACTAACATTTAATGTAATTTATTTCTTAATCATTGCTGACCTAAACATGTAACCCTACCACATAAGCCCAGTAAGACCATCTTTATTTTTCCTGACCCTTGGAGCAACTCTATGTTTGAACATGCCGATTTACTGCTTTTACTTTTTGCAGGACATTTTATGAAAACCCTGGCTTGACACCACAGTGTAGTGAGTTCTTGTGCTAAGCCTTCACTTTTTATTAAATGAATTCATTAATTCCACAAATGATCAATCTATTTACTTGTAGCTGGCATAATCTTTCCAAATCCTGAATCACTGTTGGTCTAGGAAACCTTCATGTGTAGGAAATGAAAGAAGATACACAATTTCCTTATTTAATCCGTAATGAAAACGAAGAGGTTTAAATGTTAAGTTCTGTCTGAAATCAGTTTGTGCATTTAGCATTGAGCTGAGGGAAAGCCCAAGTTATGTCTCCACAAACAGCTGTAAATTTTAAATTTCCCATCTTCAAAAAACACTGTTTTACCAGCATACTGGAAGAAAAGTCATGCAGCTTTTTTTCTTCAGCTTTTATAATGTCAGATACTACTCCATTCCCTGCTACACATTTCTAGGCAATGGCAATTGCTTGTTCATTTTTGTTTTCCAAATCCTGAGCTCTGTGAAACATCTAATACCGCAAACCACTTCCTTTCTGCTCCTGTGAGGAGGGCAGAGGGAACTGAAGACACAGCAGGAGAAACGTGTCATGTTTCAGTTGTGCCGGGGCTACGCTGCGTGACCTGCCTTGTTTGAAGGTGTTTAGGTTGGTTTGGGTTCTGAGCGGTGGCACTCTATGTAGGCTGTGTTTTGGCCCACTGCCACAGACTCGGTAAAAAATGAGTTAGGAGTGAGTAAGGGGTTTAGGAGTTTGTCCCTATTTGCAGACAAACTTGTTAACAAGATGATTACAGTCTGTTGGGCACACCTGACAAGGGAGGAGAGAAGAACCTTGGTCTGTGTGTCCGTCAGCGTTTGTCGCAGTCGATGAGGCGTTATGCCACCTTTCTTCTCTTTATTTCCACTGTGCTGGGTTGCTCAGATTTTAGTCTGTGCCTGTGAGGTGATGTTGGGTATACATGTATGTATGGGTAGCTCAATTGTGCTAATGTGTGAGCTTTGTTTTCCTGTCCTTACTTCGTTGCTTGAGCCACCAAATCCAGCGTGGCTGCCTTTGGTGTGAATGCTGACATTGATCCCTGTGCCTGACTTGAAGTCAGCCTGACAGGACTACCCAGGAAGCCAATTACCCTTTGATGCTGCTCCAGCACCAGTGAGTGACAGGCCTGTGGAGAGCTAACCGATGTTGTCTTGGCCATAGCGGTGTCCCTGGAATTGCTGCTCTTTGCCTCTGCACACTACAAAAAGATTAGTGCTGTCTGTGCTAATCCATTTTTCAAGCAATGGGCTTGCATGTGTCTTAGCCTCTGGCTTTTCCTTGGGCTAAAACTGAAGATAACCCTCCTACCAAAGCTGCATGTGCCACTGACTGCTGGGAAGGGCATAAATTAGCCAAGCTAACAGAGTTTGGTACATCCCAGATATTTGCTGTCTTCTCCCTCGACAAGTCACACAAAAGGAGTTCCATGTGTATGCTGCAGTTCAAATTCTGAATAACTAGTTCCTTTTTGTATGCTTTTCTCCGCTGCCCAGAAACAGAAATTAGTCCTAATGACAGGACTGCAAAATTGTCCATCTAACTTTTTAACTCTATCGTCTACATATCTGTGCACGGTGGTACATGCCTCCTAGGTGAATGGATTGCTCACTCATTCTGGTTAAGACCGGATTAGAGGAGAAGCTGACCCACCATGGGGCTGGCATCCTCGCGTTGTTCTAGTGCACAGGTTCGCTAGATTCTTCAGGAAAAATAAAGATGGTTTCAAATTGGAACTGTGAGGTGGACACATTGGAGACAGCTCTAAATGCTACCATCTAATGTTAGCAATTGTACTGTAATCCAGTTTTTGACTAGAAAAAAGCCTTTATAAACTTTAAATAAGGTATGGTTGGTATTAGTATTCTCTGGAAAACCTTTGAATCTAGGTTGGAAAAGCAAGAATTTGCATTTAAATAGAATATTATAAAGAGATCTCCATTTCTTTTAGCAAGACTATTTTTTGTTGAATTCTTTAATTTTTGCTGCTTTTTACACAAATAATTTTGTGGCTTAGCAAGGGTTTGTGATATAGTGAGATCTGGACAGAAAATTGCATAAATTACACATGAATTAACATTATGACATTATTGCTATGGTCATGAATCAGAAAACCTCACATGATTTAAAACACTTTAACCTTCTGCTGTAATTTGATAACCCACAAGAAAATAGAATGATTAATATTTTGAGTTGTGTGCCAGGGACATAAGAACATTACAGATATACTTCCTTTTGCTTTATGTGGAAACTTTGTACGTGATAAGTATTCATCTGGGTACACTTGGGTGTCTGCATGACTAAATTATTGGAAGTGCTACTGGGAATGTGGATATGAAACCTATTTGTATGGTGTGCAAACATTAAGTGATGTTAATCATGCTGAATATGGGTAGCTGAAAGTAAAAGGCCAAAAAGAAGAATCCCAGCACTGTTCAGTGTATCAGGAAGCACCTCTTTTCTGCTAGTCAGGTGGGATCAAGAGAGTCAGGCTTCCCTTCTATAATGCCAATTTTTTTTCTGGAAAGGAGGAGAGGAAAGGGAGAACCAGGAAGTATTCTTTTGAGCAGGCTTAAATCTACAACTATGCTAGGAAGTTTTTAGGGATCTTCAGCTGAAGAAAAAAGGTCGCAGGCCAGTGTTAAAAAATGGTTGTATGTATAGCAAAGATCAAAGCTATGTGAATAGAAGCAGAGACAAGAAAAGGAGAAAAATCTTTTTACCACTTTTCAGCTGGAGAAATTATTTCAGTTGTGCATTGTAAACTGAGTTTAGATAGGCACTAATAGCATGCTTTTGAATTTTTTCATGTGTTCCATGAGGTCCAGCTCTCTGACCTGGTCCACCTGAAAGCTCTGGAAGATATCACATCAGTAACAGCACATCTGTGGAGTTTTAAATTAAATCAGAACTACACAATTCTGGCTTTTCTGGGTTTTGTTGCTAATAGGGATGTTGAGTAGTAGTCAAATTGAATTTTCCATGGCTGGGTATCTAAGCCTATTAGAGCTTCTTCTTTTGTAAGGAAAGGCTAAACCAGAATCACTTCCATCTTCATTTTCAGTGGTTTCCTTTCAAGGCAATTTTGTCTCCCTGTCTCAGAAAGCGGAGGGTTGCGATAAAGGATTATACTCTACATTGTCAGCATAAGCATAATTGTGTTTTTTCTGTTCCAAAAGTAATACAAAAGGTCTGCACCTGTGGGATGCAGATGTGCATGAGACATGTAAGCGCCTAGTAGGTGTGAAATGTTACATGCCTTCCACTTCTGTTACCATCAGCCTTCCCTAGACTCTTCTCACTGTTTAAAACTCAGTTGTGAAAGCAACTTAAAACCATCTAGATTGTGTGTATAAAAAAACTTAAGCACATCAAATGATAACACATCTTTAACACAACTTTTTTTCCTTTTTAAATCTCCTTCTTACTATAATGGCTTCAAAATCTTGATACTGGTTAGGTTTTTGATGATGACGGCTATCACTGTTTAGTGACCAAAACTCTCTCTCCCTTCTCTTATTACCCATCATCTTCAAGAGTGCAAGCCTTCTTTGAGGCATGAGTTGGCAGGGGGTTTTTTTGTTCTGCATGTATCCAGTTAGCCATAAACTTAGGTCCTGGTCCCTGAGTGGAACTGACAGGAAGAGCAGCAAAACAAATACATAATACGTTGTAAAGCTGTAATCAGATTGCTTATAAATTCAACGTGCATGTTAAGTTCTTGTGTTTATGTAGCTGAAGAGTATGAGTGAAGCTGGAATTAGACAGTATTCCCTCAGTGTTATGTATCCTAATCAGAGTTACAGTATTGTTACCAGTGGACTCAGACTTCTGACTTTACCAATACCATTTTAATTTACCAGTATGATTACATAAATAATTGCAAAATGAAAGTAAATCAGACAATTTTAAAAATAAAACAAAAAATGCAGCAGTTTTACTTGTGACAAAGATAAAGTTCTGGAAGCACAGAAATATGCTCTTTGGGACCACTTGTAGTGGTGAAAAATAATTACTGAATAGAAAGAGGTTGTGAAGGAAAAATCTGAATTCATGTTGTTGATAAAATGCATGTGTAAGGAAATTACCAGTTATGTTATTTCCCTGCATACAACTCTGTACTGGACATGAGTCTCAGTATCTATTTATTGTATAATTGCAAGAAAAATATGCATCAAGATGGTGTTATTATTTTAGATGTTGTTTATTGTTCTGAGCATACAATTCAACAGCAGTAGTTTCAGTACTGCGATCATAATCTGCCATCATTCAGTATTTTATTAACCTCTGACTCCCTTTGCAGGCCACACAGATCCTCATCCCCTGTTTGGTGAAAATAAGATCATCCTAAACATCATTCTTCCACGTAATATTAAAATTCTTTCAGCAGTCTCAGCCAAGCTTTAAAAAGAAAATATCAGGGTGTGGTCTTTTGTTGTTTTTAAAATCATTATCCAAATTAACACAGCTGTTTGTGTGCCAATTGTCACTGAGGGATACTTTTTACAAATCAAATTGTTTATGAGTTTGTTAAGAAATTTATCCTATCATTATCATGGACATATTGAAAGTCAAACATATCTGTAATTTCTTTCCTAAATTGTCAGAAAGATGGAATTGGTCCTAGTCCTGAGAATCAGCAGAAAAAGAAGTCTCTGTAGTGTTGAGCTGTTCATAGACAGAGATAATTTAAACTGGAAATTCTTCTTAAGAGAAGTATGATTGATTATGCTGCGATATTGGGCATTCAGTATATGAGCACTCTACTTTGAGAATCTTTTAAAGGACTGTTTACATTTTGAATAGTCAATCACTTAATGGATCCAGTATTCATATCTTCCACCAACATTTGCTGGTTTCTCATCTTTACTAATAAAATGGTCATAGTAGAAATAAAAATTCATGAGACAGGCTATAGACAGTTACTTAAGTTAAAGGAGTATGATGGCATTTTCTGTTCCTTGATGAATAAATTTGTGTATTTTATACTTGATTTTGCTGGCATTGGGCTGTGGCAGATTTATAAAGATGATATTATATCTCACAAGCAATCTGTTGCATAGAGATTTCAATGTGTGAATATTTCAGGGCTTTCAAGAAAAAGTCTTGTTGATTATAGTGCATTTATGAAATTAGTCAAATTGCAGAGTTGGCCTAAATATGTGCAATCATGAAATGTAATCAACACATGTTTTTCAGAAATGCAGTTCTGAAATTCTGATGTGCTAAAACATTCCACAAACCTCTGTTTGACGTCATGGAAGAGGGGAAAAAAAAACCCAAAACAGCCAAACGAGTGGTAGATGATTTACCTATTTTCCTTTTTTATTTCAAATCTTTCTTGTATAGCCCAATTCACACTTCCAATCTCTAAGAGCTGCTTGCATAATTCACAGTATTGAAGTAGACAAACTTCGCTACGTATTCAGTTGTTGTCTACTTTCAGCATTGATTTATGTTAATGACATAAGTGTTAAGCAGTTCTGTGTATTTTGTAGTATAGGATACACATCTTCCTGCCCAAAACCTCGGACTAGCAGAGCCACCTCAAAAGTTAGGTCTTGATGTACAAGAAGATACGGGTTTTGGTTGTGTGTCCTCCATCAGGTTAGTTTAATACAGTTTAAAAGCTTGTTTTGTACATGTTAAAATGCAGGCTAAGGTAGTCAAAAAGCTATTATCTGGGTATACGGTGGTTTAGGCGACAGATGTAAAAATCTTTTAAAAGACTTTCCTGGCAGTATGTAAACCTGTACAGAAGGAAATTTGAAGCACCTGTCTTAGATGTGAGTGAAAGTGAGTCTGTCTGTAATTTTCACCCATTTCCCTTCCTCAGTCTCCTCTCTAAATATTCTGCGTAGGTCTTTCCAGTTTTTGTGAATGATGCCCCTATTCCCTTAAAGTCTTTGGTGGTAATTCTGATCAATCACATCAACTACGAAGGGCTGAACTGGCCAACTGCAACAAGAGTTGCTGAACTTGCCAACAGTCAGTCATTAACTCCAAATCATCTCAAGCAGTGAAAGCTTTTTATAGATTTGTTTCCCTTACACCCACCCCACTGCCTTTCTAGCTTTATTCAACACAGAGTTCAAATCTTAAATTTTAACTTAACCCAAGGTGGAAAGGACCTGCAGACATAATGATTTTCATTGCTAATTTTACGAAAACTTAGAGGACAAGAGCTGAAGGATCAGACCAAAACACCAGCTAAATTACATATTCATTAGAAAGACCCACAGTCGTCTTACTACTTGCAAAACTGCAGTACAGCATTAGCTCTACAGACCTTCACACTGAGGTATTTGCATGGCAGTGACAGGACTATATATAACACACTTGTGGTCCCATATAAACATATCAGTTGAAAACTGTAGTTGCAATTTTAACAGATTGGAAGGCTTATTGTAGTTCTGAGTCTCTGTACAAGTTGAACAAGTTACTACTCATCTATGTTTGCCAACATTATGATTTTATTATTAATCAGCTGTTACAGCATTTGGCTGCTTTCCAGTTGATTTAAATGACATGTTCTCCTTCAGTATTAATCAGGTGCAAGCTCCAAGATCTAAAAGATAGGAGTATACTACTTTGGTACATTTCCTCTAAAATGCCTTTAATGTGATGTATTAGCTACACAGAGATTTCAACCAGAAACATGAAATAGTTTTAACTTGTAAAGTATTGCAATTTTAGGTCTCTGAATGCTTTTTCTTCATGAGCTGCCTGTGTTTAGAACTTGAAAATTAATTTATCTATCCATTATCTGAGAATGTATGTATTTAAATTATATTTACATAGAAGGAAAACACCCTGTTCAGCTCATTAAAAAAAAAAAAAATCTTGTCTGTAACTTTCTCAGCATTAGAGATCTGTCGGGATAAACCAGAGACACCACACTGGATCAGAGGTGATCTGGCCAAGTCCATTGTCTCTCCCTCCCCATCCCCAGTAGCTTAAGGAAAAGGTTGAATGAAGGAGGAAGCTTACAATAAATTTCTCTCTTTATTCCTTGAAAACACATCCAGATTTTATCTCACATTGTAGGTTCAGTATCCCCACTCTGCTGGTCCAGGAGAGTTAACTAGACTAGTGATAACACTGGTAGAAGCTTTCATAGATAATGGGGGGGAGACCAAAAACAAAGACTAGTTTTAAACTGAAACCCTTACCAGTTCATGCTTTTAATTCCTGCTACTATTAAATTTAAAAGGATTTAATACATTCTGCATACTGTTAGATGATTATAAAGCTTCCTTATGTCATTATAGCTTGTACCTGCAAAATAATATTTGTCAGTGTAATGGCAGTAACAATATAGTTTAGAACATTTTCTGTGTTTGAAGAGAAAAATCACATAATTAAAACAGCTGAAACAGGATAGAAGTTGTGCACTGACAACATCAAAGATTTCTCTAATGGGGAATGGCCCATGCCAAATTTTGCAGATGCCACGATGCAATTAAACTGTAAAAGAAAATTACAGAGAAAAATGTGTAGAATATCTAAGCCAGTGGAAATACCCCAATGTGCTTATCTCCTTCCTCTCTCCAGCACTATATTATTATTTTAAAAAGCAGTTTATGTTACAATACCTTAAAGCTTAGAAACAACACTCATTTCTATTCAGGATGTGGGAGAACAAAAGTATAATTGCTTTCCTTTACAGACAAGGCTCAGCCTGAGGTGAACAGGATTTAAGACCCTCCCCTAACTTACACATTTTCTATTTGCTAATTTAGATGATTGCCTCAACATGTAGATTGTTGGCCATAAAAAGAGTAGGCTGCAGTAGGAGTGTGAATAGAGGTAAATAGGCTTTTTATCCCTCCCCCTCCACCAAGGGCAGCCAGGAAAGGTGCTTCAGAAGAAGGGAGTGGGGTCGTGCAGACACGTAGCTGTTGTGTTGTGGCCTGGGACCCCCATTTGTAGGTGTCTAACGCTGCCCGTGCCTCGCAGAAGGTGCCGAGGTGTCTTAGTGCCGCAGACTCGGCTGCGTTGGGAGGGCAGACGTTGCCTCCGGGGATCCAGCCTCAGGCGTTGCATATTGCAGGCAGAAAGCGCCTATCTGCGATTGAATCTGAGAAGTTTGCTGTCTGTCAGCTTTTTTGATGCCCTTATCCCCATAACAGCATGGCGAGTGCCTCCAAGCTGAGGCAGGGAGGGCAGCTTTGAGTAGATTTTGATAAGGACTGTGGAGGAATAAGTTAGTTCGTCTGCTGAGCTGTCCCTCTGCATCTGGCAGCCGATTGCTTGATGAAACAGGGAGTGTGGTGGCAATTTGTTGAAGACAAGGGTTCCAAGGCTTTTAAGAAATGCAAGGAAACAGGTTTCAAAAAGCCACCAATTAAAAGAAAAGAGGTCTGATTACTTGGGGTCTGAGGAAAATTATGGTCTGAGATTGCTTATTTTGCATCTCTAAAATTCTGATTTCTCTAGGTGACAAAGCACTGTTGGCTCACGTTAATTTGAGTGTGGTTGGGAGTGACTGAACAGCTTAAGAAATAAATTTAGTAGATTTCAGAGAATTTGATAAAAAAATGGAATCACACAGCCTAAAGTGTATTAGAGACTGTTTCTGGTCTGTCAAGAAGAGTGTCTGGCAGATTCTCCTGTATCCATGACTCCTGTTCCTGCTATGATGCAGGAAAATCTTACTTCTTATTTAAACCTTTGATAGGTAATTCCTATGGTTTTGTCTCTTCTGCACCTAGACAACATATGCGATGCTTAGTAAGGACCTCAGAAGTAGTACCTTCCTTTGCTCAGAAGCTTCTGCCACACAGAAGCAACGGGAATATTTCTACAAATAACTTATTTACCAGTCTGTCCTTTGTCTCAGTACTTTTCTTTTACTTTACCACTTCTCTTGAGAGTTCATTTGGAACCTCACAGTTCTGTGTCTTCTTCCTGACACATGAAAAACACAGAGCACCCCTCTACGTCTCCTTTTAGACCCAAAGACAGTGTGAAAAGCATATCTGATTTTTAGTGCAAAGTATGCAAAATTACTCTACCCCCTCTTGATGGCATTAACTGAAATAAATTAACAAAAAATACTTTGATTGGCTTTTGGATTGGGCAAACTGGAAACAACTGAAGAATTTATGGGTTTGTCTTGGTGATGGTTTTACTAGCATGAAAAAGTTGTGAATGAGCATGAATAAAGTCCAAAAGGAATATGTAAAATGCACCACTCAACTGCTCACCCTTTGCAGGGGATATAGGGGATGTCTGCAGACTTCACACATCGTTTGCTTTTGTCACATACAATGGGGCAGCTTTATTTTTGCACTGGAACAGATGTTTATGGGAATTTCATGCCTCTCCTAATGTTTATTCGCCTTTCAGCATGGCTTCCAAGCTCTTTCTCCATAAAATCAGTAGCAAAAGCTAAGCCTGTACCAGTGTTCCTCTGCCTCTTCTACTTTTGCTTTCTTAGATGATTAACTGATTTTTTTTCTTAGATTTATTTTATTTTGAAAAATGACACCTGTGGATAAGCAAGTATCAAAGTTACAAAAGTTACAGGGAAAACTTTTCCCAGACATAAAATAAGCCGGAAAATAAAACATTTAGGATGTTTAGAGGAATCTCCAAAACTTAGTCCAAATTCTTGAATTTTGTAGAAGTATAATGTGCTATCTACTCTTTTAAACTCTTACGTTGTTGTTGTTGTGGAAATTTAATCAGCGATATAAATGGCTATTCTGTGGAGCTGTTCACAATATTTATAAAAAGTCACTGTTCTTAGGTATTCAGTTACGATTAGTAAACCAAAGTTCCACTCACTTTTTGTCTTGATTGGTTTTGTTTTGATTGTTTTTTTTGTCAAACAGGTGTGTTTTATGAAGTTCTTCAGGGCTTCCCTGGAGTGGAGGAAAACGTGCTAGTGGATTCACATGTAAGCAGCCACAGGTGGAGAAGGCACTCAGAGTCTCTCAAATCAGTCGACACCAACAGAGCCAGCGTGGGGCAGGATTCCTCTGAGCCTGGGGGTTTCACGGATCTGCTGCTCGAAGAGGGACATGACAACACCACCCAGATTGAGGTAGAACTTCATTCCATCTTTTCTCTTTTTATTTATTCAACTTGTTATCTTTGATTGAGGGTAAGTGAAGTAAATGTCTTCATTTCTTTAGTGTATTCAAACATTGATAGGGGAAGAGAACCTCATGGTCTTTGTATTTGTGACCCTGCCAGGGCCTGGAAGTCGGCTTTTTCTTCTGAGGCTGGAGTCTGTCCTTTCTGACTTCTGAAGATAGTCTCCTGAGGATGTCTGTCTCTTTGCTGGAAAGCAGTTACGGGAAGCCCCATGTTCTAGCAGTTCTTGCTGGAGAACTGGAAAAGGAAGTAGTAATAAAATTGAATTATTTCTTAGAAGTTGGGGTAAACACTTCAATTTGCGAGATTTTTGCCTGGTCTTTATGGAGAGTGGTAGCCAGACATGAAGGGGAAAAGGCCCCAGAGAAATGACAAGTTGGAAAAAAAAATCAGGTTGATCATTGAAATTATTTGCCCATACTATTTGATAGTTGATATTCCAAGGAAGAATAACATGGATCAAATCCATCCACATGAAGTCTTTGACACTCTCCCTCTGTTTTGTGGTTTTGTTCAACCTCTGATTGCTTTTTAAAAAAACTTTAACTGCCAGATTGCCCTCATACGGGCATAACGTCAATCCAAGTGAGCACCAATTGTGTCTTTAAAGCTGCTCTCCGTTTCAAGTAGTGTAGGGAGAGCAGAAGTTGACATAATGTTATGTTGTGATTGATCGGTGCAAAATGTCTCCGCCTATGGTGATTTGTGGGAATTCTGCTAATCTGCTACTTTATCTTAATGGTTCTACATAAACACACCAGTGAACTGATTTTGTCTTTATATACAGATAGCAAATGTTTGCATTATAATTATTGTATTTTTAGTGATTTTCTTTTTTTAAGTATTAGGTTTGGAGTTTTCTTATTAATAACATCTACATCCTCTTTTTTTCAATAAAATACAGCTTGGAATAAGCTACGCTTAATGTATTTTATTGAAAAAAAAAAAAAAGACTTGGAATAAGCTACGCTTAACGTTTTCAGTCTTTATATTCTGCTTCCAAAGCAAAAGTGCTATTTATTTTTCAGTTCTGAGGAGCTCACTCTCAGACAAACAAAACAGCTTTCAGATTTTGGTGTTGTTATCTTACACAATAACAAAAGCAAAGCAATATAAAACCCATCTGTAGAGACAATGGTGTCTCTACAGCATGAGTCAAAATATAATAATGCTTTCTGAGAGGTGTGTTTTGTGTTTGTTGTTTTTTTAAGCTTCCCATTTTGCACAGTACTAATTATGTTTCCTCTTGCATAAACATGGAAGCTGCTAGTTGGTAAATTATGTTTTTGAATTGCATGCTGATTTTATGATTTGTTTTTTGCCCCTGTAATCCCCATCTGGCCGTACTTGTAGCAATCCACTCAGGCATGACACAGATTGATCCTGCTTCTAGTTATTTTAGCAGGTAAAGTGGAAGATGTCTCCGGTACAGGAAAGGTCGTGTAGCTGATCTTTCTGTGGCTTAGTCATAGATCCCGATGCAGTGTCTCCATTCAGTTGAGTTCCAAGCTCTTATGAAAGAAAATGGGTCAGAGCTCCCTCTCCAACACTCATATATGGCAATATTCAGGAAAAAAATGAATGCTTGCAAATGGACATACGTAAAATGGTATTTTTCCAGGGCCATCTTTCCTGACAGATTAACGGCCTTATAGTGTTTTACCGTCGAAAGTACATCACCCTTACTGAGTTTATTAAATTCAGGTTTTGTGTTCTGTCACAGCCCTCTCTTTTTCTAAAGTCTTCCCAGCACAATAAGATAACTGAGTTGTGGTTTTACACATTATCGGATTCAGTTGTAAATCCCTACTGCAACACACAGGCACTTTACGAAAAAACCTTGATACCTAGCTTTATAGGGGAGGTAAAGTGTACAACAGATATTCACAATGGAAGAATCCATATGTCGCAAAGTCTTCTGCAGCTTGGGAGCTTATCAGTAGTGCTGGAGAACGTATTGATTTTTTAAACCCTTCTTCTGTGTGCGTTGCAGTTCTTGCTGAAGAAAATCTGGAGAATGAGTACTACCTGCCACTCGTATTTAATGACACTACAGAATTACAACGTCCCTCCATCACAGATACTGTTTCTCTCTAAAGTAGTTCATAGGCTTGCCATGCAAGTGTGGAAGACTTCTTTTACAGGAAGACTGGCAATGATGAACCCATCTTTAATTTTTACTTGATGCTGTTTTCTGCTCCTCTTTATAAAGATGAGTTTACTTTCTATCCAGCTTTAAAAAAACAAACCAAACAAACCCCACTCCTCCCCCCACCCAAAAAAAAAACCCCAAACAAAAAAAGCAACCAAGGTCAAAAGGCAAGGCAGTATGCAGAAAATTCTGCACACAGTTTAAAAATAACTCCCAAGTATTTCCTGTGTTATCAAACCTACAGAGTCATAATATGGAAAATAATAAAATCAACCTGTGTGGACCATAGTTTAGTTCCACTGACTTTCCTTGATATTTTAAGGTAATGAGATCTTTTTATTCATGTTTTTCTGTGGGACTTACTGGGAATTTTCTGTAACTTCACAGATGTACCATGCTAGGTCTGCCGTCAACCCTAATCCAGAGGCTGTTTTAACATCAGCTTGAGTGGAACATAAAGTTCAGGCCTTCAGGAACGGCTTTGAAAAGTGCATTGTAAATCAGTTTATCGCGTCTTTCCAGGTGGTAGCCAGGGTGGACCCGCTCCTATATGTAGGCTAGATGATAATAGTCAGATTTTAGACGCTGTCTCTCTGGTCCAAGAGCCAGAGCAGTGCAGCCACTAGCCACCCCAGGGCATTTGCTGTCTCTCTTCACGTCTCAGTTTTGCCTCCTGCGTTTGGCAGTGTGATTCAGCACAGAACTCACGCAAAATGATGTACATATTCAACTGATTTTTGAATAAAGTCGTTTTCTTGACCTGGACTCCCTGGAAGTTGGAACTGCATTGCAGAGACTGGCAGAAGCAGTGGTTATATAGCCATTTGATGTGCAGGACCTTCAGAAATGGGCAGGGCCTTGGGAAGGAGAAGGCAAGACCTCCAAGTCCCATTGTGTTGCTGGAGAATATGAATTTTGTGGTCCACAGGTGCAGTGTTGTGGCAGCACAAACCTGCAAAACTGGAGATGCCAAGAGAAAGGCAAAGGACAGGAAGAACAGGTTTTTGCTGCAAGCCAGATTTTCTAAGCATGTAGCATTTATGGTCTTTCTGGAGGGCTGATAGCAAGCTGGAGATTATAGGGTAAAATCAACGTATAACAAATGCTTATCATAAACAATTTATAAAACAGTATGATAATCTTGAAAATATTTTTCTGTTCTCCTAGCTTAGCAGGGTTATTATAATGTGCCAGTTAGGGACTAGAATGCAGTAAATCCAAAAAGGCTCCCAAAGGTGGAGGTTGGTCCCATTTGCTTTATTTGCCATTGGTACTGTAAAGCCTAAATATAGAGGAGGGAGAACATGTAAGTCTCTGGGGCCATACTCTGTAAGCGGTTTATTAAGGTTTCATTCCAATTACATAATATAGCCAGAGAGAGCAAGCAAGCTCCAAAGAGGGGCAGGTGTAAAAAGGGTGAGATCCCACCTTGTACAGATGGGCACAAATGTGACAGTCCTAGAGAAATGCCCAAAGCAGATAACCTTGGGACAGGTGGAGAAATAGGTAGTCAGCAGTCCAAATCAACTGCAAATGTCAACCCCCAAAAGACAGTATTCTGGTGACGTAGTGCAACCGAGTTGGCTTCTTGGCTTCATGGCAAATGAGAGCATCAAAGAGTCTCCCTTTGAAGACAAGAGCATCCATAGCTAAGGCGTATTTCTTCTTAAGGGTCACAAAGCCAAACGTTAAAGTCTTCTACCTGAATACCTTTGGGAACCTCAGAAGCTGAAGTGTTTTCCGCTAAGCCAGAGGAGATTTTTGGAGTTTGGAAGCTTCAGAATTGCATCCTAGATGCGCTAACTAACTGGTGCTCAGGACTGGCTAGTGCAAAGGCAGCCTCCACGGCCCCGTGGGTGCTAGCCTATGAGGGGAAATCCGTACTGCACTGTAGTTACAGAGACCGCGAAGACAGCGATTGTTGTGGGGCATATTTGAGAAATCAAGTGGGACATTAAAAATGAAGTGCCATTTATATCAACAATTCTTCTTTCTAGAGAATTGTCTCTCAAATTTCTGGGATTTCACAATCATAATTTCAAGTCTAGCTTTCCATTTTTTTTTCTTTTTTTTTTTTTCTTTCCCCTCTCCCTCCCATCTTTCTTGGGACTCTTGTCTCCAGTCTTGGGGGTCAGGGTTTGTTTTCTGTTTGTTGAGTAATCTACTCCTTTTTTTTATTGTGCTCAGGACATTCAGAAGTGCCTTTTATTTAGAATAAATAGATCCTAGGAAATGCAACGTGTAGGGTGGGAATTGTTGCTGCGAGCACTGTAAGTTCTTGAAAAAGCAATGAGTGTGAAAATGTTTAATGAATGTCTTGTTTGGCATGTCTTCTTTCAAGCAAGGAGAAAATAGGACAAATAAACTTTCTTTGCATACTCAAATAAAAGAAAAGCATGCTCTACAATAACTCACTGTTATTAAGTAAATAAATATTAATATTGTTAAAATAAACTCAGATTCACGGTCATGGTATGACCAACCTTTCTGTTAATCCCCGAAGCCCTGTAGCCATAAAAGGTAATGAAGGTGGGTAGCAGAGGTTCTTGTTGCCTGTTGCTCTTTTGCATTTACTGGAAGAGGAGCTGATCCCTGAAATGCATCTAGTATGGATGTTGGGTCCCCAGTATTCACCACCAAGGCATACACAAATGCATTCCTGTTTTGCCACAGTACTTGCTAATGTAGGCATGGCCACTGAGCACTGCAAAAGGTTTAATAATGCATTAATATATAATTGTGCATTGCACAAATGTTGCATACTAATTTTTCCATGGTTTAAGATGTGCATCATTTTTCAAGTGATAGCTTGTGATTATGGCTATGTGCAGCCCCATACAGAAGTGATTCTCCTTCTGTATTTATAATTTTTTCTCTTTATCCCAGATCTTTTGTAAAGCAACTCCCGCTGCAGGCTTTATAGAAGATTTCTAGGCAACTTACTCAGTCCTTTGCTTCACCGTTCTCTGTCCCTGATCCTTATGACTGCTTAACCCTCAGTGAACGGTACAACACTGAAAAATAAAATGGAGATAAACTGAAACGGAGCAGTATCTAATATATAGTTTGCATTGCCATTAGCAGAAGATGACAAACTTTGCAAAATAACTTTGGAACATGTGAATTACTTTCAGATTTGTTGCCACTGTATAGAGATACTACATCAAAACGCTAGTCTTTCACATACTTCAAATATCAAAAAGAAATCCGGCAATAAAATAATAGATTAAATCATACTTCAGGCTTGAGCTGAGTGCAGCCATGCTAACAGTAAGGTTTTATTGCTTTGCACCATGAAAAGAGTGAGAAAAGCATAATTTTTCATATAAAGTCTTAGAAGAAAATGAATGTATGACAGAAAAAGATTCAGTTCCAAGCAAGAAACAGCATGTTGAACATGCTAAGTCAAATGAAACTCGACTGTATCTTACTTTCTCCAACCCTCTTAACATAGTATTTGTGAGCATAGAAATCTGTGGCTATTTCAGTGCAAAACAATTTTTTTTTTTTTCTCTAGTGAAGTGATTCATTTATTCCTGTGGATGTCACTGATATCTCCTGCTGTGTATTGCTTTTAACTAAAATAGAGTTTTTGCTAACTGAAGACACCTTTTTATTTCTCTCCTTTTTTGGTTTCTCTAGATGTTGTTTGAAATGTAAATTTTAGCAGTTCCTGTAGTTTAGACCTGAAAAGCATCTTGCCCATATTAGAACAACGCTGGTGGATTTCCTACTGGCAACAATCTTTTGCTGAATTTTGCATTTTCTCCCAGAGTTTCTGCCCAGAAGAAGGCTTCTCCCTTATCAGTCCTAGTCAGTCATGGAAGTGAAGATGTCTGATTCTGACTGGCAAAGACAACAGAAGGGATTGAGTTTTACAGCTCTCGGGATTTGAGAGCAATTACTCTCAGCTACTGACAGCAATGTAAGCATGCCCACTACTGTGTTCTTACTGAAAGTCTGAGAAAGGAAAAAAAAATAATGGTTAAGATTAAACTTCACTCAGCTGGAGAAATAAGTGCTCTAATGCACTGTATTAAAAGTAGAAAAACTTGTTCCTGCATAACTGAAACCTTAAAACTAAACAATATCTTAGTCGCATAGTGAGCTGTCAGTTTGGCCAAGCCTGCCTCTGTTTCGTTCCTTTTTTCTTTTTTTTCTTCCCCCCCCCCCCCCATCCCAATGCTTTAATGCCAGTTGCATCTGAAGGACTTAGAAATGAAGAGCAGTGTCACTAACACTGTATTCTGAAACCACAGTCCCTCCAAGTTCCTGAGAAGAATGTTCTGCATTTAAGAAAAAATACTTAGTGTCATATAGTTTAATGGCTATTTCTGTTCTCTTTCCTCATCCGAAGCTATGAGAGAGGCAAGCTTTACTTCTGAAGTCTGTTTTCTCACTTGCCATCTCTTAGAGCCTTTACTTACCTGTGTAGCATTGCTTGCTTGTTTAGCTCTTGACTTTATAGTTCAAATATTTTGCTTAAATAGTTTTTGTATCTTCCTTTCCCTTTTGGTGATCCTCACCACCACCTCACAATGCAAAAGTGAATTCCATGGACAACGTTTTGATATGCTCGTTCAGTGTAATAAAATCAGGGATGCTATTGATCTCTGCATCAGGACAGAATTCTTTTTTAACGCATAGTTATATTTTAATGTAGATTATAAAGTATTAAAGTAACATATTCAGTACAAAGATTTTAGGCTTTTAACTTTTATTTCAGTTAAAGCATTTCACATATAAGTGGGGAGGAATGAAGCTTCGCAGAGCAAAGATTTGACACTGGAGTTGGTTAATTCTTTAGAGAGCAAAAGAGTGGTATTTCTGTTCTGAAATCTGTACAAAAAGAAGCAACAGTCGGTTTTATCTTTGATACCTTCTTTCTAACGTTGCTTCATTTTGGGGGCAGGTCATAGACTATATTATTGAGCTCAAATAATATTGAGCCCTTGCCTAAAATAAGGAAAATGGCAAATTTTGTTTTAAGATCATTTTAAGTTCTAAGTGAATAAATCCACTTTAACTGATTTAATTATGTGGCTGCAGCTTATCTGGTCTACTCGCAAAATCTTTATCATAACAAAAGTTGCATTCATTCTTATTTTTAGTTTTAGGGGAGTATAGCTGTTTCTTGTTCACAGTTAATAATTACTACATCATATGATTTTTGGTGTACGTAAAGGATTCATTCAACAGTGGGAGGGAAACTTGGGCTCCTTCTGTAGACTTGCAAATATTTTTCTCAATCTATTATTAACCTTTGGTCATCTAGTATGGCCCTGAAAATGCCAGCGCTAGAACTACTGTGACTAAAAAATGTGGTTTTACAGTTGAAGGTGGTATTACATCAGGTTTTCTGCCAGTTCAGACCCTGTCTTAGGTTGCCTTAGGCCATTTTGTGTTAAATTGTATTTAAAACACAGTTGTCTTGCTGATTTTAAGCCAGTGTAATTTAAACCCTGAAGTCTCTGGATGTGTGCTGTTCATGGCTCTGGTGTTTCCGTAACATTCTAGAGGATTAAACAAGCGTCCCACATGATTCCTCTCTAGTGCACGTCATTAAACTGTGAAAGCTCTGGAGCTCGTTGGCACTGAATGTTGCAGATGATGAAATTTACAAAATTAGACAAATTCATGGAACAGAAATTTGTCAAGGATTATTGAACGCACAGGGAGTTCCTGAAGAGCAGATCACTGCAACCTAGGAAAAATGGGGAATTGCCACTGTTTGCCCCAGGTTCTTTACTCTTCCTAGGCATTGTTCCCAGTCAGTTATGAGGACCAGACTAAAAGAATGTTTGGCCTAAGAGAGTACAGCTGTTCTTGTGCTCTTATTGGTATCCACTCACTAAATTAAGTTAAATGTCGTATTATTATTTTCATAGTTAGAAGCTTTAAATTTACAACAGATATTTAGGGTGTACTGGAGGAACACTCTTGGGATATGCTGGAGTTGCACTGAAACCATCATGGATATATCTTTTGCTTTTCTATGTAGCAGAATATTTAGATGTCATATTTTTGTTGGAAGAGAGCTAAAATTTGCTGTTAAGTGATACAGTAATTGAAGGCTAAGATGTATAGGATTTTGTTGCAGTGTTTCTAAACAACTTTTATTACACTCTTTTCTGAAAAGGTTTTTATTCACACTTTTGAAGAGTTTATTTTAGAAAATTACCGTGTTGCTTTGGAGATGATGGAGAATGTAATTTAGTTTTGGAAGAATCAAGTCGTCTTTTTTCAAACTGAGTGAAGGGAAAAAATGTTCCTTACTTCATGTGATGTTAGAGAAAGCATTTTAACTTTCTCAGAAAACAACCTGCTTCAGGTGATGACCTAAGTAAAATGAAAATTTCTGTAAATTATTGCTAAATCCAGTATTTAACTCTTTATTTTTAATAGCTATAAAGAAGAGCCAGAAAGTGAATTGATCTGGAAGCAGCACAGATCATACATGAAACATCATAGTCCTCTACTCTTACTAAATCACATAAAACAATATGTCACCTCTAATTAGAAATAGAATCTGGGACAATCGTTAATTTACTTGCTTTTTCCTGCTTGTCCAGCTGAGTTTTCAACCAGTGATGTCATACTTTCTAGCTGGCCAGCAGACTGATATATCACTGTCTTGTTTTCTTTCAGGCTTTCAGTTGCAAAATGGTAAACTAGACAAAAGCCTTGTATATATTTTTGTATTGAATTTATTAATCACTTACTTAAGTCAAGGTCATCTTGACACTTGCACTGGGTCTTGCTACAGTCTTCGGCTGGACTGAATTCATTCCCAGCTCTGCAAGAAGTGTTGTAGCAATGAGCTGGTCAACATTTCCATTATCCTCAATCTAAACTCAAGGGGTGGTGGTTCCGCTAATGGCTCAGGTGTAGCTGAATAAGAAAAAGGCAAAGACTGAAGGTGATATTCATTCTCTGTTTCCTTTAAATGTGTGTGTGTGTGTGTAGGGATGATACAGGGAAGGAAAGAAATTAAAAACAAGTAAAAACAAGTTTCCGCACCCCTAAGTAAGGGAATTCACAGTCCTCTGTGGTAATCCTGAGTTCACTTCCACATGCATAGCTGTGATGGCACATAAGACATTTCATTTCACATGCTGATGATAATGAATTGTTATAGCAAGGAAGGAGACAGGATTCAGAATTTAATGGAATCTGCCTTTGAATTTTCTTGTGATAATATTTTACATTTCCATATCCCTCTTCATCTCCAAGTTCCGAAAGCACATTACAGTTATTCCAGAACTGCTGAACTCATGAATGAAAAGAGCTATGAGTGGTATCAACAACAGACCTTGTACTTTCTTTCTGAATTATTTCAGTCATACATGCCTGTTGTGGTTTAACCCCAGCCAGCAACTAAGCAACATGCAGCCGCTCACTCACTTCCCCACCACCCAGCAGGATGGGGGAGAAAATCAGGGAATAAAGATAAAGCTTCTGGGTTGAGATAAGAACAGTTTAATAGAACAGAAAGTAAGAAACTAACAATTACAACAATAACAGCAATAAAGTGACAATAAAAGGATTGGCATATGCAAAACGAGTGATGCACAATGCAATTGCTCACCACTCGCTGACCGATGCCCAAGCAGCCCTCTTCCCCCAGCCCACTCCCCCCCAGTTTATATATTGGGCATGACTTCATATTGTGTGGAATACCCCTGTGGCCAGTTTGGGTCAGCTGTCCCGGCTGTCTCCCCTCCCACCTTTCCTGTGCCCCTCCAGCCT
>JAVKLA010000073.1:23958910-24053552 GCA_034782735.1 Sagittarius serpentarius
GGCTGGGCAGGAGAAGCTGAAAAGTCCTTGAGTTAGTCTAAACACGACTGAGCAACAACTGAAAACATGAGGGTGTTGTCAACATTCTTCTCATATTAAACCCAAAACACAGCGCTGTACCAGCTACTAGGAAGTAATAACTCTATCCCAGCTGAAACCGGGAGAGTGTCTCAGCCCTTGGTTGCAGAAGTTCACTGAAAACAGATTCAGCTAGTGAAAGCTGAATGTTAGTGTGGCTGTGAAGGGTGGGAAGGTCTCTCTTTTCCAGTCACTTCCTTCCTGACCCTGGCGTGTCCTCACAAGGGAGACTTGTATCAAAGTGGTCATGCAAAAAGCAGAGGATGATGTTGATTTCAACCCATGCAAAATAAACAGCCCTAGCTAATTTAATGGCATACAGCAAATTGTGCATAGCTGGTTGGAGCAGGGAGTGAGTTTACATTACTGAGTTGTTACTGCAAAGGAATTTGGGTAGGTAAGTAAAAAGTTGTTACACTAAGCCCCGTAATTCCAGTTTGGATAACACCAGTCCTTAGGGCTAGATTTTCAGACCTGTGGGAATTCTGCTGACGTTGATGGATTACCCTGTGCCTCTCTGAAAATCTTTCATGTTTTTGTAATGCGGGAGAGTCAATTATCTGTTATCCCAAAACAGTAACATCTTGGCATGTAAGCAGATGGGTACATCATTTTGGATATGGTCAGACACTTCCTTTGAGTGTGTGTAAATTTAGTAATTATAACTTGAGAGCTTTCAGCATTTATCAGGAAGTCAAAGGCCTGTCTTCATTGTGATTGCCTGAGTTATACAGGCTTTCCAAAGAGAATAATAAATGGGGCCAAAGCTCAAAATTCATATCAGGAGGGGGATCAGAGTTAAGAAAGTTCCATTTGTAAAACGTGCATTTGTCCTTCAAAAAATGCCAGCTAAATTCTGTCAACTGCTGAAGAAAATGCTGATGAAACACTTTTAATAGCTGTAGTATTTGATACACAGAACAAAAATTAATTAGTAATGAAAATAATGGATCTTTTTGTTTTCTTTCTTCTGTAACACTAGTATGCATTCAGATGCAGAATGTGTAGCTTTTCAGAGACCATCAGTAATAAAACAGTATATTTATTTCTAGAACACAAAATTGGCAATAAAGATTTTGAAGTGTCTGCAACAAATTGCAGTGTGAATAACAAGGAGGAAAAAAAAACAACAGCAAACTTTCACATATTCACCAGATTTTTAACGGCACAACATTTACCAGAAGTAGAGAGATGTGACAGAGTTACTGGAGGTTCACTTCATGCATTTGTACCAAGCTGCATAACTTTTCATGACTTCCTATTAAAATTTTTAAATTAATGAAAGCATCACTCTCTTAAAGTATTTTCTGTAGCCTTAGCAACAAAAGTAGGAGAGGGGAGAAACTGCAGATGGAAATCTTATCTGTCTGATCTCATACAGGTGGAGCAGTAAAATGTCATGAGGGATAAAATGCCATGATCTCTTGGAGGTATTTGCCTTTTGCTCCAGTACAGACAGCAAAACAAGCAGCTTTCTCGGGTTCTTCCTGCCTCAGGCAAAGTGTGGATGCCTCTTTCCTGGTGTTTGAGGAAAGAAGTGCCTTCCAGTGCCAGAACAAGCATAATCTGGCTCCGAAGGGCTCCTGCTGAATTTAGCCATATCCAGGAATGGGCCAACAATGTGGCTTCCGCATGTCAGCAGCCTGGTGGGTGCTCTTTTGGGGAGTATAACTGACTGGCTGGCACAGTCATTTATAGTAAGTTTGGTGAGGATGTTTGGAATGTCTTCCTTCCATAGTTATAAGTGAGTGCACCAAATGTCCCTATTTGCCTAGAAAACAAAACTCCAATTCTTACAAGTGTACAACTGATGACTACGTAGTTGAACGAAACAGCAACTTATTTCTGAGAATTTTCATTCTGTTGAAAAAGTAATTCATGTGCTATACAGCTGGACTACAGTTATAGTAATGTGAGAAAAGAGTTTAAGTTTTTTAATTTTTTTCAATAAAAAGGTAAATAGAATATTTGATGCTATCATTCAGTCATTAACAGTGCATAAAATGTTGATTTTCTAGTATTAGTATTATCTTCATGACACATCAGACATATTACTCCTTCACCTTTGGAAATCTTAAATACACTGCAGAGGTTTTGTTTCTTATATAAACATTCAATTAAGGGTAGTACACGTGTATACTGCTCTAATAATGTATACGAATTTATATAAAATACTAGGCTACTGTGATTGCTATGAAACGCTGGAGTCTGTATGAGTGGTTTTCTTTTTTTCGTTGTAGTCAATATTGAAATTGAAGGTGAAATTCAGCTCCTCGATTTGGATACCTAAGTACAGATGCATGTGGGGTAGATGAGGTATGTGCAAGTTCTTGTATGTGAGTTAAAGTATCCTGTCACAGGCAGTGGAAATTTAAGGTGAAATTTGGTTGCCTAGCTATAGGGGTCTGGTATCATTTTAGGCACTGTGGTTATACCGAATGGTCTGTTGCTCCTCCTGTAAGACAGGGGTCTGCTGTAGGTCCTGGATCATATCTGCAAATCACTAATGGCCCTGGATTCCTCCTGTGCTTGGGCAACTGCATCTCATCCATGGTCAGTACAGGCAGTGCAGTCAAGGTGGATATTCACTTTGCTTTAAAGTGGATCTGAAAGCTTGCTGAGCTGGCAAACCTTCATTGACAGCATTTACTAGGTCTGTGGTTCTGATAACGAGTACTTAGAAACTTAGCTCTTGTGCACACAGCCACACTGAGGTGTCTAACCTGCAAACCAAATACCATCCTGCTCAGCTACCGATTTGTTTGTCTACATCTGAAGTGAAAAGGCCAAGATTTTTTATTTTTTTTAATTTTTAATTTTTTTTTACAGATACACCTATAACAAGTTGTTTCCAGCAAAATAAAAATGTCCCATTTCTGGTCAGGATCAAAACGCTGAGATTCCTCCTTACTCCCCCCAACTTCTCCCCACCTTCCGCTCCCCCCCCACCCCACCTCCCCATAAAAAAAAAATAAAATTTATTTGGAACACAAGTAAAATCTAAAATCTTAGGTCTTAATCTTTGACTGTTTTTCAGTGCTTAGGAGAGGGTATACATGTTTGCCATTACTTTTTTTGCTTGAAATTGTGAAAAGACACCCTTCAAGTCAAAAGTTATTCTGTAGTGCCTTGTGTTTTATCTTCTAGTGTCCTATATTTAGCTGAAAACTAAAAAAGGAAGTACAAGTTTATGAAAACTTTCCAATTTGAATCACTCTACTCTTAAAGAGCAACATAGATGTTATTTTTTTGTGTGTATAATTTCCCAATCTATCAAAGAGAAAATCATATGTTAGTATAATTTTGAAATATTTAAGAATATTGGATCAACTGGATGCTGGGTTAACTTTGAAGACAGTAGTGCTTTTCAGAGACAGCGGAGGAAAGATATTATTTAGCATCTTGATCTTGTCTGAGTAATGGCGAAGTGCTCGGAGTATCCCTCCTGAAAAGAGCAGGAGCGCAGATCCTGCAGAAAGCTTGTTTGGAGCATGATGTCATGCAAAGGGAGTGACTTGGAAGTGCCTGTCTAGCCAACATGTACCTCATCAAGCATCTTGATTAAATATGATGTCTTAGAGTTGTGGCACTTATATTAGAGAGCTCTCAAGGGATTTATTTATTTTTTTGAGTGTGACTACAAGACCAGATAAAGAAGCATTTCTGTGAGAAGTCCTTAAGAAATGTGGCTGGTAAGAACAGTTTGTTAAAATTGTACATAGTGTTCCTTTCAATATTCTTGTATACAATATCCTGACTGAACTCCTGTTACAGATGTCTATAGAAAAATACATGTGAACAAAATGGTAATTTTGAAATTTTGCATATTGATTGTGGATTTCAGCCAGTCCTATGTTTTAGTAACTAAAGATTCAAGTGTGTTGTATGTGAGAGCTAAATAGACTTTAGAGATTAAATAGACTGACAGTTTTGGTTGCAGTCTGTTTAAACTAAGTGTTCCCCAGAGAAGCCATGGTCATGCAGTTTGTCCTTTGATGCCCAGGCTCTGTGATGAGCATGCTGCTGTCTGGCCGTACGCTGAACCGCGCACAGCCGAACTGAATGGCACGGCTTTGGCAAGGACGTGCCGAGTGAGGTGAACGTAGGACACCTTTAAAAGCTTTGTCCCTACAGGTAAAAAGCTACCGCATTAATAAACTCGTATTCCTCCCTGTATCAACTTAATAGCAGCCGTACGTGTTCTTACAACTGATTGCCCTGTGATTTCAGCTGTGAGTCCTGACGGATCCCCGAGACGCAGTGTTAACCACTTGGGGATTGCAGCGCACGCCAGTGAGTGTGGAGGCAGCTTCCTGCACTGTCCTACGTAAAGCCCTGATCAAGTAGAAACTATACCTGCTAATATTAACTTAATTGTCCAGATCTGTAACACTTTTCATCCTGATTTAGATTTGCCATTTTCCCTCCTCATGTGAGGCCTCAGGGCTGCTGGGTCTTGGTTGCTCTGTTTTCTTCTTGTCCCTTCCAATAGAGAAGGGACAAAGAATGGAAACAAGGATGACTTACCCATCCCAGCTTCTGAATATGTACCAGGGGGAGAAATAGGCTAAAGAGAGTTTAAAGTTGCTCTAATACCTGAATTAAAAAGGGGGGGGGGGAGTAGTATTAAACTGAACATATGTATCTTACGGGGAGGAAAAAATTGTAGGAGTGTGGCTGTTAAGTATGTCAAAGTATATACACTCAGAAATACATTGTTGCTTTATGTTTCACACAAGAAGTGAGACTTTAAAATACTAAACCTTTAAAAGCTAACTTGACAAAGATGTAATTATTTATGGCATTATCTGGAATCATGAGTCCTCAGGAATGGGGCTAGTGACAGGTGTGGGCTCATAACCACTGATGCTCTGTAGTCTAGGCCTGGCAGTTAGTTTTTTATGTTTACAAACAGTTATTTTTACAGTTTCAGTTTTATGAACACTTTAGTCATTTATACATATCTAAAAATGAGAAAATAAACTCTATAATATGTTCCATAGTTACACCAAAATCAAATTGCTGCTAGGTGTTTTCATGGTCATTTTATTGCAATGGTTCCTATTATTTTCTTTTAGTGGAGAGAATGTTACAGAGAAGTCAATAAAGGCTTATTTTGAGAATGTAATTTCTCAAACTCCTGCTCCAGCAAATCAGGAACAAAACTGCATAATAAATATTTCCCTACTGTAATTGGTTTTTGAGTGACTTGGTGATTTGGCTTTTTTCCTCTCTTAAGTAAGGCATTGCAGAGACTTTTGCTCTTTTGAAGCTTGTCTCTTATGACAAGATAGTCCAAGGGGCTTTATAAGACCGCTGTAATGACCCCTAAATAGGCTGACAGTTTTATAGCAGTCCCCAAGAGGGAAGCTTCCTTTCAAGGGAGGCTGAATATCATGAAAAAAGGCAGTGGCTCCACACTGACTTTTCACAAAGCCAGAAAGACTAAACAGCTTTTTGGATTAATAACGGGTTTATGGCATCTTTCTCTGCCAGGCTGTCTGTCAGCGTATGTGACTCCATTATAGGTGCTGTCAGGCACTCAGAAAAGTGTGGTTTAAAAACCTGGGAGTTTAAAATGTTGTAAAGCAGCTGTGTAAAGCCTTGTGTGTACACAGGGGTGAGAGCTGTGAGCTGAATGCTTGTGGTTCGTCCCAGCTGATGACATCATTTAGCGCTTACAATAACAACCTTCAGATAATCTGTGAGAGTCTGAGCAAAGTGAGTTCCATACTGGCCCTAGTGAAAACCTAAATTTGAGGACTCCTGCGCGCACACCCACCCACCAGGCTTTCAGGACTCTGCAGTGCACTCATGGAGCCTCTTCTTGGAGAATATAGTGTGAGATGAAGTTCTTGATCCCAGTCCATGCAGACAAAGGATTTCCTCTTTTGTTAGATTGCGTTCCCCTCATTTATTAGACATGGTATTAGCTGTTCAAAATGGATTTTGCTAAGGCTTGTGTAATCAACAGTGATGTTTGCAGGCTGTCTTCAGGTTCTGCTGACTGTTGATGTGGAATGTGTATGCTATGCCCATATATATATACACATATATATATGTATTTCCCAAATTCTTCCCACATCAGATATTTAAAAAAAGAAAAAAAACAAAAAAAAACAAAACAAAAAAAACAACCAAAAGAACAGATTGTAGCTTTGTCATTGTGAAAGCAGCAAGGCAGTTCTGTAAATTGTATGTTTCCTCAGTAGAGATTCATTCAGAACAAATGCTTTTGTTAAGAAATTGAACAGCAGAGAGTTTATCCTTGATGCAAAGTGTTTACGAAATGGGTACTTCTGAGCATCAGAGAACCACTCATAACAACTGAGCTTCTTAAGTAGCAGCCACTATATACCTCCTCTGCAAGACTTTCATGTGGTAGTTCGTGTGTAGCTTATCTACTGAAATTAGAGCTTTCACATTTTGAGAGGCCAGTTCAATTTAGGCATTCCTTCAGGGTTCTTTGGTATCAGATCCTATAAAACTGTAAAATAGCATCATAACTTCGCTATGTTATGATTATAATTACAGCAGTTACATGGCAGCAGCATGCAAAGTGTCTCTTTCCCAGTTTCTTCTGGCCTTAATTGTCCCATTAGGACCCCATCTCAGGATAGGTGATCTTTTCTCATACTGTCTCCTCGCCTCTGCTAATGGTTGTTAGACTGGGGATATTCTCCATGTATCTTTGCCCCCCACCCCTGTCTCAGTGCCCGTTAAAGAAAAGGTAAATAAATGAGGAAATTCAATTGCAACACGATACACACATGCTTCCTCTGCCCTGGTAACACAGAGTGTGAGCATTCCTCTCTCTCACCCCTCCTCAGTGCCCAAACACATGCCGGCTGGAAGAGGCTTTCCATCGGCTGCAATGCAGAGCTAGCTCAAGTCCTACATGAGCTGTCGTATTTGTTCTCCCCTCCTGTGCTGTTTTTAGCTGGTGGGTGCTAATAATGTTCAGAAATCTAAGAGCAATTTTCTAACAAAAACGTGAAACCATTCAGAAGTCAATTTTAGCTGTATTTTACTGACAGGGTAGGCAGAGATACAGTAAGAGACTAAATAGTGTTACGTGAGATTGAGTAAGAGCGCAAACAGTTTTGACGAAGCTGGTTTTGTTGTATGTGTGCAGAGCCATCTTGTTGCTGGTTTATTTTAAAAGAAACGGTGTTCTTTTTTCTGCTGCAAAAATGAATTGCCAGAACTGCTTTTCTTCATTAGGGAAATACTTTTAATTGCTGGCTCATTTCCTTCTTCTAAATTTCTCAGTAAGTATTTTATCATTATCTTTGCTTTCTCCCTGAAAAGTAGTCTATTTTTAAAAATATAATTGCCTGTTTTCTCCTTCCAGTGTTTCCGTTTTATTCTACAAGTGCAGCTTTTAGAAAGCATAATTGTCTAACTAATTTTGTAGGCTATTCATTTATAAATGCTCATATTATATTCAGAGTTAGAGATGACTTTCTGAACTTAGTATTTGGTGATGAATTTCCTCAGCACTAATTTTTGGGGCAAATACCAGCAGCACAATTAATTTAAAAATAGACATAGTCTGTGATTCTATCAATATCTGGCCAATTTGTTAATGCGTTTTGTTAAAAATCAGGTACCAGACCTTCCTTTTACTGTGATAAAATTAGTTTAACTCCATATCCTTGATGGCTTCAGAGTTTGTTCGTTGTGATGTCATTGCAACGGAAGTCTGAAAATGCAATTTCAATAAATAGAATATTTAAAGGGACAACAATTATCAAATTTAATGCAGTCTAATTGTCTTCTATTGCAGCTGGCAATAACTCATGACACTTAATCACAGATATTTGAAGATAAGGAGCCTTGGATGACTGATTGATTGATTGCCAGGTCACGGTCTCCCAGGACTGGGAGAAGGCAACCAAAACTTAAGCTACTAAAATGTAATTGCTCTCTGGCTGGCTGATCTATAATGATTTGCCTTGTGAATGTCTTTCTCTTTTCTTTCAGCTACAGAGAAACTAAGAGTTTTTCTACAACAAACTATTGTGCAACAGCAGAGCTCATTCCTGGATGCCAGCTCTTTTTCTCTGGTTGAAGTTACTGGTTTTTTTCAGTTACAGTCTTACAGATATATATATATGGCAAAACTTTTTGTTCAGTAATGTCTGTGGTTTGGATCCAATTGCATCCAGTATTTAAAAGCAAAATACTTGTGCAGCTGTATTCAACAGAAGCTCTTATTCTTAACATAAATCTTGTTTGATGATATCCTCTGTCTCTTAGAGATTTACAGTACCTTTCTATTTCTGTTAAAGAAAAAATGTGACAGGAAGAGAATTAAGCATGAAAAGTCCCGTGTTTACATATATGATTACATTATTGTTAAATCGCGATGTCTTATTTTGTTGAGAGGGAACTTTATTGTTTCATGTCTGTTTTGGTACTATTTTCCTGTACATCTTTGGCCAGAATCCCAGTTAGTAATTTGAAAGCATTTCAGAGGCATAATGTACTTGTTACTTTTAAATATCCCACATAGTCACTTTATACTCTCTTGATTGCGACAGCTTACCTCACACATTTGAAGCCTTAATCTATTAAGGGACACCGGTTATTGAGGAAACCGGCATGAGGTGTTTGGACTGTATTTGGGAATATCTGTATGTGTAACGTACGGAATGGGTGTTCAGTCACTGAATTTGACAAATACTGAACACCAAGAACTTAAAGACGGCTTAATATTGAGTTGTGCTGGGCTTTTATGAACAGCGTGTGCACTCAGCGTTCCTGAAAAAATTCAGTTGTAGTTGGAGAAGTATGGGGAAAATATTCAAGGTGTCATCAGACAATATCCCTCATGAAAACTGTTAGAAATTAATTTTCTTTACAATCTACAATAAAATGGCAACTCAGCATTGAGGATTGCCTAAGGTTAAAAATGACTTATTTCCCTAAAAGGGAAGAGTTATGAGAGAGGTTCTAATAAATATTCCCTATATACTCACAAAGGTTTCCAACAGAAATCATCATAGCTGGTGCAAAAAATCTCTGGAAAAATCCTTTGCTTAAAAGCCGCTCCTCTCAATAGAGGAGAGGTGCTTCCCACTTCATATATATGCAGTATTTGGACAGAACAGTACCTCTAGAGAAGCAATGGGAAATAACACTCATATCCCCAAAATACCTGGAAAACAAAGAAAAAAGGAAAATATTCTTGAAGTATTAATGGGTACGTTCTCTGCTTTCTCTGCATGTTCTTTCATTTGGTAACATGTTTCTACATCATTAAAAGATACTAAAAAGTGTGTATTTATCTATAATGCTACCTATCTGCAGAACTCAACATCTGTGTCATATGACTGTTAAAATTATTTTCTTAGTTTAGAAGTTTACATGCAAATTCAACATAATACCTGAAGCATTTTCTCATCTTATTACGCATATAGTACCTGTAGGGGATGGAATGTATTATGAAGTAGGTGCAATCAACCAAAGACCATAAACAGGTCTGTCAGAATGAAAACTCATAGGTATCTATTGGTACCAATAAAATGTTTCTCTGCAGCTGGGAAATTTATGGAAGACTCCAACAATTTCATTTCCACGGTAATGCCTGATAAAACTGTGAGGGCGGTGACTTGAAATACAAGCATGGATCCTAACCTTACTAAGAGCTCCCGAGCTGCTCAGGCCAACTTAAGTAGTTAGCTGTATATTCCTTTTTGTAGTCCTATTGTAAATTTACAGATATGATTAAAAAAAAAATTGGATGTGAGAGAGAAATATTTAATGGTACATTCTTAAAATATATCTGCATGAAGTTTATGAAGCTCTTCCAATGAGTGACAGGAGTTCTGTTTTCCTTCTGTCATCCAAGTAGAAGTGAACTTGTTTCTTTCCAGAGCTATCTAAGGTCATTTAATTTGAATTAAAACAGTAAATGAGACTCTCTCTTTTTTTTTTTAACACAAAATTTGGTAGCTGTTTATACATGAGTAATTCCTCACACACTGACAAAATAGTTGAGCTGAAGGCTGTAATTTAAGTGTTTGATTTACAAGATGTATGATGAGTCTGCTATAAGCATCGATCAAGATACCATTTAAAGCATTCTTACAGAGCAACCGACCAGGCTCAGTGTTAGAGCCTTCTAGTTGGGGAGGTAGGGGCTCAGCTACTAGTAATTAACTGAAGTAGCTTTATTAGTTATGAAAAACTGGAAATGCAAGAACTCTGCACAGTTTTAACTATAGTTTAAATATTGCATGTTTATCTGAAACAAGTTATTTTGGTAATTATTTCTTCTTCTTTGTCTCTCAGGGCTCTTTGCTTGAGACTTTGTGATACCTTAAGTGTAACTTAATTTCTATGGAAATTCTGTCAGAATGACAAATTAGACTGGGAAAATACATCTTTGTTGTCAAAACCTTCTATTTACTGTACCTCCTTTGTATACATGGCAGTAATAACTGTTTCTGTTGACCACTAAAGAAGAAAAGAATTTGGTAAAGTAGCTGGCTTTTGTCATCTTCCTGACAGTATAGTTTTAATTATTGTTTACTTGTGTGACTAACCGAGAGCTGTTGAAGTTGTTAAAGTTGCTTCGAAGGTGTCACTGAGATTTACTGGGCAAGTACATCTTGGCATATGGGGAAGATACAGAAAACATCAAGGAGAAAATAGTTATATCTGCAACAGCTTAAGTAAAATGCATCAGTAATGGTGTTAATGTGGGATGAAATCCAGCTGAAACAAGATTTATGGTCCATGTATTTAACCTAGAACACGAACAGCTTAATCTAGAGTATAAACCCTTGCCAAGTATATCTTCAGCTCAGGACTACGTCCATAGGAATGGGTTGCATATATTCTGGGGAGTGGGTCGCGGGGAGGGGGTGTCAGGTCTGCGTGGCAGCACGGCGTGATGTGAGGGTAGTCCTAAACTGCTTGATGGGTAGAGGAGGTGCTGCAGGAGAGGAACTTCCCCATCACTGGGGTTAATGCTAAATTCTGAATCCGTCCCTTCCATTTTCTGTGCCACTGTTTATTTTCTAAGTTTATTCTGATTTTAAAACATTATCAGTGAGGCTTTGTTTATTTTGCTTTGGTGCTGAGAAGAAGGAAGGGAGGAAGTAACTGAGAAATACCAGCATGTGCTTGTAGCTATTCCGCAGAAAGCTGGCAATGCTGTTGATTTAAATATTGGAGGTTTACAACAGCCTAGGATGAATCAAGGAAGACTAGGAATCTGGGATGTGTTTCATCTCTCACCTCAGACCATGTACTTTTTTTTTCCTTTCACTGTCTTAAGTATCTTTTTAGGAAGGTACAGACCATCACAGCTACTGACCTTGACAGAAGTTTTGGAATTTCCTATACTTAGGTTTTTAAACATTTACTGAATGTTGCCTAATAAGATTTCAAAATCTTACTTTTTTTACCATGCTAAATGTATATGATTTCAAGTGTAAACTGATTGCAGTGAGGTTGAGTGGCATACAGATATTTTGAGTGTTGGAGTCTCAGCTTTGTCACTGAAATAATCAGATATTGCCAAGACTTTGACTGTCTTCTGAACCGTGCATTTGACTATGGAATTGGATATCTGCAGGCTGCAGGATTTGATGGACCACTAGCACAATGTCCCATGGCATATGTAGAGTTCATGTATTTTACCTCTGAATTTGCTGTGATATGAGCATGACAGCAACTACTGTCATTTTAAAGACCACGAAAACTAGGAAGCTTTCTTCTACAAACATATATGTATTTGTTTCTTTCGAGTGGTAAATGTACAGTAAAACAATCTTTTGAAGATTTAAAATAAAATGGCATTGTAAGACTACAGCTATTAGGAATTTTTATGATGTTCTTATAAAGGGTATTCTGGTAAATTACATTTAGAAATGTTAAAAAATACTTTTTTTTTTTTTTTTTAATGTGTTAGCTGTGAGTACTGCTTATCACTTTGTCAGAGCACGGCTGGTGGTACTTACTGGCCATCTTGTCTTGAAAGCCATCAAACATTTTGCCATAGATTTCACTGATGTGGTTACAGGAACTGTATGACTGGGATTTGGGGATAGTGAATGCTATAATCATAATATAAGATGATTGCGTGAGGTAACTATTTGCCTTGCCAACTGCTTGTGGTTAGGAGCAGAGCTGCCTTCTGCAACACATTTACAATTCGTACTTTTTTCTTCATTGTTGACTTGCAATGTAGTCTTTGCTGCTGCTCCCAGGAGCAACAGGACACAGCATTTCAAGGGCGAGTTTTATATAAAACTAAGGTGCATCTTCCATTCTAATCTGTGTTTGCTGTGGTTTTTCCCTTTCTTTCAGGAGGATACAGATCATAATTACTACACTTCAAGGACGTATGGCCCGTATGATTCTACCAGCCGGGATTTGTGGGTCAATATAGATCAAATGGAGAAAGACAAAGTAAAGATTCACGGGATCCTTTCCAATACCCATCGGCAAGCAGCAGTAAGTTGTTATACCTTTTTCTTCTTTGACTGACATGGATATTTTTCACCAGTGACCAACACAGTAGTATTACAAAGTATTGTGACTACTGTTCACAGAGCTTTATCTTTGAATTTTAGTTAAGCTGTGAAAGTCTGCACAGAGTTGCTATCAAATGACTCCAAGTCACCTTTTTGCACCTGCTATAACAGTCCTTCAGAGGCGCCTTTGTAGACATATTTAAAATTCATTTCTGTCCTTAAGGATCACAAACGATCAAACAATAAACTAGTTGTGTTGCTGAAGTCGGAGGGAATGTTGCCCTTGACTTCAATAGTTACAGAACTGGGTTCAGGATTAAGTTGCTGAAGTTTCAGTCTCCCATGGAGTTTATCTGTGTTTGCACTTCCATTTTGTACGACGTGTGTGTCACACTCATTTTTTTTCTTTTGGGACAACTGATAAAACTCATGAAAATGTCATATAGTAATAGAAGTGACAGATGTGATCACAATTGCAAGGTATCAACAAATAAATATCACAGAGTGTAAATAACAATCTTGTTTATTGTAATCATGCTGCCTGGTAAAAGGAAGTGGAAGTGAAATTGAATGCTGCATGAATTACAGATTGTATTCTCGGATCTCACCTGTGGCTGGAAACAGCATACATAGAAAAGCCAATATTAGCACGAATTAAATATAGAAAATTGCAACTAAGAATTGTGGTTCTTGAGGCTCTTTTTTCATCCGTTTGCCAACTTAGCTCCAAAAGAGAGTCCTTGGGTTTTGCCAGTTTAAAAACAAAATCTAGTTAATGCCTTGTTTAGAAGTTGTACAGTTTTTAAAGATGTAGGTGTGTTGAGCAGTTTTAAAGCTGAGAGAAAAGCCAAGTTTAATTCGCCTTTTCTCTGTTTATCTATTATCTCCCTGGTACCAGCCAGGTGACAGGCTCAGAGGAATGTAAGAGGCAGCAAGAAAAAAAAATGTGGTATTTAGCTCAGAATACAAAAAGCAGAGTGGGGTGATAAATCCACTACATGTGACTAACAGAGGGTCCAACACATAAAATATATTCCTCATAGCCAAGAACACTGTTAAGGAGCCAGGGATAATGCAAATGCAGAAGGTTCAGGTAGTTATATATCTTTGGGGTAGACTTAATAAAACACTGTATCAGCTATTTTCTTAAGACAATCTGTTTCTAATGAGGAAAAAACCTTCATGGTTACCTAAAAGTGAGAACCTGTATTGTCTGCCTTGCCTTCTTCATCTGGGATTCTGGCCCTCTGTGTTGAGGGAGAGAATGGAAACATGCAAAAAAAAAAAAAAAGTAATAAAAGGATTAAAAATACCTATATAAGGTAAAACATCATTCCCTAATAAAAGTAATTTATGAGGCTCGGGACCTAAACTTTAGTGAAATTCTTTTGAGAAATTTTAACCTGCTGTTTAATGATTAGTGAAGAGGACACCCTTCCGTGCCTTTGTTCTAAGCACTTTTGTTTCTGGTTGGATCCCTGAGATTATACACCTAAAAATGTCAATTCCAAGGGAGACATTTTGTTTAAGTAACTGAACTAGAGGTTTAAAATGAACCAATGCTTTTGATCTCGGTGCGGGATCAGTGTAGAGGACCATTCAGCATGGCAGAGGGGAGCTTGGCAGCATGAGGGCTTCAACTGTTTCTCCCCAAAACCAAGTGATTTAAGACTTTTCTGCTGAACATCAGGTGCCCACTCTGCCTTTCTGCCAGCTCTAGCAGAGATCCCAGTTTAGCACACTGATATTAATATATTTTCATACTTACCCAAATACCTTGGACTGTGAACTCGAGTGACTGCAGCCATGTCTACACACCATTTTAAAGACCTCTTTTCCAGAGGTTTATGTCCCTCCTGAAGGATGAAAAAGTACCAGTGAGTCATCCTATAAGGCTTTACATTTTATTTATGTGTCTATAATGGATTTCTTGTATGTGTACAAGCAAACACCCATGTGTACTACACAACAAAGTTTTTTTTAAAAAAGAGATGTGTTCTCTGTAACTGTATAGCAACTGTAGAGTCATATATTCTGAGCAGATCATACATAACTAAGAAGCAATCTCTTCCCTTCTCTTCCATAGAGATAAGCTTTGCCATTACTCTTTTTAACAGGGCTTTTTGCACATCTTTCTGTGTCTTGGTGATTTACATGCCGATAATTTCTAGAGATTATTCTCCAATTTGACATTAGAACAAGGAGCTAAATTAGTATATGCTAAGTACTGATGAATTTTTCTAATAATGTCAGAGATTCTTTGAATGCTAAAAACTTTACACTGAATTTGTCTGTTTTCCTTCATTTTGAAGTGTGTAATCCTAAGAGTTTCTAGAAGCTGCCAATTGGTTTTGCTTCTACAGGCAAAGTAATAAAGAGAGGATCCATGAGATGGTTTGGCTCTTTAAACAGCATAGTCATTGTTTGTGGAAAGCAACACACAAATACTAATGAAACAATTAAAACAAAACATCTAACACTACAGGATATATATTGCTAGTAGTGATTTTTTTTCCAATATATTGGCACCATCATCTTAACTGTATAATAAAATTTTAGGTGTGGCACGGGCTTAGCGTGTTTAGATTAGGTATCTAACAGTTGATTACTCAAACACTGAACTTGATACGGGATCACCTCATACGTCGAAACTCAATTCCCTTTTCTGTCAGTCCATTCTATTATTTATGCATGGAGAAAACATTTTTATTCTAGTGGTTGAAAATTCTGATATTCTTTCTGAAAAATGAGGTATGCTTTCTAGCAGCAAAAGTAAAACCACGTTTATTTCTAGTGGCTGTTACAATATTACACTTTAAAACATTCCTTAAATCTTGTTGGCTCTTTATTACAGTATTATGCTTAACAGTTGTCTATATTAAACACTTTTGCATTGTCAGAATTTAAAGCATCATTTTTTGATGTCAATGGGAGATCTATATCTGGCTTGAGTGGGCATAGGATCAAGTCTTTATTGCAAACATCTTTATACTAATGTTTATGTCATAGCAATTTAGAAGACTGTTAAGGGGGCACAGTTTTCTTTTGAAGCAGTTTAATGGTTATTGTGTTATTCAGAAAGTTAATGCTAAAAGGTAAAATGCACAATAGTGTAAAAAAGAAAGAGGGAATGTTTGGTCAGAAAACTGATGTTTTTACCAGTGTTCTTGGAAATTACATTTGGTGCAGCAAGGATATAATTTAAATGGGGTGCATATATAAGCATAGCATGCACAAACATAGCATACACCTCAGCAGTGAAAATTTAGAACATGGTAAAAAAGCATTTGTATAAGTTAATTCATGAGCTGTCTTTTGCATATGCCATTTTGATTAGAAATGTTCAGTTGTTTATCCATATTTATGTATATACAGAAAAAGGTCATTAGAACCTACTCAGTCCAATTAACACAATGCAAATGGATTTTGCATTCTAATTAAAAACAGACAAAAAAGTGCTAATAAATCCTGTCAAAATTATATCTTCCACTTAAGTGGAAAGCAAATCTCATTTAAAGTTACTGTAAATCTTCAGCTGTTAATTTCATGCTAAATAATTCTTTAAACATTTCTGGTGGATGTAAATATAATTCTTCATGAGAGAAGAAATACTCAGATATAATCTGAAAATAATAAACCCAGGACAGAAACAATGGTAGGGAAAATAAAGACAAAATGGTTTGGTGGGGTCTTTTTCCTTTTTTCTTTTTTTTTTTTTTTAAATGTTAGGACCGTTGCCTTTTCTTAAGTGGAGACATCAAAGGTTAGGGTTGAGGGACAGTCACCAACAACCCATGTTCACACCAATTTTTACTATAGTAACTCCTTCTAAATATCAAAGAACAATGGGCTACATACCCAGTCCCTATACGGGCTTTGGTCCATTATGGAAGTGATGTGGTTTTTACGGGATATTACATTTAAACAGTGAAAAGACCTTACTAGGATTCCAGCGCTCCTTTCTGTCTTGACTACCAATTTGTTCAGAGTTTAGCCAGGTAGCACACCAGGTGATAATTATGGGTGGCCACAATAATCAGTGAGCTTTGGGAAAGGAGTGGAATAGATGGGAAAAGAGAGAGCCATAGGCAGAGAGGGAAAAGGAGTTTCAGTTTGAATGGTGCTTTATTGTGAGCTTAGGTGAGGAGAAGAGTGTTCTCCAAATTGCAATTCTCTGCTGTGAATTCAGCTGATAGAGGATAGTCACCTGTAGGCTGACAGGGTTAAAAGGACTTTTTTTCCTTTTTTATTTTGCAGTAAGTACCTTCAGTAGACTTTGTTAAAGCTTCTGTTGAATATTTCTTTATAAATCATTTCAGCTCCTAGTTAACAGTATAGAGAGGTGTGAGAACTGGTGTCATGGGGGTTGATGGAGGAATTGCCTTCCAGTGTTCATCCTTCATCAGATAAGCACCCAGGTAGCAGCAGGATGTAGGAGAGAGCACTTGAATCTGAGGGAGCATGTGGCAGAGGAGCAAACTGCCTGCAGCCAAAGGAGTGGGTATCCTGTAAAGTTTAGGTATTGCTAAGGCCTCAGATATTGATGGCTCCTCTTAAGAGGTTAAAGCAACAATTTTTTTAAGGAAAAACCCTACAAATCTGTATTAATTTTATTCTTATGAGAGAGTTATAATGTCTGCTGATGTATTTTAGTTTCTGAAGTCTTCAGTTATGAAGATCCACTGATTTCAGCTGTTTAAGTGCTACACAGAATTGTTTCCAGTTAGCTATTGGCAATTCCAAATTAAGAATAGCAAGGCTCCAGCAAAAAATACAAAGCAATGAAACAGATGTTTGAAGTGGAGGACAGTTCATTTTGTTTTCTCTTACCCTTCTGCACAATATCAATTTTATTTTCTCATGTTGTTCCTTTCAGAGAGTGAATCTGTCCTTCGATTTTCCATTTTATGGCCATTTTCTACGCGAAATTACTGTGGCAACTGGGGGTAAGTGGCTTTCTAACTATTTACTTTGAGTAATGTGAGAAGAGTTTCTTGCAGCTCTTTAAAAATACCTTTCCCCCCCCACATATGTCAAGAGGTAAACTGCAGCATTTATTTAGGAAATTTTGCTTTCCACAAAAAGAAAATTACAAAATATCAGTATGATGAAAAACCTCTAGCTTCTCAAGTTGAACTGTTATAAAACCCTCTCAGTGTAAGACTTTATAGCATTAATCATTTTCAATTTAGGTATTTTCCCCCAGAAATCTTGTGTGTGTTCTGGAGCAGTTGTGCTTGTAGAGAGCGCTGGCGCCAAAACAAGGACGGAAACTTAGTTTTTGCCTGCGTGAGGGCAGAGGATTTACTATCCAAAGATAAAAAGTGCTGCTAGAAGTACGTAACTTGTCACCTGTAAGGCAAACCTGTTGTAGTGCATTGCCTTGGTGTGGTATGGTGTCTGCAACAGCACCATTGTGTTCCCCTGCTCCTTCTGTGGGGTAATATGGGGAGGTATGGCACAGCTCGCGTTCCTGGGCTGGGCACCACTGATGGCTCATGGTTAGGGTTCCCACTCCCACTGCTCCTGGCTCCTGCTTGCCCTAGGAACAGCCATCGACCCATTCTGCTCCCCTCCTGCTCCACCTCCTTGAAAGACAAAGAAGGAAAATGAAATGGTGTGGAAGACAACAAATGAGAAAAAGGAGGAAGAGGAGTAATGGTCAATAAAATGAAAACAGGGAGGCAGAGAGCAGCTTCGCAGAGAGCACAGCCACAGCGTCCTCTGGTCCCTGAACATGTCCAGCAAATTTATAGACTCTGGCTGGTGATGCTCTACCTAGAGGTATGACAGGACAAGCAGACAGAAATAGGGGGCACCATCACCAGGACCAATCCTACCCTGTCCCTGGTAAGGGTTTCTCCTTCTCATGCTATGGGTGGCGAGCTGGCCAGGATCAGGGGATGTCCACGTCCCACTGGAGCTCTGAATGCGGAGGGTATGACTAAAAGATTAGGGAAGAATTACAGCCAGTGTCTCAAGTATAGGAGCTGGAACAGAGGTTTCTGTCACAGTCTGTGTCGGGATCTCCATTTTGCTACCAAAGCAGAATACAAGAGATGGACAGAGGTGAATAAAGGCTAATATTAAATGGTTGGTTTGCAGTCAGAATGATAAAAAAGGATACGGAATTATGGGGTGACTTCCGTACTAGGGATTTCTCTTCTTGATCAGCAATGACATTTTCGTGCTGATTTGGATCAGATGAACCATGAACTACTGACTGGGATTTTGAGACTTGTCTGATTTCCTTTCTGCTTTGCTTTTAGTTTAATTTTGGTGCTTGATCATCGATGCCTAGTTCTGTATTCTCTTATTGGAGGAGTTGCATTTAATGGGGTGCCAAGATCAAGTGCATGATTGGTGTAGCGTGAAAGAATGGGGTGGGATGGATCCTGCACACCTCAAACAGCAGCAGTGGGGACTGTTCATTTTGTAAATGTACCCTTATTCTTACTGCTGAACTTAGTTCCTTAAAACTTCACAAAGTTTACTTTTTATCCAAGTAATTCTTCTTGTGTGGTCACTCTGCTGGACTTTCACTTTTAATGGAAGCCCTGAATTTTTACTACTGCCATCACTAATATGCTGCTGTCATCAGTCTCGCCCATCTGCCCCACAAGGACTTGGGAGTAAAGTTAAGCTTCCAAGGAGAGTTGTGTAGTAGTAATTTGTGAGGGAAACTTTTTTTTCTTCTGGTGTAGAGCATTTGGGGTATTTGAGTGTTTTGGTTTTTTTAAAAAAACTTGTAAGCATATAAAAATAGCTGCAGGCCTGCAACGCTCATTTCTCTTGCTATTAATGGAACACTGAATGATAATTCTGCTTTTCCTTTTGCTCTACTTCTACTAAAATAGTATTGCTGTAAATAGATTTGTCAAGCTAAATAGGACTTTAACATCAGTCCTTTTACTATAGGCCACTGACATTAGCACAGAGATACTTCTGTCTTTCATGTGACACATCCATGATTTTCAACCTCAAAGTTAAGCATGAAAAAGTAAGATCTAGTCTGTAGTTACTTTAAAAATATTATCTCAATAAAGCTTAGTAACTGTAAGTCATCCTGTCAGTCCAGGACAGGATGCAACCTTTTCTACAGCTTCAAGACTCCTAAACCCATTTAGTGGGAAAAGAAAGATCTATTTCTTGCAAGCAAAATTTGTAAATTTTGTTACCATAAGTCATAGGTGGTGCAGTGTGGCTTATAGCCTAGCAACAAAAGATAAAGACAGGTTCCAAGTGCTTTTTGTACTGTGTGGTCTACTATTTCTTAGTAACCAAGGCTTTACAATGGCATTACTATTATTAGAGATCTGGAACACCTCCAGAGGTTATTCTGAGATCAAAAGAATAACAGAGTTAATGTGTACAGGAGTCCCACATGACAGATGTCCACTTCCTGGAGAGCAGGATATGATTAATTATGCTAATGACAACACTACAAACTGTTTTTACCTCCAAATCATAAATTAAATAACCTTGTTAAAAGGAAAGTAGAGGACAATGGCACATTAAATCCCTGTCACAATAAAAACCTCTACCCAAATGGTTTCTGCCATTCTTCATGAAGGGTGCATTGTGGCATAGCAGGGTTTCCAGGTTACCAAAGATGACTTTGAAATTGCTGTGATGTAAAACTCAACCTTTTTTTTTTTTCCTCTTTAACGAATATTTATTTCCTCTTCTGAATGGTTTTGATGAGCTGATTGTGTTTAACTAAGGAAAGGAAGAACAGAGAGTGAAAATAACTAGTTTGAGGGCTTTATTCACTCTTGTCCTTAGGTTGTATTTGACAAGGGCATTTAATTTGTAACTAGGAGGTAGGACAGCTTATAGTGTTATTAACATAATTGGTAATTTGTGGTTTTTTGGGATATGGGCATCTATCTCCACACATTCCTATAGAGAGCATTTTTAAAGCAACCTCTGGAGAGGTCTCAAAGCTTTAATAACAGTAGGTAATGCAAGAAGCAGCTGAGTTTTGTTTTTGTGAAGCTTTCTAAAGTTTGTGCTCTACAGGCCACAAGTGTGGTTATTTCTGTAATAAACCACTTGTGAGTTAGTGAGTAATGTTGCAAATGTTGGGGAGCTGAGCTCATGAAGTCTCTTTGTTCCCGGTTCACTGATATCCACAACAGAGCTCAGTTGCTGTGAAGATGGGAAAACCCTCTCTGTGCTACAGCTCCGCAGGCAGTAACACAGCCCTTCTCCTGGGAGTCCTTGAAGCTTTGTGGCCTCACGTCATAGTCAACATGCAGCAATGCTTCATACTTGGTTGTATTAATTTTCCATGCCCGTGGTAGTAAGTCCCTCTTGTTTGTTCTCTGTTCTTTTTTTTTTTTTTAATCAGTCTATGTCTTCTAGAGCAGCCTTATCGGATACTGTCAATTATTTAGGAATTTTTTTTCCTTATGGTATCTCTCATTGACATTACATTTCTCTATGGTATTGCTATGCCTGTAGCAGCGTTAAAGAAGAGGGTGGTAGCTAACCCAGGTTATTATGGATTTTCATTAAACCTTATATTTGTTGCCAAGGATTAATAAAGGTTTTAATTTTCACTTTTGGAATTTCTCCTGATTGTTTGAATGATCAGAGTTCAAAGGGGTCTTAAAGCAGTTTCAGTCTCTGTTCTTTCCATGGAGTAACTGAATAGTATTGTATATAGCCTGTAAATCAAGAACATGTAATAGAACCAAACTGCTTAGGAACATAAACCATATTTGATTTTCACATTTAACTATAGATATTTGGAAGCAGCAAGGGAAACAGCAAATAAAAAAAATAGTTTTGTATTATCATACATTGGGAAAACAGTATTTTGATCATGGAACTTTTCTCTAAGATTATGCTATTAAGGAAATAGTTAAGCAGTTGTTTATAAGACAAAAACTTAGGTCTGTCAGATTTTATTGGATAGCGCAGACAACTTGGCATGGGTACACTGTTATTTTATTGGGGAATCCTTCAAGATATCTTCAAGTCTTTCTCTTTTTTTTATTTTTTTATTTGTTTTTCTACATGTTTTTTGTTTGAAGACTTTTTAAAGGTAACTATTTTTATAGGTAGTGTAATACATAAATATTGTGAGGTAAATTCAGAGGCAGATCTTGAATTGACATGAGTTTACGCTATTTTGATGTAGTCGTTTGTGCTGTTGCCTTTTGAACTAGGATGAGTTCAGCAATGTTCTTGCTGGTACGTCTTTGATTGTAAGTTTATCATCCCCACACTGATTTTAATGAGCTTATGCAGTCTTCCTGAATTTACCCCTTGGCAGTCAAGATTGAGGTTTGTTTTTTTTATTTAGAGTTGATTGATAAAATAATACATTATTTTATCTATCATATCTATGTTAAAAACTATTTCAATTTTTTCCTATTTTTTCACTAAAACCTTCAGGAAAATTTAGTTAAGACTATCCATATTGTAGTTATCTTTCCCATACTGTGCCTATAACGACAGCTGCTGTAGTTAGCATTGAGTACACTGGTAGAGTTATCAGAGATAACGACACCATCTAAAGGTGGCTAAGAGCTTCCACTGTATGAAAACATAATTGCTTGGTATCTTGGGCAACTCAAGTATATAATCTGTTACCAACTTTTTTGGGGAATCTAGCAGATATGGGAGAGGTAAAGAAGAGTAGTACAAAACCTCAAACCTGTTAATGCTCTAAAGGTAAATCTGGTTATTGTATGGGACTGACAACACAGAAAATTTTGAGGATTTGTGTAAAATGTGGCTCCTAGGTGAACAGAATTGAAGTCAGGAGCCAAAAATGTCTTGCTCGACCCATGCTAGGCTCATACCCGGATTGTAGGCTTCTGGGTGGAAGTCTGAGAGGTAGGTTTTTACAGAGATTAATGCTATCCTGGCTGTAGCTCCAGGCCATCTTGTAGACACAGTGGTGACAAAAACTCCACCCCTGTAGGCCCTGGTAACTTACAGCGGCATGGAGGCCTGGAAAGATTTCAACAGACTTTGTTGCATGAAACCACAGTAGGAAGCTATGTTGTGGAAACCAGGAGTGTATCACTCCAGCAAGAGCCCCAATATGAGGAACAAACCAGAGCCAAACCCTTTGTCCTCCCAGCCATCATCCCTTTGTTTGCCGCAGCCCCAGCCTGTCTGACCCCACTCGGGTCGTGAACTCCACAGCAGTCACGCTGCCTCACGCTGAGTATCTGTTCACTGGGGCTAAGATGAGATTTCTGCTGTCCTCTGTCCTCTCATGGTTTTGCCTGTAGCAGGAAACATGCGGTAGTGGAAATTGCAGCGAATACGTAGACAAGGTGTTTAGAATACGACCAAAGTATTTGTACAGGTGAAAATAAAGCAAAAGCCTTCTTCGAATAGACATGTAAAACTTGAAGTTAATTTGGGGCTACTTCCTACTAGAGGCACCTGTAAGTATATGGTGGCAATAACTTCCTTTATTTGGCAGTTTATTTACTTCCCCTTCGCTTCCCCCCCACCCCACCCCCCAGCAGAGCAACATCTGGAAGCTCTAAAACAGATTAGATTATCTTGTTGGTCAATACGACCTTTGATTTAGCCAATCTTTCAGGAATTGCCATAAAAAGAAAACCATGGGTGCCTCACCTAAAGATGTTACAGTTTTCTGATAAGTAACTATCAGCTTGGGTTCTGTTGTGGATTTTGTTTAGGTTTCTCAAAGCTTGTTTCTGTTAAATCTTCTCTACACCTAGTGAACATTTCTAGACTGATCCAGAAAATGCTGTCATGACTAGAATTTTCTGACATTGATGTTGTTTGCTTTGAACCATCCGTCATGTTTTATTCCCAAAGCCAATAACTGCTTTGCAAAACAGAAGTCAGTGCAAGTATTAACATGCTGATTAGGGCTGTACACTTAGATGTTCCGCTAGCAAATTCATTTCAACTAATTATGATATCATTATCGAAATGAAATTTTCAGAATTGAAAGAAACTGTTACTTCTTGAACATCAGTCCCAAAAATGTAGGAGTAATTACTTTCAGCAAGCTAAAAATGGAAATTAGGTCTGTGAGCCAAATCCTGAAGTCTCTGCTTAATTTTTCACTCAGTCTTCACTCAGGCAAGTAACTACCAATTTCCAAGTTCAAAGGGAGAAAATAAGGTCTGAATCTAGGAGGGAGAGAGACGAAGGGCAGTGGAAAGTTGAAGCTTAGTTTGCTCTGGGACACGAACATGTGGAGCACGACTAGATGGACTGTACCAGTGTGAGAGGATGCTGACTATTAGGGGACAGGACAAGTGAGACGAAAGGGTTCCCTGTTGGAGTTGCAGTGGTGTATTAAGGAGCCAGGAGCCCCCTGAGGTAAATGAGCTGAAAGAAGTTTATACACTGAAGAGGTAGAGTATAGCTGGATGTGGTTTCAATTGACAGGGAGCACTGGATTGTAGCAAGGAGATGGTATTATCCTGGGAAAGCTAGAGGGAATAAAAACTGCAGGAGAAACGGATGGAGGGAGAAATCAAGCTGGAGGTCACTGCTATTAGGGTAAGTGAAATGTCCCATGAAAAATTCAGTTTGAAAGACACATCTTTGTAAGCATAACTTATAAAATGTATGCTATCGAGAAGTAAGAAGTAAAGCAAAAGGGGACCGAATGACATGGTTATTGCTTGGTGAAAGCTTAGCTAATTCATGATGGGTTGATCACTGGTAGTGCTGGAAGGGACACTGCAATAAAAGTGCACAGAGTCTGAAATAATTCTGCTGTGAGCCACAGACATTGGCATAGCTTGCAGGAAAATTTAAAAGTAAAACAAATAGATTATATACAAAGGGTACAGTTGATCTAGCTGTGCCAACACCTGTATCCATGTTTGTCAGGCTAAACTCATATACAGTCAGTAGAGATGTAATCAATATATAGTCAGCAGAATTGATGAACATTGAAGGCAGAAGTTTAAAGTAGGTTGGATGATTTATATCCTGTGTCTAATTCTCTGTATATGTCAATGTATGTGAATATTGCTACAAAGAGAGTCTGGTGTGATCAACTCATGTATAGATATTTATAGGTGTTTACATTTTTAGATTAATAAAGCTGAGTGGACTATCGAGACATTTTTACCAGCTAGCATGAAGAAGGCTCCAGAAATGTCCACCTACCCTGTGCAGTAGCAAAAGCACAAATATAACTCAGGAAAAAATGGAACTCAAAGTTGTTACAGAGAAAAAAACATGAATTGAAAATGTTCTGCGTAGGTAGACATCTTATATAAGAATTACAACAAGGAAAGCTTGCAACTGCCAAACTAGTCAAAAGACAGCTAAAATGGCATCTTGTAGGTTATCAAATTGTAGCACTGAAAATAGAATACTTTGCATGTTTGAAACAACCTGGAATGCCAAAGACAGAAGGTATTGGCCAAATATAACCAAGGATATTAGAGGGCTGATGGGAGTAAGAGCCAATAAAAATGTGCGGTAGGTTTTGAAGCAGAGTAGGGATGGGCCTTTAAAAAGCAAGCCATGTATTGCCTCATTGCTGTAGCTTACTGCTCAGAGGTCTGGAAACTAGACAGCCTGTCAGACACTCCCACAGCAAGCAATGGACCCAAAGCACTGACACAGTTCAGCAGAGCCATAGGCTGTTCCAACCTGAGACTTTTGAGGCAATGACTCCCAGTTGCCCTGTAATGAGTTTCTGGCATTTACCTGAGGATGGGGACTCAGTCACATATAGCCCTGCTGAAGTTGGAGCAAGCCGTTGAATTTGTAAAGTCTCTTAAATCTGGTGAGATAACATTTGATAAATCATCCTTCAGTAGAGGAACATTTCTGAGCAGCAGATGGAGGAATTAACTGAAATAATTCTTATGGTGGAGATGCTGCCTGAGCATTTCTACCATTGTTAATAAGGGAAGGAGTCCCAAACAAAGAAATAAAAAGGCACACCAATATTAAATCCCACTGTGATCTAATTAAAGTTGGTAGTTTTCTAAAACTGAAATCAAGAACGCTTTGTATGATTGTTACATCCTAAGGTCAGATAGTATGCTTAAAAATACTTGTACTTATTAAAGAGAGGAGGTCTTTGTGCATATAAGATACACACAGCTTTTTGTTAAAACTGCAACAGTTTTTCCCATTACTGACCCAAGATAAAATCACAGCCATTGAAAGCACTGAAACAAGTTTTCCACTGAAACCTGATGTTACTGGAACTTGTGCTCATGAGCAGCTGTGAGGTACCTGAGCATAGTTTCTAAACACTGACCAGCCAGGGCAACTGATTCAAAGTCATCTTTTATTCTCGCAAGAAAGAACCACACTTATTCCAGTATCAGACTGTTTATAAGTATGCGTATAGGTTGTGGGAAAGCAACAGAGACAAAAAAATCTTGGGTGTTGTGGTTTAAGCTCAGCCAGTGCTAAGCACCATGCAGCCACTCGCTCACTCTTCCCCCCTCCCAGTGGGATGGGAGGAGCATAAGGGAAAAAAGTAAAACTTGTGGGTTGAGATAAGAACAGTTTAATAACTAAAATAAAATATAATAATAACAACAAAATATAATAATAATTGTAATGAAAAGGAATATAACAAAAGAGAAATTAGACCCAAGAAAAGACAAGTGATGCACAATGCAATTGCTTATCACCCACTGACCAATGTCTGAGCAGCGATCTGCCCCTCCTGGCCAACTCCCCCCAATTTGTGTACTGAGCATGATGTTCTAGGGTATGGAATATCCCTTTGGCTAGTTCAGGTCAACTGTGTGGCCGTGCTCCCTCCCAGCTTCTTGTACACCTGCTTGCTGGCAGAGCATGGGAAACTGGAAAGTCCTTAACACAGGATAAGCACTACTTAGCAACACCTAAAACACCGGTGTGTTATCAACGTTATTCTCACACTAAATCTAAAACTCACTGTACTAGCTACTAGGAAGAAAATTAAGTCTCTTCCAGCTAAAACTGGGACATTGGGTTAGCTATCTAACTGGTTAGCTGCTTAAAAGTTTGTTTTATACAGAGATAACACATTCTGAATTTCCTTTTGGACATTGAGTGTGTATATAGGATTATGGTATTCAAGTTGAATTGTATGATTTTTCAATACATCAGGAAGGATGGTATGAAAAATAAGTACCAAGGTGCTGAAAATTCTAATATTTGCATCACAATTTGCGGTACTTTCAGGGAAAGAGGATCAATGAAAGAGGAGAGAGCATGCTGTGGGGAAAGGAATAAAGCTTGATGTTGCACTGTCTGAGCTCCATCTTGTTGTGTTGGCACACAGAGCAATACCTCTGAGTGGGGGGGAAATCTGTCCGCCTTGCTGGTGGTGCTATGGAAAGAGAGGAATCTACAGGGTTAGAATCTGAGATTGTTAAGGGTGAGGATGGTTGTGAATTTGCAGGCTGGAATAAGCCTATGCTACTTAAAAGTTATCTGGAGATTTCCAGTCCTCAGAGGACGCTTACGCTCACATGCATTTTCCCCACAACTCATAAATTTACTTTCTTAAACTTTCAAAACCAGTGGATATGTGGAGTCAAGTTTGCCTGTCTCTCTGGGGTATCAGTGTACTGAGTGGAGCATCTTGTTGGAGCCTGCCAGAAATCTCAGTGAGGCTTTTCTGGTTGTTCCTGCTGCTCTGGAGATGTGTTCATCACTTAATGAAGAGCTCTTTGATAACAAAAATTACCCTATGGGCAACATCTGTTAAATGGCAAAGGTGATGTAAAGCAGAGTGAAACACAGTGTTTCTAGCCAAAATCAGTGACTCAGACCACCCTGTGTCTGTTACAGGGGATTACACTTGTCATCACCAGTGGGCAGCTTGCTCTGTAAGGACTGTAGAGGTCTGGATGCTGACTGGCAAATATCAGCTCACACAATTACCCTCTATTTACGTCCTCTGTTTCTAATGTCTTACATTGCCATGCAGCTGTTAAAAAAAAAATTCTGCCTGTAAAAATTCCTTTATCTGTCATTCCTGTGTCAAGTGTCCTTTCTGGAACTACCTCTCCTATTTCTGTAAGGGGGTGGCCCTTCTGTCACCTTTCCTCTGAAATTCTGTTTTGTCTTCTTTTCCATCAGAGAACTCTTACAACTCTTTCTGATCCTGCCCTTATGCTTTGTCTTTACAAATTTGATCAGAAACACTTGGGGCAAAGAGAATGATAAGCTTTAGGAAAAAAGTAAATTCCATATGCCTTAACATCGCCTGACCTTCATATAGGAAGGCATTTGCCAACTTTGACTGTGAGGTTTATGGGCAGTAGTTGCACTGACAGGACTTAAAATGACCACATTTGTGTTTGTCTGTAGAGTTCTGTTTCATAGAATAACAGATAACTAGCCAAAGCATTTGCCCACATGTAATGCCAAACAAGCACTTAAATAATTTTGCAGATCAGACACTTAATAATAAATTAAATAGCTTAATGTTAAGGCAAAGAGCCTTCAGAATAGCCAGCATCTGCTTCCCTGAACACTGGGAAGTTGTTGCATATAGGCTATGTCTAAGACGGATCCATCACTTTTTACAGTAGAATTTTATGGTAGGCATATATCTTATGTTCAGCCTGTATAGCAGCATTGCAAAGTTTCAATAATATTGTGCTTTTACACTGTAGTAAAGATTTTTAACACGACAAGTCTTTATTTTCTGCACCTCCTTCAAAATACGTTTATTTGTTTTGCTGCATGCTTTTAAGATAAAAAATAAACTTCAATCCATTTCTGCCTTTTTACCAATTGACTTTGTAAAAGCTGCTATGTATGTCTAGTCTCATAAAATTTTGTGTGGTTTTATTTTGTCTTTCCTATCTTATAACACAATTTTATCTCCTATTCTCAATGTAAAAATACTGAATAACTGAAATCCTCAAATCCCAGTTGAGAAGTCATTTACTGAGAAAAACAAAAAATCAAAGCCAAACCAAACCAGGCAACCGGAAGATGATGAGAACAATGGATAATATATTTAGTTTCTACTTAATAGAGGAAATTCCTGATAAAGAGTAGGAAATAGGCCTTTTGTTGCGATAAGGCAGTACTTCATAAAAATGATGTATTAGTGTGGAAGTCCTGGGCCTAATGAAATGTGCTCAGTCTGTAAAGCTTCTAAGATTTGTAAAATAGTACTTGTTTCATAAAGTCAAAATAAAAAACGATGCTGGCGGTTGGTTACAAACATTTTTAAAAAAATGAAGTCTTTCAAAGCATAGAGCGTTTAAAGACCAATCAAACTCGGAAATGTGCTGAAAATTCAGCCCAAAGTCAGTATTAATTATTAAACATAGGTAATGCTATAAGTTGCAGTATTTCTAATAAGAGGTAGGGTCTTACTAGTTCAACTTCTGTCCAAATATAATTGAGTTGTGCTTTTCCAAACGGTTAATTTTTGACTTTGGTAAAAGCTCTGTCCCTTGTCCTCTTTTTGTTGGTTTATTGTTTGTTTGGTTGGTTTTTTTTCATGTGTTGAATTCCTAATAATATCAATTCAAATGCAAAGGGATATTAAAAGCTTTTTGGTCAGCTGGTCCCATGTGCATCTTAGTGAAGGCTCTTTCCTTTCATCTTTCAGGGGCACTTGTTTTAGGCCTCAAATCAGGCTGCTGTAAATGCAGCATATCAAAATAAAAATTCTGGATGTGAAATCCTGTACCTTATGCGATATTCCTGCTGTCTGGTACTGTAGCACCATGTACTGTTGCTATTACTAATAACAGCCAGGAAGACTGAGGGCTTCATCTCCTTCATGTGTCATCACCCATATCTGTAAATGTCATAAAATTATGTTCTTATTCCTAAAATACTTATGAAATTCATATTGTTCCTTGTGTTTCTGCTGAAATCTACAGACACCTGCATTGACTGATCATTTGGCTTCCTTAAGATATGACTGTTAAAATAACTGATCACAGAAACAATATGCTGATCCTACTGCTATCAAAATAGGCTGTAAAGCCTCTCATGTTGCCACAGGAGTCTTCCCTAATCCCCTATATTTCATATCAGCGGAATTCTCCAGTTCAAGGTAGCTGCTTTGTTAAAACCACGTTCTACTATGGCAGGTAGCACCGATACTCACCCTTGCTCCTCTCTGAAATAGCTGAGTGTATTTGCAAGTTGTACCAGAGCAACAGTCAAAGGGTAAAGTGCCAAAGTCGGGGGGGGGGAGGCTGTTCCACTAATGTGGGCAGTATTAGGTACAAGAAGAGAGTAATACAAGCAAGGTTTTTGCATGCATATAAAGTGCCTTTAATTCTGTCAGGAAAGGATATTAGAAATATTATATTTGGAAGAACTCATAAACTGCTATGTTGGTTCAACTAAATGGTGTTTTTAAAGATATGATTAGGTGACAATCCTATCCAATTAATAATTTTTTGTTCTAGCAATGAAGAGGTCTTTCTCTGCTTTTATACTGTGCAGTTTAATACCTTAAACAGTATTTCAGCAGCTCATATAAAGATGTATAGCAAGGTGTTTAAAAGCCAGTGCAATATTAGTACAACACTTAAGCATTTATGCTATATTACCTTTGTAACTTAATCTAATACATCTGCATTGCATTACGCTAGCTTTAGTATCTCTAAGATGATGCAGCGGTACATGGTATAGTTGTGCTTATAAAGGCCTGATTTTAAAAAAAAAAAAATTAATAACCTGAAGAGCTATCATCCAAAGAATGAATTAATAAGAAAAAATTGTAAGAAAAAGAGAAATGTCCTAGTTTGCAACTTGTAATATCTTGGAAGAGAAGCTTATTTCTTACCCCTTTATTTTGCTTCAAGCTTACTAATTTGTTGGGCTGGCAGTAAGTCCAATGCAATTTTAGCAAGTGACAGTAGGTTTGGTTTCCAGCTGCATTAGTAAGTGTGGAGTTTCCGGTTGTTGTGCTGTAAGCAGTTTGTTGTTACCCAAAAGTTTGGAAGCTTACGCAGGCTTAATTAAAATCAGTGAAGGATTTAAAAATGAGCACTGAAATTATTGCTAAAGAAATATAATTAGCAAAGTAAATTGCATCCTAAAATGGTTCCAGATCAGCTCATAGGGACACAGGAATTTCCATTTCCTATCTGTATGTCTGATGAAAGACTGCTAGAGAGTATGAAAAGCACATGAATCAAGCTCTGTAAGCCTTATGTTTATTACTTCAGATACAGTATTCTAATTTCCCTACTTGGGACCTGTCAATGTCAGAGAAAATGTCCGCACCTGGAATTTTGTTAGCATCTCTGACAGACAGTATAGGGATTTTCTTAATATTTCAACTGTGCTGCAGTGTGAATGTGATGACCGTCCCTCTCTGACTCTTGGAGGATCTTAAGAAAAGCAAAGGCTGCTACATGGTTTGCACGCTCAACAGTTGGAAAGCAGAGTGCATGTAACTGTCGTCTGAGTCACATTATGAAAAATCACTTGTCCGTTGCCAGCTTCTTCATTATAACATCATTCCTTCCTCGGCAACAACCTTGTCTCAAGCCAGTCCTTGCTAAATTCATTACCCTTGCAAATTGTTCAGACTGATATCAGTCTGTTTTCTGAAACCAAGGCTATTGAAATAAACAGGTTCCCATGGATCTTTGTCAGTTTTGAATTGGGACTTAAATTTCTTCACTTGCTTCCCACTCCTCCTTACAATCTTGGCCTTGGCTCCATTCACATCCTTTCCCTTTCCTTCTGTCAGTGTTGTCATTTGGCTGTGACATTCCCAACCTTCAAGCTTTTTCATGCATATGCTTGTTCCTGAGGAGATGATTCCAGGTGTGAGTGGTGAAAAAGCAGCGTTTAGGACTAAATAATAGTTTGCTTCTCAGATAAATCTTAGGAAAGAATTAATCAGAGGGTTTTTTTTTTCCTCGCTGCATCTTGAACTGATAATTTTGTCATAAAACATTGATTTAATGATAACATGGTCATGAAAAATTGAACAAAGAGCAAATAGGTTTTGTTGTTTTCATGGAAAGCTTACCTCAAAACTAGACATTTGTTTTCATGTGGTTTAGTTTCATTTGTTTTGAACAGCTTCTTCATGTTCCAGCGCATTGCAGTGACTATTCTAGACAGGGCTTTTATTTTAGAACTACTACCACTAGCCCATAATGTAGTAATAATTTCACATTACGTGTGTCGTTTTGACAGTGGCATTCAAATAGGCTCCTCATTCAGTCTGGAAAAGCAGCTTGTTGTCGTGTCCTTCTAGTGTGTCTCTGGGAAATGATAAGGTAGCTAGAATCACTAGCATGGGTTTCTTACTCTGCCTCACCGACCAGTCCTCATCTCAGCTCTTAGAAAGTAGGGGGGGAATAGACAAGGGGTTAGGGCCATCGGTGCAAACGCTGCTTCTCCTTCAAGTGCTAGTGGGTTCAAAGCTGCCTTGGTCTGCCAGAGACAACGTTGGTATAACTTAGTGGGTAGGGTCTGCCCTGCAATTCCTGCCAGAAGTGTTTTAACTTCACCCGTTACTGTACTACAAAATCTTTTCAGGCGGAAATATAGCCTGTAACTCTGCTTTTCAGCCAACCTGAAAAAAGAAAGCCAGACCTTGTAAAACTGCATCATGACCCTTGTTGCCTGGGGCACTTACCTTGGAAAAATCCTTTTGTAGCTATTTGCTCAAGTAGAAATGGTGACTTTAGATTTCAAGTTGCTGCACGTGGCAGCCTGGTACGTGCCTGCACATCTGAGAACAGAGAGAGTCTAAAGGCTGTTGAAGGGAACTTGAATGGTGGCTGGTTTAAGAATCAAAGGACTCTAACTGGCTTGCTAAAAATGTGTGGTATTATCCTATTGTTTCTTCAGATAAATAAATGCTTATTAATTTAAGAATTTATTAACTGAAGTGAGCTAGCTGTATAATTGTTACATCCTAAGTTGAACAGCAGTAGATATGTGATTTCATATATCTCACCGGTTAGTTGCAGTGAAGCCAAATAAAACAAGGTGTTATTTGGCAATGGCTTAATAGTGCAATAAAAGCCAATTTCTATAAGCCCGTTCTTTTTTACTGCAATTTATGTTCTGCTTTCATGGGTTGCCTTATGTGGGGGAGACATGAAATATAAAGGAATAAAAATATCTATGGAGTGTTGACTAAGATTCTTAAATTCCATCTGTCTCGGTCCTGTACACTAAAATAAAGATTTTCCTTCTTTTGAGTAGATTTCTGTGAAGTGTCATTAGGAGGCATTATACATATTAATACATTTTACTTTCTGATTCCTATCCCCTAATTTCAACGTCTCTCACAAAATGCATTACAACCAGTATTTTAAGGGCAAAATTGTGTTTCTTAACTGATGGCCTGCATTTTATTCCCTGAGGGGTATTCTGTAAGCCATTAGACCTGGAGACTTTTGGGCCTCCTTAGCGATCAGAGCAATTATTCTGTGAACTGTACACCTGCTTCCCTGTCCAAATCCTACACTCCTGCCTGTGACTGCTGCTTCCTTTCCTCCGCCTTAGCAGCTCTGAGCTGTACCTGTTTTCGAGTGTCAGAGCAGGGTTAGGACAGCGATGGCATTACTCGCCTCAGTTGTAAAAAATCTATGTTCGTCTTTTCAGGAAAAAAAGTCTTCAGGCCTCCTTTGAAACAAGTTTTGTTCATAGACATCCTACTAAATTATTGGCTTCTTTTAAATAGTGATGTGAAAGACAAACCTTTTTTTTTACTTTGGAGGACACATGCTTGCGCTGCCTATAAACAGCCAGCCAGCAACTTGATTAGTTACATAAAAATGTCTCTTTAAGGAGAGTTTCTGAGTTTGTACAAGTGCTTTTTTCATGCCTCTGCAGCTGTAGCTTTTATGACTATTTTATTTGTTAATTCCAACTTCTGGTATGAACATGGGCTTCTGATAACGCAGAGATGAGAAAGTTGTGCATTCAGCTGTGAAAATGTCCAAGGAATAATATTTGGCATTACTTCATATGCATTCACTCAAAAAATAGTGAAAAATGTTGGTGGGGCAGCTTGCATCCTTTGGCACTGCTCAGAGCTCAGAGTGCTTTAAAATCTAGCCCTAGATCTCCAACTGCAAAATGCATTTATTCCGATTTTTATAAATACATTTTTCATCTATTTCCATTGTGGGAGGAGGGAACAGGACGGGCGTTTATGAGGCACTGAGCTGGTTTTACCCTACAAAAAGAGCAACTCAAGTAATTATTATCAAGCACTCTGGGCATTTGGAAGGAGTAGTTGGGGTCATTTCATTGTTTGAGAGATGCCGTTTTCGCTGCTAGCTATGTGCATTTTATTCTATCATCACTGATGTTTATTGAGAAAACACAATTTTGCTGGAAACACAAATGGAGCACAAGTAATATCTATCCATAAATGTACATCTTAAAAGAGGGACACTGACACATTATAGCTGTCTAATTATCAGTTATTGCAAAAGGTCTAATTACATTTTATGCAGACCAGAAAAGAATGGTGAAATGTGGATTCACTTTAGTAAATGATGTATTTGGTTTGCTGTGCAATAAAAAAGCAATAAAAAATATCTGTGGAGTAATCTTTATCCATGAAAAGATATATTTTAAAATCCATGTGACGGGCAGTTTCTGGTTTGGACACAGAGTTTCGTGTATGTGTTTTATTGACAGAAACCTAACCTATTTCTATCATATGTTCTTGTTAAGACTAGGGAAATGGGAAGGATCAGAATTTTCATGAATCTCATGACATGTTTTCCTTTCACATGTGTTGAATATGTATCTTCCAGGCAAAAATGCAGTATTGGCTAGGCAGGCAAGAAGATTCTCAAATATTTCTGAGGTTGAAATATAGTTGGTTTGAAGTATAACAGTACTGGCATTTTGTTTTCTTTTAAATTTAGTCATTTTGGCAGTCAGTATAGATATTAAAGGTCAGTTCCACTCACAAAAGCACTTTAAACTTATAAAATATTTGAAAACTAATAAAGGCACATTTTTTATTCAGTTTTCCGTTTAGATGTCTATTTTTTTCTAATACATTCATGGTTTGGGGTTTTTACCTTGTAGTCATGTTATCGGGATGCCACAGTCATGTAGGTTTTTCCTGGTTTTGTTTCTAGATGATATCTTGTGAAATGAAATGTAGGCGCCATTATCAACTTGCAGCTCCTCTTGGGTCACTCAGATTCTGCTGCGTTTGCCATCATGCATCTTACAGAAAACAGTTCCCTGGAAAGGCCTTTTCAGCCTTGCTCCTTTAGATGAGCGATCACTGAAAATGAGGATGCATGGTAGCTTTTGTCCCTTCTGTAGCGCCTTGGGAGGTTTGGTCTTGTTGACGTGGTCACACGAAATTGGCCTGTCTGTTGATAATTCCCTCTGTATGACAGGTAGTTGGATGGTCAGAGGGTACTATATGTGGCTTTTTGTTGGGAGCATGCTGGCTTCTCTTGGTTCTTCAGCACTGCTTTAGCGTTGCCCTCAGCAGTTAGTTGCCTTCCCTGGACATCTCAGAAGCTTGCCTTCCGCAAGAGCAAACACCAGCACAGGGTTGGTAGGCAGCTTACTGGTGCATTTTCGCTGTCTGATGTGCCCATTAATGGAATTGCAACCGAACAGCAGTTCTGTAGGAGAATGATGGTTGTGTTGCAACAATTGAGCTATGTGTTTTGATAATATGGCAAATAACTTTGTCACCTCAGTACATTAATGTAAAATTGGGACAGTGTGAAAAAAGAGTCTATTCAGCAGGCAGTCAATTTGTCCTTTAAGCCAGAAGGCACTGAAAGTATATTTATTGGACAGCAATATGAAACAGGTGGTCTCCAAAGATAACAATGTACCAGGAGAAGCTTCAGTCAAAAGAAAATGTAAGGAGTAGCAGAAAGGAGAACTCATTTTGAATAGATTTACAGAGATCTTGTCATCTCATCATTATTTTCTGTGGCAGACTAGCACTCCTATTAATATTTTGACTTCAAATAATCGAACATCATTCCTGCAATATGTTTGGCAGTCTTTTTTTTTTTTTTTTTTGTGACTGTCTTTCTTTAAGCTAATGTCCCTAGCTTCCACATAACTGAAACTAGGCACTTAATAATATTATCATTTTGAGTCATAGATCGAAATGTCAATCAAAAGACAAATATTTTGTCCTCACATCTTTCTATCTGGGTAAGTATTATCATGCATTCCTCAGTCTCATATTTTGGAGTAATGAGATGAGTCCTGGCATGACAGAAAGTCGCATAACCTCATAACTTGGTGGAACCCCACCCCCACAGGCAAGCCAGCACAAAAGGCCCAGCTAGTTCAACTAGCATCTCTTGTGCGTTGGTGCCAAAAAAATGGAGATGCCTTCACAGTTCCTAAAGGTGATGACCTGGGTGGGTTCAGTGTGTCCTGAAAAGTCTACTTGGCCTTAATACCGAACGGCAATTCTTTTGTGGGGAAAGAGGCAATAGCTAATTCAGGCATATAGCCTGTGTCCGGACATGGCTTACAAGAATTTCTGTATTCGGCACAGTATTGAAATGTGTCCTTATGTGGCCACAGTAAGATTATAAATTCACAGATAATTTCATTGATTTGGGTAATTTTTTTGCCAGAGGGAAAGAAAAAGGAAAAAAACCCACGACACGACCAGTTCTGGGAATGTAGGGAAATGCATCTGATCATGCTTATCCTTATTTATGTGACATTGGGATTATGAAAAATGTGAATTACTTGTTTAAATTGCTGTAAAGTCATGGTACTCAGCTGTATAAATCCATCTTTAAGAGCATTACAATTGTTGATGTATGACTAGACAGGAAAAAGGGTCATGTTACTAGATTGCTCTGTCATAAAACTGTGATGAAAATTTTCTGAGTTTTCTGTTGAAACATTTTTTTTTTTTCTATTCCATTTCCAACAATAATACTGAATTTTGGTTGCACCTGTAATTCTGTGTTCTTTGATGACCTCTCCTGGAGGTTTTCTTCTGCATGATCATGGATGTTTAGTGGGTTTTGCTGTCTGGAAGTAGAAGCAAAGGGCATAAATCAGTTCATCAGCTTTTCGAAAACTACAGTTTTCTCTGCTGAATTTAGACATGGGTATCTCAGGCTTGTACTTGCTTTCTTTCCATTAGTTTTTTCACTATATACAACATTAGAATTCAATTTCAGACAGATGAATCAATGAATACATTCTTGATCTTATTTCATTCAACTCTGGTTATATCAAGTCTTCTTGTCCTGTTGACAGTCTCAGAGCTTCAACCTGATTTGTCTCTTCTCTTCCTGTCTCTAGTCAACTCAGTGTCTTCTTGCTGTTATTTTGCCTTCTTCTGTATATTGTTTTTATTTAACAATGCTCCCATTCTGGAGCCCGTTTCTGCCTACATTTCAGCCTATTCTCAAACTTTAAGACAGTGGTTGAAACAGAACCTTTTAGCTGAAACCTCAACATTATCTCCTCGAAATCCTTAGGAGATCTGTTATTGACTTCGGCAAGAGTGGGAATCAATCTGTGATGCAGTTTAGCCTCATCTTCCTATTGTGTCTTGTCATTAACTGAGACTGAAAGCTGTTGGATGGCAGAGCAATTCTGTTTATGGTATGGTTCAGAAAAAAAAAGTTTGAACCTCTGATTTTGGGCTGTGCATGGGACAGTCATAAAAAAATCACAGAAATGCTGAGCACCTCAGATTGAGAAGGAGCTTGAGAGATCACTCTGTCCAACTTTGTGCTCCAAGAAGGGGGTTAATAAATGAGTGTTACCTGAAATATTTATTCCTTCAATCTATTTAAAATATACAAACCAGGCAGGTAGATATTTAATTTAAAATCAATATTAGAGTTGCAATAAAATTTGGAATTAGTTACTTAAACTTTAAGCATTTCCAGTAATATTAGGGAGGTAGCACCACAGAATATGCTTAAAACAGGGACCAAGGAAAACTCGCTAGTACACTGATAGGCAAAAATGAATTTTGCAACGTGAAATGAGCAAACCATGGGCTGACTGTAGGTATCTGGTAAATATTCATCTGACCTTCCAGTCAGAGGGTAAATGCTCTTGTAGATTCAGTGAAGCAAGGCAGATTGTGGTCATGGGAGACAAGGACCTGTTACATATCTGCTACTGTTTTTTCCACTTCATTTCCGTCGGATTGCAGGAACTTCTTTAACTGTTAAAGTCATCCTCATGTTCTTACCCCAATTCACTATTTTCATCTTAATCAGATGTTACGTCATCCTTGGATAAAATTGCAGTGCTGAGGACAGCTGTATGAAGCTGTTTTCATAAACGCAAGTATTTTCAGGTCATTTGTTTTGATTTTTCTAAAAAGAAACAAAATTAGCGTCTGCCATTTATTGCAGTTATTCTGAGCACATGTTGACTAGTCCTTACCATAGAAAGAATTAAAGCCTGACTGCTTGCCTGATTGACTTCATGAAAGCAAACATAACTGCATGAAGCATTTTTCCTTTCACCTGTTCAAGAAAATGAATGATTTAAAAGCACTGGCCTAAAAACACATTTGGTGTCACAACACCAGTAAGCAGGTTCTAGCCCAGTGGTTTCAGAGCAATAAACCCGAGGAAGAAACAAATAAAATGTTGCCTCTGTAATGAGTGAGTGGGGATACTTTAAGGAGACATTGAGTAGAAGAATCTCATTATAAGAGCTGATTGATATCCACATAAACTTTCTCAACCTTCTTACAAGGTTGAGAAAATAAATAGCTGTAAGAAAAATGACTGAATAGGACTCAGTGCATTGTTATCAGTTAACTGGATGATTAAAATGAAGGGGCATTTAGATTTGGCCCCTCCTCTAACCCATCAACAAAATGAACATGGTGTATGTATGAATTTGTAATGTGATGTGCATTTTTTTTGTGGGAAAAGTTTCCATGGTAACACAGAAGAAAATCGATAAAAGAGTTGTGGTGTGATCTAAACAGTGCCTCACCTCCAGGTAAAGTTTGAAGCAGTACGAAAACAGTATAGTTATCAGCAAACTGCAGACGGTTTGTGTAATTCAGCTGGCCACTTAATTTTATTCATGGATGACTCTAACTTTATCCTATAAGACTGCCCTATTCTATAACTCTAGTTTCTCCAACAGTACAATTTAAGAATGAAATTGTTGTGCCCCATGGGGCAGGTGATAACAACTTCAATAGCCAGGCAGTAAATACAAAGGACCACGACTGCATTAGTTTAGCAGGTCTGCTAGTGTTTTAATGACTTTGATCCTCATTAAATATTCTGTTTCCTAGTATATCAGCTTGATCTCATTAAACTGCTGAGGTTGGAAAAATAATTCATGAAATGCTCATTTACGGAATGATGCTTTTTCAGGCAGAATTTCTTATCAGTCTGAAAACTAATGATTATGTCACATAATATACATATAGTAGCCTTGCATGCATTTGCCTTCAGTCAGTCATAGAGAAGGTAATTTTTAAACATAAAAGAATCACAGACGTGTTGAGCAACCTAGAGCCAGTTGCCCAGGGCAGTGTCCGGATGGCTTTTGAGTATCTCCAGGGCAGGAGACTCCACAACCTCTATGGGCAACCTGTGGCAGTGCGGTCACCCTCACAGTAAAAGAATGCTTTCTGATGTGTAGACAGAACCTCCTGTGTTTCAGTTTGTGCCCATTGCCACTTGTCCTGTCACTGGGCACCACTGAGAATTGCCTGGCTGCATGTTCTTTGCACCCTTCCTTCACGTATTTATATATCCAGGTATTTATATACCTTCATGAAATCCACCCTGAGCCTTGTGTTCTCTAGGCTAAACAGTCCCTTAATCATCTTTGCTGGACTGTCCTCACTGGACAGTCCTTCACTGAGCTCTCACCAGTAGCTCCACATCTCTGCTGGTTTTACTGGGGAACCCAGAGCTGGACACAGCACTCTGGATGTATCCCACCATTATGTTGTAATTCACATCATGTTCAACTTGGTGTCCACCAGAACCCCCAGGTCTTTTTCTGCAAAGCTCCTTTCCGGCCAGTCACCCCCCAGTATATCCTCTTTAAAAAAAATAACCACCAAATATGAAGTCTGAGTTCCAACCAATATTCAGATTACTCGGTGTCTGATAAATGCTGAAGTTACATGTCTCTATGTTGGTGTCGTCTAACCTTAAAATGACAGCTTGCCAAACTGTATTAATTTAATGGCATGGTCTTCTACTTTTGCTCAGAAAAGTCTAAAATAGACAAAATCAATTACTCCACTTGAGTTATACCAACTGTGACTTTGGACCAGCAGTGAAAATTGATGTTTAAGATCAAATTTCAATGTAAATGGCATGCTATAAATCTAGCTGCAGACTCTTGTTTTAGAACTTGAAAGACACCTGACTGCATCCAGCTGTTGGTGGGAGGGATCTTCCAAAGGTTTGCTTCAACTGTAGGTGCTTTCTTGCTATCAGCAAAGGTAGTACATTCATCTGGCTTTCATCAGCTAATTTTGTGAAAACGAAGAGGAAAAAACAACTGGCACTAGAATATTATTAGCATATCTGGCTATACTTCAGTGGGTCTCATTCCACTGATTTTGCGTACATACCACATGCTCTTATGACATTAGAATTAGAAAGACTAAAAATTAAAATCCATGGAATTAAAAAGTCCCAAAAGTTTGGAAGAATGGCCTTTTCTTTTTTTCTTCAGGAAAAAAAAATTTTTGCTTAGTGCTTGTAACAGGATTTTGTTGGTGAGTTTTTTTAATTTTTTCAAATGGTGTTGATTGAGAATACCTTTATCAAAAAAGTTTAGCTTTGTAATACGTCTATATCTCAACACAGTCTGGTTTGACTCAGTTTGATTGCATTTGGAAAGGTATTCCTGATCTGAGTTCCTGCTACTGGGGAAGAGGTATCACTTTCATTATTATATATAGTAGAGACTTTGTTATGCAGCACTAATGTAAAGAAAAAAAAACAGTAGTACAGAGCTAGCAGGCACTTAACTGATTAACATTTGATCTCAAATGAGAATATAGTATGTCACACTGAGCAAAGATCGTTTCCAAACAAACTAAAGGTTTGTTTGTAGGTTACTTAAAATTGGATTCTCCTTAGCCATGTAATGAAAGAAAAGCTTGACACAGCAAAAAGCAGTATGTAGACCCAGGAAAGCTTTCTATGAGGCTCTATAAACAGGGTAAACATAAGGTAGTGCCTGAGTGTGAGAGTATTAATTCTTAATGTCCCATCAATTCCTTTCCCTGGTAAGTCTCTTAATGTCCCATCAATTCCTTTCCCTGGTAAGTCAAACGATAATGTGGCAGGGAGGTTTCTGATGCAGCTTGATAACAAATATCTCGCCAACCAGGGCACAATTTTTCTTCCTATGTATCTGCCTTTTCAGAAGTCACAGTCACTGCCTGAAGTAAATCTTCATAGCAGAGCATTGTAGCACTACAGCACATTTTCACTTTGCTGGTAGTATAGGAATTCACTCCCATTAAGAGGCTGTTGATGAGAAACCAAGAGCAGGTCATACCGGATGAGCTAAAGGAATATATTACCAGCAGACCTTCACTCCGAGCAATGGGGTAAGAGAGTGAGTTACGCCTGCTGAAGGCAAATGATTTATCTCAACCCTGTAAGGTTCTCAGATCTCTGGTAGCAAAGACAGTAAATGTGCCAATAAATAAAACAAGCAGTCCTTTGTTGAAGTGTAGTGTCAAAATACGTGAGATGGAAGATGTCATCAGCAGGAGACTTAGCAGGACGAGAAAATGCTCAGCAATTGGATGTGTGTTTTGAGCAGCAGCTAAAAGCAGCTTATGTGAGCTAGTAGTCCTCTGCTGTTCTAGCTACCTTTAGTAGCATGCTTGATACAAGAGGAGAAATAGGCATTAATGTTGTAGAAACAATTAAATTAAAAAAAACACACTATTATGATACTGCCAAAAATTTTGTGAAGTATGGAGGCTGCAGATAATTAGTTAAAATCAAAAGAGTTGCTCTATTAGGTGCAGAATACTCTGCCCTACTCTTTTTGCAAAAATCCCTCAGAAATATGTAGTTAAAAATAAGCACTGAAGTTCAAAAAAGGTATTAAAATTCTTGCAGAAAGTCAGTTGCAGAAAAGGGTACAATTCTAACCTGGAGATTAGAAAGCCTGTTTCATGGGGAAAGACCCAAAATATTGAAAATATGCAGCCTTGAGAAAGAAGAGAGGACTTGATTACAGTGTTTAAGTATTTAAAAAGACTAATGCAAGTGCCTTAGGAAAGACCTGCTCGGATTAAGGAAGATGGCAAAGCGAAAGTCTTTGAATTTTGATATGTTGAGAACTGACAGCAAAGGAAAAATTTATCTCTGAGCACAAATGGATCAGTAGCAGTGAAAAGTCAAGATGAAATATTCAATATATACAACTGAGTAGTGAGCAGTATCCTGCAAAGGGATAAATCTGCAACATTGGTATCTTAAATTCCTTTCTTCATCAGCACTAAAAGGAAGTACTTTGGTAACTCCTGCCAAGTTTTATGAAGGTATCAAAAGATCTGCTGAGTACCTTCTTTTCTGGGACCTTCTTCAGAAAACGTTTGGCTGACTATGCGTAAGATTAAAGGGTGTAGATCCAGTGGAGAGTTGCACCCAAGAACTGCATGAATTAGATAAGTCAAATATTAATTTCACCCTGTGTTCTTTCTGTGCAGTCAATTTTGCTAAAAGTGGATACTATCTACTATGAATAAGAAATGTTGTACACGCATATGCAGATTTTCTCAAAGAGTCCCTATGAACACAGCATGAACAAGTTGGTTTTACATATGAAATTTAGCCAGAATTACGCAAAAAAGACCACTTCTCCTCTGCAGTCTCATGAAAATGAAGCACTGATATCATGGTGGGCTGGTTTAGATCAAAAGATGTCATTTCCCAATGGTAAGTGCCAGCGAGATTCCAGCTTTTTTTTGTCAGAGGCCTGGCAAAACTCTGCCTGGGATATCCAAGAAGCAGATTTTTCATGGATTAAAATAGATTTCATTAGAACTTTCTTGCTAACATGTGACAGGAAAACTTGTGCATTATGTTTCACATTACTGACTCGATGGGAGCTCTGCCGTACTGTCTTAAGAACCATCCATATCAGAGTGTGAGTTGTGTGTGCTCTGTCAAGATAGATGCTTCTCTGAAGGATGTAACTATCAGGTGTAATGTTGAGTTTGGCTGATTCGCGTTATGTGGTAGTTACACTTTGTCCTCTGCACTTAAAAAAAAAATGTGTCACGCAGCAGTTTCATTTGGGCTTCACCCAAGAAGAGCTTCTACTAGCTGATGTTGGTACTTGTTCTACAATGTGTGAGTTTTCCTAGCCTATTAATTTGCAGGTCAAGTGAAAGGGCACAACTCACATATAAGAGGATGAAATGTACAAAACCAAGCAAATGACACATTCCCAAATAAAAGGTTAAGTGTGGTTGAAACAAATTGTCACTGCAGAAATGTTTTTGACTGCATATCTCTACTTTGAAAGTGAGATATGTTGTACTGAAGAGACAATGTGCAAATAAGCAATGTTTCAGTAGAAATGGTGCTCCACTGTTTACTGTCCTGGTGGCTTTCTGGTATCCTGATCTTCACAAAAAGCGCTCATGTTTAAAAACAATTAACAAGGGAGAAACGGAAGTAGAAACCAAAGCAATGGTAATAGAAGCAAATGTATGAACCTGTAAAACCCACATACAGACTGGCTAGTGCAGTCTGTGTGAAAAATAGCCAACTTTAGGAAGTGAGATGAAATAAGGAAAACCATTTGTCATCTTTAATTCTACAAAAAGAGGTAGGTAGCACCATCCCTCTGCCCAAATTAGTCCACCACCTTTATTGGCTTTTCTATATTGATTCTTTTAAATATGCTCTCTGCTTGCTCATTTCAGTAAATATAGAAAGAAAGAATATGTCAGCAGCATTATAGAGTTGTTGTCTAGCTAGCAATAGTATAAACATGACAGAAAAAAAGTTTTTAAAAGATGTCTTTTCTACCTAAAACATAGGTATATGATCTGAGCTTTATAGATTTTCAATTAAATATGGTGGACAAAATGTTATTTTTGTTATTGTGATTTCTAAAGAAGCAATAACCTTTTTGCAATAAAAGCTCTCCTCTCTCTGAAAGTGGAAGGAAAGACGGAACAGGAGACATGGCAAGAAAGATGAAACACCCATTCAGTTAAGACACATATTTACTTACGTAGTCAATGAAATGAAAGAGGCCATTCAGAGCATCTAATTTAGCCTTCTCAGATAGATGTCTCTTAACCTCTGCAATAGGATTCCCTCCTCAGAGCAGGCCCCTTCCCCCTCTGCAATCTGGAAAGGTGCTGTGACAGCAGCCAGCGCCAAGTGTGGAAGGATTTTGTCTCTCGTGCTTAAGTGATTGTATGAGTTCCATCTGCAAGAGGTGTAAATACAGCTTTTTTCTTGTGGTTGGATGGAAGGCCTGGAAGCAGCCAGAGGCAGAAAAGTCCCTAGGCATGGCTGAATTCTTCTTTTCTATGAGGCTGTTCAACAAAATGGGAAACACTGCCCATGTCATTCAGCCACTTGTGTTGCAGGAGATACTTGACTGCCAAGAGGACTCTGTGTGTGCATGTCTCATTAGGGCTGAAGGGGCACCCTGAACTGGTGCTCCCAGATATCCACGCAGACCTTTAAGGTAGTAACTTTAGTGTGCAGAAGTTTAAATCTAGTTTCTAATACTAGATTCCATGTGTGGCTGAATGGTAGCTGTAGACTTTTCTTGTGTGCTATGGTAATATTGGCAGGAGCTATAGAGATAGGCATTATCCTCTGTTAGAAAAAATGGACAGGTGGAAAAAAAACAGACTTCCTGTCAAAACCATTAGCCCTTTTGTACACTGTGAGCATCCTAAATATTAACTGAACTCAATAGGTACCAATGGTCCTTCAAGTCTTTGCAGGCTCAAGCCCTTAAATACTTTTATAATTTGTTAAATGTGAAAAGCCATCTCTGCAGCTGGTAGAATATTCAGCCCTTTAGGGCTGTTCATTTGATTCTGTTACCAGCCTTTGCTGAATAGATGAAGCATTACATTTAGTCATAAAATTCACTGTATTCTGTGTATTCACTGTATTCACTGTGTATTTATTTTATGAAACATGATTTTCATAAGTATATTAAAAACTGCAATAAAATTTAGGTTTGATACTTAACATAAATTAAATAGTTGAGTTCCCTCTTTTTATGATTCCATCTTGTGAATTCATCAGTCTTATTTCAATAGGTGGTTTTAATACAGCTTGGTCCTTCAACTGTTTCTATAGTTTATGTAAGTGACTAGAATTAGAGAGGCATGCCTGCATTTTTTCTGTTGAGAAATGGCTTGGCATTCATTTAAGTCAAATTTATAAGCCATTGGTTTCAACATGGTAGGGTTTAATGAGTTTTCAAAAGCTGAAATAAAGTGTGGGTCTATGATTTCTTAAGAACCAATGTGTTTTCTACCATAGAGAAACATACCTAATGAAAGACAGTTGTATCATCCTTTTTCTGTTTTCTGGTTGAGTGTTTTTAAGTATCTTGTTACAATCATATTTTTTTTTTAACTGGCTTATTTTGTGGCTGATCTAATGTTGAACATTCAAGTCCAGAATTTTCATACCATCTGATTGCTTCCTCATGCCTCGTCACTGAATCTCTGTATTTACAAAAGAGAAGAAAATCTCTCTCTAGGGCATGTCTCTTCTACTGTCAGAAGCATCTTTCAGTCACTGTTGAGAAAAGTTTTTTAGCTGCCCCAGACCTGCAGGCATGTGATTTCAGTTCAGGAAGAGGTCATTTGGTCATCTCCATCCTAGAACTGAAGAAAAAGCTGAAGTCTAACTAGCAGGTTTGCACTTACTTTACACTTGCAGAAGTAAAAATTTTTGTTAGGCGCAATTTAGGTCAAAAATTTTAGACGTTTGAGAGACAGTAGATTAGAGTCTCAAGTGAAAATTGAAAGCTCAAGAGGTTTTCAAAGTAACGTTAATCATACCAACTTGTCTAAGGCTGGAAGTTCATAAAGCCTTTGAACTGGCATAAGCCTACACAGCCAAGAAAACTTGTTTCATTTGCTGCTGACCCTGCCTGCTACCTTTAGGTCACTGTCCTTGAGACAGCAGAAGTGCTTGTGCTGCAAAACAGTAAGTGAAGTAATGAAGCTTCTCTTTTGGTATTTTTGCTGGCTTAGGTTTCTGTCCCTTGGCAGGAGGGATATGAAAGCAAGTAAAGTGGTTGGGGACAGTACGTTGGATGAGGATGTGGTTTTACATCACCTTGGTGTGTTCATTAAAGAAGCTAAAGAACTGAGAAGTTGAATTTCAATGGAGAAGTGTGAGTCTAGTCTTGGAAGCAAAAAGATTGTGGCATGAAGATCATCGGTGTCAAATTGGTGACAAACCCCTTTCAAGGTTATAAATACATAGTGGGCTTTTATTTTGGTGTGAGCCAAGGGTCTGGTGCCAGCCATCCATGCTGTACACAGCAGGAAGGCAGTCCTGTTCTGTGATGGGGTTTTCAAGGCACTTTCCCCAAGAAGGTAGGAAGGGGAAAGCTTTCACTTGAGGTAACAACCATCATTTCAGCAAACAGCTTCAGAGAAGGGAACCAGCCATGGTGCTCTGGTGACTGCTGTTTGGGTTTGAGCACTGCCAGAGCAGTCCTGTTTCAGCCTTTCCCTTGGGCAGCGGCAGAAGGAAGAGCAGCAGCAATAACATGGATCTGTACGAAGTTGCACTCATACTATGGTACACCTGTACCAAGATTTCTTGCATTGAGAGCTTTGCTGGTCTTAGTTGGCATCTTACATTATTTGTTTGAGCACACATAGAATCCATGTAAGTCACATCTGTCACGTTGGTAGAAATTCTCAGCAGTGATTTTTTTGAGGTGTTGCCCATTCTGCATAATGCCAGAGTTTGTGTGAAGAGTAAGAAGCTGTAGTTTAAGTTCATCTGCAAATAGAAGAAGATGAGCAGTGAAGAGAGAATTTAGGGCCAGAAATATGAATGTTCTTGAAAATCCCTGTTGAACTTGCCTCTTGTGCAGTGCTTCAGGTGACAGGAGAAGAGAGCTGGTGTGACCATTTGGAAACTGCCTTTCCCTGAGCCAGACAGCTTAGTGCAAAAGAGGCAACAAGCACCAGTGTAGTTCAGGAGATGATATCCCTCAGCCCTCTTGTCCAGTATTATCACTGATTAATAGATATGGAGATGATCATAGTGGGTTTGTCTTGATTGTTTTCTCAGTGTGTTGGTCCTGTTGATTGGATGTCCCAACCGTTATCTTCTCTGCCAACAAAAAATATTATTCTGTCACATTGTATGCCAATGTAAATCACACTCAAATTTTTCCTTCTGTCACTTTGATGTAAGAAGTTGCATGGCATCCTTATCTTCCACAACTCCTTCCTGACTGATACTGTACAAGAAAGTCAGGATGCACATGGTGTTAGGTCTGTTAAGATCAACAAAGTCACTGTGCAGCTTTTGATCATTTGTGGTGTTGTCTTCCTCACCAGCAGTCTGTGAGCTCCGAAAGCTGTGCTCTGGCAATGTCAGGAATCGCTACAACTTCACTACTCGCTGCTGTAGTGATTGATCTATGTCAGCAGAGTGCAGATGAAGCTGTGTCTGAGCCCTTATCAGGATCCGGTTTTCCTGAAGTGTCTTATATAATGTTTGCATGATTAAAAGGGAACAGATAGTACCAGAGTAGGAAGGCAATAGCCAAACACAGGACTGCACTACCCTTTGTACCGACGTACTAGCTATCACTTCTTTACATTTCCAGATGAAGCAAGTCTCTGGGGGGCCTTTACATAGACTCAGTTACAAAATCTTGGTTACTGCTAGCTCTGACTTGCGCTACATATACACATGGTATAATTAGTAATAGAGCATACAAGCTCGTTCCTCCTTGCTTAAATTTACCAAACATGTTTCTGGTCAGAAAAAATTAGAATTTTTTTTTTGTGTTTGTATGTCCACAGTGATTTTTAAAAAATTGTAACCATCAAGTATTGGCCTGATAAGCCAGAGAGGGTATTCAGGGAAGATGTGAAATAACTACGTCCAGATGAGTGGATTGCCAGGTTAGGGACTCTTCTGGCGAAAGACCTGGGTCATGTTATGCACTGCAATTCTTATGAAACCCTAAAAGCCCTTATGGCATGACAGATGCAGAGGCACAAACTGTTTGGTCCATGATGGCGCAAGGGAGCTGAGGCTTAGTGTGACTGGCATTGGAGGGGAGAATCTCCTGGTCAAGTGGTGGCCCACTGAGCGCTGTGACTTCTGCAGAATAGCCAGGTGTGGAAGAGGCCCTGGGTACTTGGTTAACATCCCCCTTCTGCCTAGTGACTCCTTTCCCATGATAGTCATCATCCCATGAATCCTCTTTAAGCTACTCTCAAGCCTTTGCTCTGAAGTTTTGCCTGATATACCAGGGCTTCTTCCATTTTTTTTTCTGTCCTGATTTCAGCTGGGACAGAGTTAATTGTCCTCCTAGTAGCTGGTACAGCGCTGTGTTTTGGGTTTAGTATGAGAAGAATGTTGATAACACCCTGATGTTTTCAGCTGTTGCTAAGTTGTGTTTCGACTCAGTCAAGGACTTTTCAGCTTCTCATGCCCAGCCAGTGAGAAGGCTGGAGGGGCACGGGACAGTTGGGAGGGGACACAGCCAGGACAGCTGACCCAAACTGGCCAAAGGGGTATTCCATATTGTGTGATGTCATGCCCAGTATATAAGCTGGGGGAGTTGGCCAGGGGGAGGAGCGCTGCTCGGGCATCGGTGGACAAGTGGTGAGCAATTGCATTGTGCATCACTGGTTTTGTGTATTCCAATCCTTTTATTATTATTGTCATTTTATTGTTGCTCTTGTTGTCATTGTTAGTTTCTTCCTTTCTGTCTTATGAAACTCTTCTTCTTCTCAATCCACAAGTTTTATCTTTTCTGTCTATTCTCTCCCTCATCCCACTGGGTTGGGGGGGAAGTGAGTGAGCAGCTATGTGGTGCTTAGTTGCTGGCTGAGGTTAAATCACGACATTTCCCCAGGATATAAGAATGGTATCTGGAGGTCTGGGATCAGAAAATTTGTCTGCAGAATTTTTGCTTCAGCGTATCCCCTGGTAATATCCAGACTTCTCACCACTCTCACAGCTCTGGTTTTTTTATCAAGAGGCAGAAAACTTTTGTGCCTATGTGTCCTTTAGGTTGATTGATACAACTACTCAGCTTCAGTGTGCTCAACTCACATGTCTGTATAGAGAGCCCGGCTCTCCCCTGCAGCCATGTCTACTTTTCCCAATCTTATTATTGTCTTCAGTGCATATGTTGTTTATCAACCCTATGATAAAAGCCAAACTGCATTCTCTCAGAAACTGCTGCAAAGTGTCCATGTTCTGAAAGTGACTAAACTTCCAAATAAGAAGCGACTGACTACACCCTGCAACTGCTATGCACAGAGGCAGAGACCAGATGAAGTAAGATCTGTGTGGGTGTTTTAAGCTATCCCAGCAAGCAGTGTTTGCAAGGATCCAAATGGACACCAACTTTACAAACCACTTAAGCATTAAAATCCTGCTCAAAGTTGTAGCCAAAGCCAAAATTGTGGGTTTAGTTTTCCCTAAAGAAGTTAGTTACATATGCCCAAACCACTCCTCTTTTCTTCCTGTTTCATTCCCATCCATTCAAGCACAAAATAAGAATTTTTCTAGGTGCTTCTATTTACATGTGTATTTGATTCTCATATATTAGTTTCCCATGCTAATGAAATCATTGCAGCCCCTTCAGACCAAAAACTTCCAAGAGAGAATTGCTGAATGCTCTGCAATGACCTTGAAGGGGAGCGGTCTGTGGCTTTTAAAATCAGGTAGTCCAGATGTTGCTGGAGAGCATGGTGTCATGTAATGGTGAGGACTGACCATTGCAACTGAGTCCCCAAACCAAAGATGATGGACACCCAGTTGTGTAAGAAGATTTTCAAAGAATAAATAACATCGATTTGAAAATTTTGTCATCTAAGTGCTCCAACCTGTGTGCTCAGGGCGGACATTTGAAATCTGGATTTGAAATCTTTTCCTGCTGCCTTGTTCTTAATTTCTTGACGAAGATCATCAAATCCTGTGGTGGAAAAAGACGTTATTTCTTTTTCTGTGTTAAGAAATAATGGTATACGCGCCTCATGAAATGAGATCACGTACTCTGAACAAATAATTGTGTTACTCAAAGAAGGAATATGACTTGCCATATTGATGGCAAGTTTTGAAAGTAGCAGCTTTTGGGGTATAAAATTTGGACAAGAGTAAAAGTAATAATGAGTTCCCTAATGAAGCCATGGTAGCCATGACAGCTGCCAGAAGGATGCCAAGCCATATGTCTATACACTTTCAAGGGAAATAAATAGAACCTGCATTTTTTTATACAAACTGAATGAAGTAAAAGAATTCATAGGTTCTCCATTTTCCTCTGCTGCCATTCATGACCTCCAACAATGAAAACAACCGTGAGTGCAGGTGGTAACTGAAAGCAGTTTTGTTCCTGCATGCTTCCTGAATTTAATCTTTCAGGAACTTCATTTCTTAAAAAAATAATAGAATGTGAACAAGAGTATATCTTGCCTTCTGAGATTTCACAGGAGGCAAGATTTTCTTCTTGCGTCTTGATGGTTTAATCCGTACTGTCCATTTTGTTATTCATTCAAAAGGAAGTGGATAAAATGCTTATGGAAAAGACTGTCACCACTCTTCTATAGCTGTCATCTGATGGGAAGAGCAGTCTATTGTGTCTTATGCAGCATACAGACGTTTTTCACCACAGCATGATGAAACAGCCTTATCCTCATTACAGCTAATGTCTGTCTAAGGCTTCATGTATTAAGAGTAGTCTTCTAGGTTTCCTACCATAACTTTTGTCTTTTGGATGGGTGATGAGTCATGGGGCTACAGTTATGCTTCAGCAGCTCCTAATGTTGAAAGGAATTAATATGTTTTCTTTGGGCAGAATCTAAATGGCTTATCTTGGCAAATACCATCCAGCCACATGCGATGATTACTTTTAGTAAGTCTAAACATAATTATGTTGTAATCTGCACTTTGATTTAGGAGGCAGGGATCACTGTTTATGTACCCTGTAATTACATGGTATTTACCACAGATATCCTACTGCTGCTTGCAGCTTACCATGTGATTAAACGACCAACATTTATCATCAGAGTAAAGTGTGCATTGCATGATATTGTCTTCCACAAAGTAGAACAATGTTGTAACTTAAGTTCTCAGTCCTTTTAAAATTAATTTTTGGTCTACTTTAGTCTAAAGGCATTTTCTCTTTACTACTTACGACTCTTCCTCCAGTAGTCATATTTAAGCTCATCAGGTGATTGTCCGAAGACTTACACAAAACATTTGCAATCTGGGTCATTCATTCAGAGTTTCTTTCAGATCATGTAGCATTGCATACTGAATTTATGAAAGGTGACCCTTCCAGTCATTTGCAAATGCCTGAAAGACACAAACCACATGTATTTTCGTACGTGTTTTACTGAAGCATAGAAACACAGAACCCAGTGTCATGCCTGTGTTAGTACATTCTCCCTCGTGCTTCAAGGAGTTGAGGTAGAATTTACTCATTAAAGGCATCTGTCTAGCAGGGCTAATGCTAGTGTATGGTAAAGTATCCAGGCAATCCATCACAGCATGTGCATCCCACTGGTGAATCTACACTTCAACCTGTTAAAAATGTATAGAATCATAGAACTGCCTAGATTGAAAAAGACCTGTAAGATCATCTAGTCCAGTCATTAACCTAACACTGACAAGTGCCCCACTAAACCACGTCCCTAAGCACTACATCTACACAACTTTTAAAAACATCGAGGGATGGGGACTCCACCACTGCCCTGGGCAACCCATTCCAATGACTAATGACCCTTTCAGTAAATAAGTTCTTCCTAATATCCAATCTAAACTTCCCTTGGCAAAACCTGAAACATAACCTGTATTAACAAAAAGCCACGAGACATGGCAGAACTGTATTTACTAAAGGGGTTTGCAGTGATTGCAGGCAAATCAGCTTCCTACTGTTGGCTTTTTATGCCTATGACAAGTCAAATCTGAACAGCACAGCTACGTGCTACCAGCTGCCCAGCCATGGCCTATTTCCACACTCTGACTGCATGGAACAGATGGGTCATTACAGGTCTGAGGTCTTCAGAGGAAAGGATTAATTCACTTGTGCTCCTAAACCTCTGCATGCACAACTCCAACGCAGGCTCACCCCTGCCAAGGTTCTTTTTCTTTAGCGGGCAACCCACATTTTAAAAACATGACTTGAATTGGAACCAAAGATTTTTTCTTTTTACGAGCATAAGAGAAATCATTTCACTCTTCCCTTTAGAGCCCTTATTCACACACAAACATTATTTTCAAAGTTGCAACCATGCTGTTGTTAGTTTTACTGCAATCTTTGTGTTCAAAGTTGAGGCTAGTATGCTTCCCAGGGCAGAAATTTGTCATCAGCTGGTTTAAACTGGTATTGAATATTTTTTTCCATTCATTCTTTTTGGTCAGATTATTAAAAACTTGGACTTGGAACTTTGTTACAGCACAGGTCCTGTTCTAACAGGAAGATAAGGGAAAGCTTTTTCTGTGATTAAAAGAATTAATCGGAAGAGAGAGCATAATTATCCAGTTTGACACTACAGATTTTCCAGACACCTTTATGGGATCTTTGTTAAGGTACATTTTGTTCTTCCCATACCCATCGTGTATTATTAAGCTGTGTATGAATACGTGTATTTCTCATGAGGGTGTTTAGTATTGAAATTCTGCAAAAACTTAAACATAGTAAAGGAACACTTTATCCAGGCAATATTTGCCTTTATTGAAGGGAAATTCATCCATTTCCCCACCTCTTTGCATAGATTTTGTTTTTGTGCTTTGAAGTATAGATGAATATAGTGCTTTCAAGTAAAGTAATTTGTTTTAATGCAAACTAATGCAGCAAAAAAGAGGAAACACAAATTACTGATGATACCAGAGCTAATGCGACTTAATTCCCAAACTCTAAACACTGAGACTAATCTACTCTAGTTTTTCCCCACTTAGATTTTTGTTTGTTGTCTTGTTCTGCTTGTGTTGCTCTAAGCCAGAGGTTTTCGTAGATTCAATCCACAAGTGAAGAGCATAGCCCAAAGTGATAGCGACGTAATGAGCGGAGAAAGGAGGCAAATAAAAGGACGAGCCCAAAATTTGAGGCTTCAGCTTCAGGATATGGTGTGTCTGTTACAGTTGTGGTTGAGTATTGGTTTCCCTGGTTGCTGTCCCTTCCTCTTCAGCTCCTCAGCCCCCTCCACCCCCTGCTCAAGCAACCTTTGGCTAGTGCAGTGAGAGTTAGACCAGAAAATTGATCTTGGTCGAAAATGTTTGGGTTGGGTTGGGGTTTGTTTATTTTTAACCCGAGGTAGAGATTCCTTATCCAAAGCATCGCACCCCAGTAGTGCAGTGAGCTCTGATGAGTGGTGTATCCAGTTCTGGTTATCAGGGTGAAGTCAAGGAAAAGGGCAGAGCTGTCTGCTTTTCCCTTACAACGGCTGCATTAGAGAGGTCCTCTCCAGGTGGATGCAGAGTTGAACTAGAGACCAAGGTAATAAACTTATGTAAGCCCAACCTTTAATTGAGAAAAATGTGTGAACAAGAAACTCTTTCTGAATAGACACACATGACCTTGCTGCCCTGAAGCCCAAGTTGCACATAAAGTTCTACGAGCTTCTGTCTTGTTGTTTTGAGCTGTATGTTCACTGCTGACTAGTCCTGCTTGAGGCAAATCATACTGCCTTCCCTCTCTGAACTCTGTGTCCAGCACGAACAAATGTGGTGGGCAAACAAGGAACTGGAGAGCATGTAGCTATGGTAGGATGTTGGCCGCAGAAGATCACAGAGCTAAATTCCCTTCTGAAAAATTCCTGCTAGCATAAAAGACTTCTTCATTACATGCTATTTCAGTGTTAGTTTTTATGTATATATGTGACATGTAATTTAATGGATTCTCTGAAACTTCTCTAATGATGCATGCTAGCCTCTGCGGTCTTCCCTGACATGCTGTAGGATGTTGTTTTACATGGATAGGGGTATGTGAATATTATATACATAGGATTGATTTTAGTAGTTTAGGAACGATTAATAGAAGTAATATAATAGCATTATATAATGGGTGTGGAATTAACTTAATACCAAATAATCCCAAAGTTATATTTCAAATAACACTGATTTACTATAGTAGAAACCAGACATTCAGCAAAGTTCTTTGTTATGCATAAGTTTTAAGCAGACTTTTTAAAATTTAAAAAATAATCTTTTTCTCTTCTGCAACATTGTTTTATTTTTGTTGCAAATGTCTATAAAATGAACGACAACCCAGTTTGATGGCATTCATCATTTTTCTAAACTCTATTATTCTTTTCCTTACTGAATCTTTTGAAACTTTGGAGAGTAATTATTTCATCATAAAGTCTTTCATTTTTTGTGAAATTGCCATGATTCATGTGATTCACATTTCATGTGATTTATCCAGGTAAGAACTAGCTTTAAAGGTTAGAAGGAAGAGGAGACTAAGCAGGGCAAGCAGAAAAGCTTACAACAGTTATTTTATTAGACTCTCCGGCAATATAGGAGGAGAGAGAGACACAGCAGTGAAAGAAAAAAAATTTGTATTGATATTAGAACAGTTTGATTCAAAGATAAAGCATTTTTTATTTAATGTTTTCAAACATTAAAAGACCATTTTCCTCAGTTCCATCCGAACTTTAGATTTCCACCCAACAGCTCTATTCAAGCTTCGTCCTAGGATTTAGCAGCGCCAAGGTTACTGCAATGACACAGCTGCTAAGATATTCGGCCCAAGCAAGATAATCCTCCCGCCAACCTCTTTTTTTTGGTTCCTGCCTGTCTAGGAACTGCACTGGTCTTTGTTTGGCTGGAGCTGAGAGACACTTGGGAGCTATCGCATGGCGGTATCTCACTGAGTAGATACGGTATTTCATGCCTCTGTCCAAGAATTTTCTCTGGGGAAGTATGCGCCTGATCAGACAGGAACTGATACAAGTCATTAGACTCTAAATAACCTTTGGGTTTATTTCTCCTGAACTTGAGAGCATTCACAGTTTAGAGTCATTAAAAGTATGTGAACAGATACTTCAGTTACAATTAAATTTGCAAGTAGTTTGCAGTCCATCACAGTGTCCTTACCTAAAAGTGCTTTTGTTGCTTCTCTACTCTTCCTAGCAATATCTAACAACCTCCTGACAGGGGATGTCTTCTGACATGTCAGAAGAAAAACCTCTACTGGAAGAGTTTCATGATACACAATCCCCTAAATCCCTTTGCTGAATTGAATGGGATATTCATCGGAATGGGTTTCATTCCACCAGATAATATACTTTTCACAACAGCCATGAGTAGCGGGGAAACTACAGCAAGCGGGGAAACTTACTGGCATTTACTCAATGATATATATTACACATTCTCAGTTTTTCCAGATAATACTTTCAGTCTTAACAAAGCAATGGGAAAAATAACGGTGAAAAAATAATCCTCTGGCCTGTAAATATCTACATAAGATAACACAGAAGTACAGCCAAGAGTATGAGGATTCTGGCTAGCTTTTCTTTTTTTCTCTCATGCACAGACCCACAAGAAGTCCTTGTAAGGTTATGCAATTAAGAGACAGTGTTTTACTTATGCCTTCTGGGGTTTAGCTTTCAGATAGCCCACTTTTCAGGCTGAAAGAAGAAATGGGTTAGTGCATTCAATCCAGTCAAGCAAAAGCAAAGCCAAAAAATATGTATAATCTGTCTCTAATTCATTTTCCCCAGAAGGCTGAAAAAAAATAAAAAATAGCGTGAGAGATTCGTTCATTTTTACACTGATCTTGAAAGCCCATTAAGGTATTTAACGTTCATGGATTGTCTGAGGGATCTGGAGTTGCTGTTATCCTTTTGTTTAATTACACTGTAATCTTCGTGCAATTATAGTGATGGTAACATTCTTCCACAGACATAACAATAAATTAGCCATCTGGGGATAAATGACATTACTTAAAGTTTACTTCAGTGAAGTATCAAAGAAATATTAATATGGCTATATAGGACAAGGCGTGAAAGTAAATTACATTATCTGTTTCTAGAATTCAGCATTCCAATATATTTTAGGGGCTTAATAGCATAGCATATTCTTGAATTTGCTTCATCATTAAATAGTTGGTGGAGAAATATCAAGAAAAGCACAGGGAAAACACATTATACCATAGTTGAAAAATATACAATGCAGAGTTTTGTGGGCTATGCTTCATACACCTATGCAATATTTGTCAGCTTCACCAAATAAATGTGAGCAACGCTACTCATGGTATGTTTTATTTCCCCAATGACACATCTTGCCATTTTTCCCATCAAGTGTAAAAGTGTCTTTCGAGTCCTTTTGTAGTTTAATTCCAGAAATGAGAATAGTTTCATCAGTTTTTTACTGTTACTGCTGAAAAGAAAAAAAGAATGTAAGATGAAAATAAGTGGCATGTCAGAAACAGCTAGATGGAGAACAAGAAACATCCTGAAAATAAAATGCAAGTCAAAATTTCGAAGCTGTTCTCAGCAGCTCCAATTAAAATAATTACAAAAAAATAGCATCCTACTGGGCTTTCAACCAAACAGAAAACTTGCAGCTCTGACCTTTCCCAATTGAGGTATCAGATATGATCATAAATTGATGAAAAATATTCTGAAAGTATACTTTGAAATGGAAAAAACGTGACAACTTTACAGACAGTGAGAATTTTACCAGTTGATAAAGCTCAAATACCTTTTTACTGGTAAGGGAGTTGGTCTGCTTATTCTCAATTCATTTCTATGGTGTTGGTTATAATTGTACTAAGGTAAATTAAATGAAAGAGTGGAATTAAACTGATGTAGTAACTATTTCTAGAACGTGTTTATACAGTGTCAGTCCAAACAAACGTCTTCTAACCGAATGAGAAGGTGTATCTGAAGTAGTAATGTTTTATCACCCTGGAGAAGAGTAGCTGCAACAAAAGGGCTGAATCTTTACTTACCACTTAGAACAATTATATTTATTAAAAATAAAGAGGTGAGCAGGAAGAGATGTGAATGTGTGTGTGAGAGTCTTTTAAAGGAGTTCAGTTTCTATGGTCTCATTTACATGTGGCACAAAACATAATTTATTCTCTTGTTTGAACAGAGCAGAGGTTTTTGCAAATGAGTTGGTTTGTGTGCTGCAGTTGAAATGAGTTTTCTTGAATGGCTAATGAGTAAAAGGATGTCAGGATTTTATCAGGTGCTAATTTTTAAGAAAGCTTTGTTTACAAAAATCTTTTAGAAGTGAATGACCCCATGAGAACCAGTTGCTTAAAAGGTGGCATTTTCCAGTCGTAGAACAATTTAGAATTCTCTGACACTTCAAAAACACAAATGCATATCTTCTTGAGTTATGCTCATATTCTCTATCTTATATTGATCTCAGCTGATGGTTAGATGTGCCTAAGTAACAAGACTCCTAACATTTTCTGGCCATCCTACTGGGGAAAGCTTGCTTGTTTGTGCTGAAGGTGGACGAGGCCATAGCTTTCCCAAATGATAGCTGTATTCTCCAGCATCTTAGTACAGAAAAAGTGCATTAAGGAATATCTGTTCACATAGTGAAAGATTTTAATGGTTTGATTTTTGATTAGGGGCTTTCTTTTTGCATGTACAGGTTAGCATGTGGCTGGCAAATTAAACAGATCTTAGATGGGATGTCTGTTGGCTGAGCCTACTGAGCTGGGCTCACTAAGTCTGGACCAAGGTACTGGAGTGATTTGAGCAAGGGAGCGTGTGAGACTGCACACAGCATGGGGTGGCCCTGAGGGCAGAGGCTGCAGTTCCCTTCCTGCTTTTGGCAAAGCTGTTGCTGTACTTCAGTAATCTTTTGCAGAGGGTGCAGATATGTTTCACTAGCTCTTATTTCATTACCTAAATCTGCGCTTCCTAGCTACAAATAGCAACAAACTATACTCTGATTTCACTATTTAATTTACTTGCAGCTTTCTATTTAGAGGTGAGATCCAAAAATTGCTGAAATGATCTTTAAGGCTAGTCTCATGCAGATATGCTGAGATGTTGCTGGGTAGAATTAAATACAGTAATATTTGTCTCAGAATCTGCTAAGTCTGAGAATTATTTTAATTTTCACAACTACTGTTAGAACCTCAGTCTTACAGGACGTTTATGTAAACTCTGACATCAGTCCCTATCTCTGGTTGATTTTTTCATACTGTCCTGGTAAATAGTAATTTAACAAGAGAAATGAATGCAGCTTTTTGCATTACCAATGATCATAGAGAACTGGAGAACTTGGAGGAAGAATTTTTGATCCACTTTCCAAATTTTTTCTTTGGCAAGACAGTATCTCTGGCAGCTGGAGACATCAAGATGGCATATGAACCCATTTTAGGTTGTGAGGGGTTTTTTACACCCCATTAAGTTGTGAGCAGCTTATTGTTGGCTTGGTTGGTGATGCCCAGCTCTGCTTGACAGAAAACAGGCATTAAACTCTTCTTTGGCCCTACAGCTGGTTATGGTAGGTTTTTTTAAACAAGCCCAAGGTAAGTCTCTTATCGTTTCTCTCCTACTATCTTCTTCATCAGGGATGGGGAAGTAGATCCTCAGATGAGGTAGATGACATATCCCATTTTATGTCAGTCTTTCAACAATGTATAATTGCTGGGTTGGGGGTAAAGTTGTGAAAATTGTGGTAAATCTTAATCTGTACAATACTGTACTTGTGCTGACTCTGGTTTCCATCAAAAATGGGTCGTGCGCTGGGTCTAAGATGGTAAAGACAGAGTAGAAGCACTGCTACAGGTTGTAGCTTTGGGGTCATGTGAAATACCACCAAATGCCCCAGGGAAAATCCTCTCAGAAGGCTTTGATTATACTGAGACCAAAGGAGAAGTAGCTAGAAAGCTGGGAAGCTCCTGCCAGTTCCTCCACAGTTTTCTCTCTTGGCTACACAAACAGTTTTCAGAGTGTTTTGCAGGAAAATGAGCAGCAGAAGTCATGTACTCTCTCCCTGCTTAAGTAAGAAAATGAACAGGGAGAAATGAAAGGAATGATTCCTCTATGCAACAAGGCATTTTGGGGTGTGCGCGAGAGTGTGTTGTTACATCTCTACAAAGCTTGTTGCATATGCGAATAGACAAGCTGAAATCAAGACTTTCCCTTGGGTGATCTGGGTTGGAGCCTATCCTCTTAGGGAAACCACTTTCCTCTTGTTCCATTTTTCGGAAGCTGCTCTGCTGTTTCCCCTCTAGTTTATATGCTGAGAAGGCGCTCGAGTAAACCCGCGCTGAACTGTGCACTCGAATGGCAGCTCTGCCTTTGCCCAGCGACAGTCTCTCTCGTGCAAAACCTTTCATTGTTCAGCTGCTGCTGGCAAGCAGTTCCTTTTCCAGCTAAGTAACCACAGCTTGTTGTATTACTAAGGGTTTAAACAGATGGTTTTACTTAACATCAGCTGCCTGATAAGAAAATTAACTTTTTTTTTCCAAAGCAATCTCAATTCTTTCTACATTTAATATTTTGTATGAGATGGTTAGATTTGTTCTTTGTTTTGAGCTCCAGATTTTTGTACCACTCTGTTCATTTGGGTTTTTTAAAATGCATACTTTTTCATTTGGTCTTCAATTCCAAGTATCATCTTTTCACTTGTCTGATCTGGAATTAAGTAAGCTGCCTCAAGAAAAATGTACATCATACATCTTTCGCTTCCCTATGAGTCAACATCTTCAGGCACATTGTATGGCAGAAAAAGCCTTCTCTGGGGGCTTTCCGGCGGATAGTGTCAACTGATGTGGAAGGGGAGCCGTTAGTTACCTTTAAAACACATCAGGCTTTCTAGATCATTAAAGTAATATTGATGTCTGTATCTGAAACACGAATGCTGCTGTACAGAAGGTACGTGAGCCAACTTGTACCATGATGGCAAAACCACCTGATAAGTAGAGTTGGTTTATGGAGCTTTGGTGGAATTTGCCTGCCATTCAGTCAAACTCTCAAATTCTTCAGAACTATGAAAAGAAGGGAAAGGTAATCACAGGGTTTTTTTGAGGCCTGTGTCAAACTGCTTATTGGCAGCTATACGAAGTTGTTTTAGAGCATTCCTATTCTTGTCAAATGTGTTGTTTGGTATTTCAGGTTGAAAGAAGTATTGTTTCAGGTGTTTATGTTCAATAAAGATTGTTTTGGAGAATAAGCAAAATTTTATGTGCTTTTTATGAAAGCAATGTCATGGCTATTTGAAGGAGTAATTCCACATTAACTTACTTCATTGCTGTTGTTTAGCACCATTAATTTTTTTATTTTTCAGCAGACACAATGATTCTTTTTCTCTAGATCTTTTTAATGGTAAATACTGTTATTGTTGCATATTAGGTAAAATAGTTGATATACAAAATAAGGTATGAAATAGGTAATATATGAAACAAGTAAAATATTAGGTTAAGTCTTAGATTGTATTAGGGGTCTGTGGCAAGGTTTTGGTAATGGGGTAGCTGCCTCTATAGACGGAGGTGAGGGGCTACCCCGTGTCAGAGATGGATCCAGCTGGCTCCAGTGGACCCACTGCAGGACACAGCTGAGCCCGTCAGCCAAACTGGCGGCACCTCTGGGAAAACATATTTAAGAAAGGGTAAAAAATGTTGCACACCAGTGTCAAGAGTGAGGGAAAAAGCATGAGAAACAACCCTGTGAACACCAAGGGGACAGAAGGAGGTGGAGGAGGTCATCCAGGCACTGAAGCATTTGTGGAGGAGATCAGGCTGGAGCAGGTATTTCCCTGCAGCCTGTGGAGGACCCCACACCGGAAATGTGGAACTGTCCTGAAGGAACCATGGCCTGTGGAGGAGCCATGCTGGAGCAGGTTTATCCTGAAGGACTGCAGCCTGTGGGAAGGACCTACACTGGAGCAGAGAAAAATGTGAGGAGGAAGGAATGACAGAGACGAAGTGTTATGAACTGACTGCAGCCCACCTTCCCCGTCCCCCTGCGCTGCTCAGCAGGGAGGAGGAGGCAGAGGGGTCAGGAATGAAGGAGTGACATTAGAGCCTGGGGAAGAGGGAGGGGTGGGGGGAAGGTGGTGTTTTAATTTGTCTTTGTTTCTCATTATCCAAACCTATTTTATCTGGCAATGAATTAAATTAATTTCCCCCAAGTCAATTCTGGTTTGCCCATAACAGTAGTTGGTAGGTGTTCTCACTGTCTGTATCTGGACCCACAAGATTTTTCATCTTATTTTGTCCCCCTGTCCTATTGAGGAAGGGGAGTGAGAGGGCAGCTGAGTGGGCATGTGGCAGCTGGCAAAGGTTAACCCACCACATAGGTAAAGACTGAAATGTCATAATAGCTTTGAAGAAATACTGAGCATCTAAAATATACATTCTCAAAATGGAGCCTACTTATCACAAGCACGTAGAAGTATAATTCATTTATACGCTGTATGCAGTATGATGCTTTTGAGATATGACCAGCTGTTCCAGATATTTAAAAAGAAATCACACTTGAAATTATAATCTAAGGTGGTTTTGTTCTAATTCGTCTAAATGCTAAAGTGCAAAAACAGTTTATCATAATGTCACCTATATAAAATCAGGCTCAGGTGTATGTAACTTGTTCATGCAGGGTCTTAGAAGGGAGAAGATAGTTATCAATCTAGATGTTCCGTTTGTAGGTTGCCTGCATATCTCATATCCTATCATATCTTTATAGACGCAGAATAGCAACTTCAAAGGAGTCATTGCCTGTGCTGCTTTGAACCTGTATTCTGTTATTCTGCACACTTGGCAAACAAGGTTGAAAAGCTTTCTAAGGGGTACTGAGTTTGTGCACAGCTAGGAGCAGAAAAATGAAACCACAAGAAAACTTATGTGTAGATTGTTGTGATCTTGTATGTTAAATCTTATATGTAAATCTAACATGTTAAAATGCAACAGATATGGAGCATGTTTTGGAATGGATGAATTCAGATGTAAAGTGCATTTTTAAATCAATTCAGGGCCCTGCATCAAGTGGAAGTGTGCTTTCATATTTAAGTGGTTATATATATGTATGTATGTAGTTTTCCTCTCTGTGTATGTGCATTTGTAAACTCTGAGGACTAGGAGTATACCTTCCTTGATTTACAAGTGGCTTTAGTATTAGTTCATCCTTAGTTTTAGTTAGATTATATATGCATATAAAACCTAGAAAATGCTGAGCACTCTTTCCTATTTGTCTTCATTCCAGCATTTGGGAGTATATTATGCTTCTAGGTATAGTACTTGTGGAGAGTTTTGGAAAAGAGCTCTACCAATGCCTCCCACAAAGGAGAGATTAAGTGGTTCAGGAAATTGCAGGTCTGAAAAATTCTTCCTTGACTAAATGAATCAACCATAGGCATTTACCACTGTCAGAAAATTAGGTCACAGATAGTATAAGCCAATTTTCTGTGGAATTCTACAGAATTCAGTAATAAGTTAAATTTACATTTGCTGCTTTCTTTAAATTGTAGTGGCAATGATAAAATGTCCATGCTCAACAGTGGCTTCAGCCTTTGAATCTCTGGGACGATTTGAAATGACTTTGTGTTTCTTTTCAAGTTGTTCCAACGCATGACTGGAGTTCTCATTAGAATGATCTTCATGCAAGGCCTGCCTGCTTCCCAGCTATCATCCACCTCCTGCTTTCCATTTTTGTCTAAAGTAAAGCTGCATCCGGCAAACACTTGGAAATACGCTCTGTGGTTACTAATTACCTGGGTTGATTTACTTAGTTATGTGTTCCAGCACAATTAAGTCCTTTCTGTTCATATTGTACATGCCTCATTATTAGTTATAATGGTGACATTTATACTGTAAATGGGATGAAAGCATGAAAGGGAAACTGTGTATAAGGATAGGACCATTGTGCCAGGGATTAATAACTACTGAAGTATTAAGGCTAATTGTAGTACATGAATATGGATTCAAAGGTTTTGTTTATATTGTCTTCAAAATATTTTTGAGGAATAGTTTCAAGGTTATAGACCTACCCAAGACTGTGTTAAAATATGTGTGCACATGACCATAGGGATTATAAGCAGCACAAATATTCTAGGAAATGATATGTATTTAAAATGTCTAAATAAGCATGAGGGAATCCTTCTCAAGGGAATGACATTTTAGAAACAGACAGCAATAAATAGGAAATAATGAAAGTGCATTCCGCATTTCAGGGACTATACTTTGGCAGGACTGTTGGCTATCCTAAAATAATGAGTAATCACGTAAAATTACAGCCACAATTCTATATTCTGAAAGTTCAAGTTTATAAATGACTTGTAAATATGTGTGAGCAGATTGTGGTTTTTTTAATTGGTGTTTTGCTCTTCCTATATAATTAGCAAAAGAGAAAAGTGGTATTTAGGTATTTAACTGAAAGAATCTCTGCTTCCCCTCAGCCAAAAAAAACCAAATAAACAAAACAAAAGGGACAGTTGTAGTTTAGTTGTAAGAATTAATTTAGTAGCTAGGAGGTGTCCAGATATTAAAATACTACATTGTTTGAATACATAGGTGTGTTTTAAACGGAGCAAAGGCAGCTAGGTTCCTAGCTCATCCCTTTGTCAACGCCAAATGTTTCCAACAGAATCTTTTGTAGTATTTTCTCCACACCTGGCTTTTTCTTAGCTCTCCTATCACCTTCACTGGAGTTAACTTCATGGTACTTGATCTTAATTGCTAGCAGCCATGCAGGAAAATGATTCCAAAGAACCACCATTTTTGTTTGTTTGTTTGTAACATCTCATGACTTCTAGAACTAGTTCTGTGAACAGTTACCAAGGATTTACCAACATGTTTCAGGAGAGGACAGGAGTAGAAGGATGCCTAAAGCGTTCCAGAAACTTACTGTTTTTTGCTTGTTCTCAGAGATTTCCTATATCCTATCAAACAAGCCTTTTAACAAACCTGTGTCATCTCACAGTGGTTAGGATGGACATACTATCATGAAGAAAGCGGGGCTGCACACTAGTAGGTTTTTAATATCATATGTTGACTGGACTTGGCTGGAAAATGATATTTCTACCTTGAGGGTAATTCCAGTTGTTCATGTTTGTGTTTAGTTCTGGAATTTCACAATTGTGTTTTAGGGATAGATTTATATGCTCCTTCATCATGGGTTGTATTGCAGTGTGAGAAGAAAGGGCCTCTTGGGCTTGACAGTTACAGGGGTTGTAGAGGAAGAGAGCATTTATACAGCATAAAAACTGTTGCAGTGGGATACTATCATTTGCCAGTAAAGAACTGAATTTCTGTGAGGCATCTGCCAAATAGAATTTTTTCTGGTAGAAAATTTTCAGCCAGCTCTAATATTCTTGTTGTTATTGGGATGTTTGCTACTGGAATATACTTCATTAAATCAATAGAAGGAGAAAAAGCAAACACTTAAGCATAAAGCACCATCTGGTAAACACTTTAAGAAGAGAGGTAGTATGCAAACCTTAGTTTTGAAGATCTACCTTTAGCTCCAGTCAACTTAAAGTTTGTCAGTTTTGACCAGCAAGTCAAAGGCTAAAATAAAAAGAAAAGACTCACTCTAGGGCAATGGGAGTTTTTAAGTCAGGCTTTCAGTTGGGGCATCTAAAGAAGTGAGTCCCATTAGTCAGTTGAAGTTGAGTTGGCAAACCTAAAGAATACAGGTTTATTTGTAGACCATTTATTGTTTAGAATGGCAGGGATTTCCTGCCATTAAAATACACAAAGCTTTGCTTTGAAGAAAACTGTAACATTACTGTTTTCACCACAGATCACTGTTCTTCCTTGAAGGAAGAACTCCAATTCCAAACCAGTAAGGGGTTTTGGGTGAGCACTTCTGATGAAAGAAGCCCACTATTGATCTGAGGAGTACTGTGGATTCAGGGATGAATAGGATAAACTTGTGAGACCTGACACTGCAGGGAATGTAGCAGAAATGCTGCTTGACTTATAATCATGAAAAAATCCTATCTGTTCCACTCTTCATCTGACTTTTTTTTGTTTGTTTTTGGAAGGTTGTCACCTCTTGTCTGAAACAGTCTCTTACTCTGTGTCTCGAGAAGTATGAAAAAGAGGTAACAATTTGCAAAAGCAAAACAAATTGCAGGTTTTTGGAAAGGCTAGAAAGCACTATGGAATATGCACAGTGGTAAATCGCTCATTTTGATGCCACATATCTGCATTTGTCCCGAACTTGGGAGTTATTCTTCCTTGAGTTTGCTCTGGTTTTATTCCTGTATGAAAACTTACTTCTTGAACTAATTGTTCCATTGTTCATCTTGGATCTTTTTCTTCTGGCAGCCATCACAGACATTTTCCTGAAATTTTAACTCTTACTTAATTCACTATAAAATTGGTGGTGGGATTAATTTCTCTCAGATGACCCTTTAATGCTCTGGCAATGCCTAGTTCAACCTGCCATTCTATTAAATCTTTTCAGAAGTTACTGAAATGGTCTCAATTTTTTTTTTTATTGTAGGTTTCATATATACTGGAGAAGTTGTGCATCGAATGCTAACAGCTACACAATATATTGCACCCTTAATGGCAAATTTTGACCCCAGTGTGTCAAGAAATTCAACAGTCAGATACTTTGATAATGGTATGTAGTAGTTCTTCATAAATGAATGTGTCTGTCCCTTGGCTCTTCATATTTTCCTAAATAACTATTTTTGAAGGAAAAATTAAAGATTTTTTAAATTTTGATTTTGTTTTTTATTGTTTTTTTTAACTCACAGGCTGTATAAAGCATGTGGCTAGACATCCATAAACAGTTCTTAATTTAGAACACAGTGAAAGAGCCATGAATGCTTTTTCCTAATTAGACAGATATCTTCTGGATGTTAAAGTACATAAACTGACACTAGAAATGTATTTTATCAGTTTTAGAAGGAAAAATCTGTCTTGTATAAAACTGCAAGTTACTGTTACTTCAAAATATACACAATAAATACTGTCCACCCACTAGCTAAAATGAAAATAGCATTTTTGGAATGCAATAGCAAGAATATGCAGAAGCAGGGCAGGTATAAGCTTAATAAACCTGCTGATGACTAAGTGTGTATGGAGTCCCAGGACTGGAATCCAATACGCTCATCTACACGATGAGTTCTCAACAGTCCCTCGTACAGAAGACTGAAAGGGTAAAAGGCAAACTGCAGTGTTACACTTGAAGCACTGTGAGATATTTCAAAAGGCCTTGAAATTGTGGAGATTTGTCTCATGAACAGTTACAATCAATACTTTGAAAACATAGCCTATGTGGTTAAAAGGCATCTGGTGCCTTTAGTGATCAAATACAATGGCAGTGACTGTCTATTCTGAATTTAAAACTTAGGGCGTTTAGTATCATGACTTGATATCATGAGATCTATGATTGTTTCACATCTTCCAGGATGAGCCTGTGCCATTCTATGTATGTTTATTCACAGTGAATTTAAGCACAAATTATGAACATGTCCAAAAATATGTCACTTTTCCAACCAGGTATGTTAATTTTTATTCTTTAGATCAGGGATCAAAATGTATCCTATAACCTTTGCACCTAGTCATAACCTTTCCTTTCAATCTAGTCATTACTTGCAGCATTTATTTGTTAAAAATCCAATAAAATAGACTTACATAAGAAAATCCTACTCCTTGCATGGAGAATTTTCCAACAGAAAAAAAATATTATTTTCATTTCATAAATTGACATTATGGCCTGAGATTTGTCATCTTTACTGAAAGAATATGAGGGTTCTGGGGGAGACATTGCTAATTCTCATTGTATTCCTGAGTTCCATTCTCCGTGTCAGGCCATATCACATGGCTTTCATGACAAGATTGAATACTTCTTTGAGATTTTGGATCCCTCTTCATGTGTAAGGCATGGTGATCTTTTGGATCCCACGTGCTTTAAGACAAAGAATTTGCTCTTACCCCAAATAAAAAGGAACTGAGCAAATTGTATCTTCAGTTCCTTATTTCTTATTTGTGCATGTTTTATCCCTGTAAGTGTGCCGCTTTAGAGCGGCATCTGTAGTGGGGAAGCACAGAGCATGATGACCCTTTGAAGTCTCACTTATGGAGCTAACTGCAAAGAACTTATGTACACACAAATCTACATAAAGGCCCTGGGAATGAGAAGAATATTCTGGAGGCAGCTGACTTCCACTTTAGCTTGGGATTCTGAGATGCGCATAGATCTGAGGTACTCAGAGACTGACTATAAGAAGTTCTGGCTGGTTTTGCTCCAACAATCTTAAAAGTCCTTTTAAATTCCTTTAAAATGAAATTTAACACAATAAAATAAATATTCAGAAAGCAATTAAAGAATGTGATCACAGAATGAAAAATGTACTGTGTGCGCAATTAATGAGCACGTACTATACTTATGAAAGACACACGGAACAATAATGTGGTGGACTTAGTGCAGTATCTACCAGAAATGTGTACGCTCATAGCTTCATGACATCCCCTGCCAAGATGTGTTCATGAAAGTTACAGCACAGAAGATCTGTGACAAAAGGTGTTTCAAGGATACATCAAAAATGCATGGAGCTGCATGCATACTGACCCACCTTGAACACTCCAGGAAGTAAAGAAATTAAAGTGTTCTGAATCAAAGCACGTAACTCCCGTTAGTGCCAAAGAGAAAAGTACGTTGAGGAAGGCATATAAAGATGAAAAAGTCATTTTCAGTAAACACAGTTTCGGTGATAAATGTCTTTCAGCCAAGCTGCTTGAATATAACCCTCAACATCTCTAAAATATGCTCACAGGGTATGCGAGTTGCTTGGGGTACATTTTTGGTGCGATAAGTGGATATTCAGACAGAGAACTCCCGTGAATATTAACAAGCCTCTTGCAACTAAATCTCTGCACTCCAGACTCAATATTTACCCCGTCTATGGATTCTTAGTGGTTTTAATTTAAACTATATTTATTTATTGCCAACACCTAATATTTTTCAACTTGCAGAACTTCAGCAAGGGCTTGCACCATGCAAAAAAAAAATAAAAATGCTATTTATATTAATGCATAGTTAATGGAAGAATGTGAATTCCTCAAATAATAACTTTTACTAAGCAGGCAATGCTATTAGCCCTTCACATTTCAAAGTCATCAGGGTGTATATAGTGAGTGTAGAAAAAGCCACTGCAGACCAGTGGTTGCAGCAGCACACCTGAACTCTGAGTGCTGGATCCTACCTTTAGTGATTGTTGACTCCTTGTGCGATTCCAAACAAATTACTTGACCACTCTTGCTTTAGCACACTTTTGTGCGAGTAGTTGAGGTAGTTATTTGTGGCACTGTGGTGTCTACCTTTAAGCGGATTTCAGTTGCAACTTGTGTTTGTAATATCTTTGTAATTTCAAGATGTTGGGCCAAAAGTTGCTAAAAAGAGACAAATCACTGTTCTTGTTTCAAGTAACTGCAGTTAAGTACCTTTCCTACAGCCAGTTAATATTTTTCTCACATTTTTTTCTTCCCTTTGCCTCTCTACTCCCACTCTGGGGTTCACAGGCACAGCACTAGTTGTCCAGTGGGACCATGTACATCTGCAGGATAATTACAACCTGGGCAGTTTCACTTTTCAGGCTACCCTTCTCAGTGATGGGCGTATCATTTTCGGCTACAAAGAAGTAAGTTGGGTCTGAAAATTGTCATTTAAGTAGACAAATTACTTTATACCTGCCAGGAAATTCCCTACATTTTGGGGGCGGGGGGGGGTGGGGAATATTTGAAACTTCAGCTATAGAAGATCATTTCATTATATTGCTTATAAGATCACTATTTTGCTGAAAATTAATTTTATTGCAAAAGTGATGTTCATGTGATGGACTTGAAAACCATCAACATGGCTCAAATGTGCTACTCGTGGCTTTCAACTGGCATTTTTTGGGTGGTTGTAAGCGTTGAGTGTTTAGTAAATTCTTGATTGTTTGGTAAATTCCTCTCGGGTTTTGAAAAGTAGGGTCTCATTTTCTCAATTAGTTCACCTAACTTGGGCCTGTTGGAAAATACTCTAGAATCGATGGTCAGTATTAAAAGATCACCTTTTTCCTGCAGCTATCATTTCCTGGCAACTGACATATTTCGGAGTTCATCTATTTCAAACAAGAAATAACTGGTTTGTTTCTCTAGCTCTGTGAGGTTTTCCATCTGTTTGGTGATAACACTGGTTAGATTGAGGCCATTTGCTTTGCCTTCATTGCACCAGTATGTTGTCTCAGTTGGGCACTTCTGCATTCTCCAAGTGTTTCAGAAATTCAGTTGTTACTTTAAGTGATTATTTTTTTTCTTGCTAGCGTTGCTAGAGTCCTGGAGGCTATAGCCTAAAGGCTATACCTCCATTTAAATTTGATGCAAATGAGAATCAGAAGGTAGGTAAGCTCAGATCTCTAGGGGCAAAGAACAATTTCTTTTTTTATTTTTTTTTTTTAATCTCGGTTTGGCATGCAAAGTGTGACTCTCTCTTCAGGGTGTAAGTCTCTCTGTTATCCTCCTTATATTAAAAAAATTTAATCGGTGATATAACTGATTGTCCAGACTTGGAGAAATCTGGGTTCTCTTCTCTCTCTGCTGTAAACCAGTTGTGAGCCTTCAGGCTCATTTTTCATACCCGTGTTGAAGCCATGCACCTAAATGAAGCAGAAACAGTAGCACTCCTCTCCCCTTCATTAGAAAGCTAGAGAGGATCTGGGTTAGTCTACCAACAGCAGTCATATCTTCACCTAAGACAGATGTCTTTGCACCTTGCAAACAGGATTGCTGCAGGATACTCTTACTGGATTAGTTTTGTAGACACAAGAAACTTCTGGTATGCCCGTGTACCCGGCTTTCCTTATCTTATAAAAGACATGCTGATGCAAGGTCTGCTTGGGCTCTGTTTCTGAATGTTATGTACAGGCTAATAGTCTTAATCTCTGAAAATGCAGTTTATTTGCATTTTGACTCCAGCTTCATGAAAGGTTTACTCTGCTTAGTGCAATGGAGCCTGTGCTTGATCAAAGGAGAGTGCACCAAAGCTTTGTTTATTTCCTGTTGTTGAAACCTTTTTAAAGAAAAAGAAAATCTTTTTAAAGACTGCAGAAAAGTTCCTGCCTTCAAGACCCAGAGAAATGGGGAGGGACACTACTCCAATTTTTAAGATAAATTTGACAAGAACTATATATGCATTCTGACATAAAAATGGTGACATTTTCAGGAGACTACTATTCTTGGTTATGAGATGCTCTGCCCTATCAGTTGCTGTCCAGCCCTGTGCAAAATGAATCTAATATGGGTGATAGAAGATGTTGCTCTAAATTGATAGTATCTTACATTCATTTTGCATAAATGTAAACGGTGATGCAGAGTGCCAGGCAGTGGAAAACTTTATTCATTTGGGAAGACAGGAGGAAATGGGCCACCTCATTAATCACATGTGGTTCCCTAGAATTGCATGCAAGTATGTCATTTCATCTGTGGATAAACAATTTCTGTGCTCCACTGGTGTAGGCTGCTTGCTCTCACTGCACTACTGGAAGCTTCCTTCAGAACCACAGTGCTTTTGTGGGGAGCAGTTATTGATGTTCTTTTCATTAATTCTGAGACAGAAAGAAAATGGGATAATTTGCATTTTTTCCACTGCTGAATCTTTGAAATCCCCTGTCATGAGTTATTCTTGTCCTGAATGGAGTTATCAAACATCACTTTAGAATTATTGCACAGTTAAGGAAAGAGACTTTTTAAAGTGGTGATAGTAACATAGTAGTGATCTGTAAATCTTTTGACCAAAGATTTTTGTAAAATTTTAGAATGTTACAACTAGTGTATTCCATTGGTAATTATTTGGGGAATTGATTTGGAAGCTGAGATTTCCAGAAGACTACGCTCTTTATTTGCAGCTTTTACTCCATTAAAACTACCTCAGCTTTTCACCTAAATGAGGAAAATTGAATAAAATTTCCAATCACTGATCAGACACAGGTGGTCTGAAAAGAAAAACTGAGACATTTGTGAATTTAAACTTGACTCTAGTTCTTATAAATCTGGCTAGGAGTTTATTTACTTTCCAGTGCTGAATCCATTGCTTTCTGAGGAAGTCCTTCCTTCTGGAACCATGTCTCTTGCTGGTGAGTCATGTTGTCAGGAGCCTCATGAACTCCAGTAAGATTACTTGTGTGAGCGCTCACTAGCATGAGTAAAAGTTGTGCAAGAAGTTTTCTACCGTCTTTTTGGTGACATTTCATTTTAGCATCACAGTTCATAAAAAATGACAGTGATGCATGGCAAATCAGTGAAGTCTTCATTTCATTGTCATTGAAGTCTCCAAGCTGAAATACTATATAAGAAATGCAGCAGACAGGTTGCCAGTAACTTTGTAAAGGATCCCACAGGGGCTCTGTGCTAGTGACACCAGGCGTTTATCTTGAAGAATCTACTTTTAAAATAACTGTGATTATACATTTAAGGGAGGTACAAATAGGGGATTTTATGTCTAAAGCACTTCAGGTAAACTTCACCTTTTATTTCTTATTTATTCAAACCACTGAGAATCCCTTTTTGATATCCTTCCTGCTCCCACATCAGGTTTGCTACCTCATAAACCTGGTGTTGACCCCCAAGGCAGGATCTTGGCTGAGGTTTGCTGAGTATCAAAGGAGCTGTTCTGCCCAATCTTCTGCATTCTGTTCTTTGCCCAATAGAAAGCAGTCTGAAATGAACAATTTTTATCAGAAATCCAGAATAGATTCTGAAAAAATAAAAATTTTGAAAAGGAGCTGAGCCACCAGGATAGTGAAATCTGGCGACATCAGAATATCTTTCAGAAGAGTTAATGGCTAGGAGAAGGAGCTGTACAGTCAAGTTTTCAAAATGTAAAAACAACTTGAAATATAACAAGGTCCTATAGCAAGTCAAATATTTATTTCTTTACCAATTTACTTTGTTTACAGTGCATACATCTACCATTTTAAATATCACTTTGCTTACACCAACTGTTAGTGTTCTGGCAAATGGTCAATATGTCAGGAAACATCACCTGGCAGGAAAATTTTACTGGTGCACCTCTACTACGTATGAAATACATTACAGTGCAAACTAGCCAACAGAATATAGCAATAAAGAAAACTTTCTGCAAAGGCATGCTTTTTTATGTATTAGTAGTGAGTACTCATTTCTTATGTTCTAAATTTCACAGAAGTTCAATTCTCAAGAGCTTTACTTCTTTTGAACAAAATAACAATTCTATATTGTCTTTTCCCATTAGTTCTTATAGCTAATGTTCCTTAGTGTAACATTTGGTTTCTTTTTCTGTCCATGATTAATACAGAAGAAATTAGGCAAAGGTACCAAAGGCTTTGTTAATGGCTTAGGATATTTTTCTTAATTTCATTGGCTTGAAGGCTTTCTGTGTTCATTTAAATAGTAATGACTCTCTATTTATATAGTCATCCAGAAACCATTATTAAAGTCGAAATGATTGTTCAAATTGCCCAGTATGTGAAGTTGGAAAATATTTCTGAGACTTGCAGTAGAATTTCTACTGTGAAAGGAGGCAGAATTGAATGGAAATGATTAAGTGCTAGCATTTAGGTAAAATTGATATGCTCCTGCTATGCGTGGTGGAAAATATTCTGTTTTCAGTATCCAAACCTTGTGACTGTTTCCTGAAAACTAAAAAAAAAAATGCACAGTTTTCATGGATATTCTGCCTGCATTATACATGCCTGGCATTTCTTTGCCTCTGTTATTATTATCAAAAGTATTAACACGGAAACAGGATCTTTGATATTGTGAGGTGATCAGTTTATGCAACTTAAAATTCCCAATTAAATTTCATGCAGTTTGGCTGGTAGAGTTAAGTAACTATTTAGGAAACTGCAATTAAAGTCCTATATAGGTACTGTTGTGTTCCTAATTATTATTTTGGAGCATACTCTGGCTCTTTTCTTTGACTCAGTTTTGAAGTGGGGCAGTAAATTGCACACCATCTCCTTTAGAATAAGGTCATTATTTTATTCTTGTTTGAAGGGTAAGAATCTGACGTGTCCTCAAAGTTGAAAAGAAGAAAATTTGAGAACTCTGGTGGAAAATACTGTCTAGATTACTGATCCCAATGATGAACAGAATTCAGCATGAATTCCAAATATCTTTCTCCCGATTGCTGAAGTATATAATCCAAAATATAGATATCAATGGCCCCAGTGCTAGTGTGCATTTGGGAAGCTTATTCATAAACTGGGGACTTGTACAACACAAGAGTTCGTATTGCCTATGGTAGAGCTAACACAGACTTTGGAATGATTCTAGTTAAAATCCATCCTCTGAATATAATGCCATAAAACCCCTGCCACACACTAGCAACCACTTACACATTCCTAGCTTACTGTTCAACTGTTTAACATGTCAGCCTGTCATGACATATCTTGCCATTCAGGTGAGGAATTCAGAACATCAGCTATCTGCTTGCTACCTATGTTTCACTGTAATTTTCAATAAATTATTTTATCATTTACTACAAGCCTTCTGTCAAAAGGGCATATTTCCTAATAGGCCACCATATGGTAAAAGCCCATTTTATCTTGACATCTCATTCAAAAGATTTCACCTATAAAATGGCACCCAGTACACTCATTACTGAGTGACTAAAATATTAAGTTCTGTAAAATTATTTCTTTTCCATGCTTTAAAAATAAATATATGCTTTTGTAAATACAGGTTTAATGACACTGTAGTTTTTCAAGAGAATAAAAGAGTTTTCTTAGGTCGTGGATTCCCTTCTACTTTGACTGCATTTCTGTCTGTATGACTAACTGTTTGACACAGTTTGTACCTCAGTTTGAAGAGCTGGCTATACTAACTTAATTTATATTTTCCATACCTTGCACAAACATTTGTTTCTAAACCCTGTTTCTAAAACATATATTCACAATCTTGGCTGCTTCTCCTGTTAAACTGGACCCTACTACAACTTTCTTACTTGTTTTAGAAAATGATTCCGCCAGTTCTTCACTCTCGCTAGAATGCCCAGCACAAGAGTGTGGGACATCTGCAGGGATTTTGGCAAAATCTGCTGAGATATTTCTGCTCCAAAATTTTCTGTTTTCTCCTGAAGGTTTTGTTTTTATTTTCTGTTCAACTTGGCTACTGCATCCTGTTTTAATACCAGATATCACTGGCTCATTCATAATTTTTATTAAATAGTGAAACTGAAAGTGACTTTCAAGCTCTGAACCAAATTGTATTGAAAATAAATTTATTAAAAAAAAACCACAGTCAACAAACCACTTGTGGCATTTGTACTGCAAGAACCCCTCATTCTTTCCTGAAATTTTTGTCATAATTTTTGAGGGAAGAATGCAAATTGTTCAATTATTCACAAATTCAGAAAAAAAGTGTGATAAGGCATTAGACTTAATTTTAAGGAGGTTTATTCAAGGAGACCCGAGTGTAACTTCTCCTGGTTTGCACTCACATGTAAAAATGAGTATAATCCTTTTCTTGTATCAGACAAAATTTGTTCCTTGAGCTGCCAATTTTGGCAGCATAATTTGTTGGTCACACACCTACTCACAATGCCAATTCCAATTACATTTTATGTCCATAAAACTCTGATTCCTTTCTTCATCTGCTGTGTTTCCTCTCTAACTTTGAAGAGAAATAGTCATTGCGCCCTTCTCATCAGTGCTTTTTCTAACTTGATTTCCAGTAGTTTCTCTAGAGCATCCTCCTCAAAATCTTTTAAGACACTATCTCCAATAGTTAATATAAGCTTTTCTCTACAGTATTCCGAGACTGTGAATAATTCCCTTATTTTGTTTATGCTTTCATGCTGGAGCACTTTAGACTTACTTCTGAACTCATTGAGTCTTTTATTTTGAAGACTTTGAAAATATGCCTTTCAGCCTTCTTATGTCATATTCTCCAATAACTGCATCGGAGCTAAGCTGATATAAACAAAATTTAAATTGATGCATTACTAGCAGTATTTCCAAGCCATTTCTGGTTTTCATGTTGTTTTAACATCATTCCTTTTGTTATACCAAAGCAGATCATGTATGCAAGAACCCCCTAAATAAATCAACTAAACCAGTCACTAAATCAAGTAAAAGAAATGGAAATTTATGACACTGTTTAATTCACCAGAACTCACTTTTTCTGTTAATATTTTTGAATTTAACTTTCCTAGACAGCTACCGACATAATCAGGAAAAAGCACAGCTAAATGATATTTTGGGAACAAGGAGAAGAACAACTACTGATGCTCAACTCAAATACCAGAAGTCATGCCATTAATTGACATGTAGAGAATACTAAATCCTCATTCTCTGGATGTGTAATTTTACTTCGGCATTTTTCTATGTGAAAAATACTGACCAACAGTATAATTTTGGTAGTTTTACACAGGTGAAGCCAGAGCAAACTATAAAATTAGCTGAGCTAGCACCTTATATCTCAGTTTCTTACATTTGACCCAGTTTCATCTGTCTTCAGCCTAGTAATTTCTGGTTAACTGAAGGCTAGCTTTGAAAAATAAGATATCCAACTGTGATTTGAAAGCAGCAATGGGTACAGAATAATAATTTTCCTTGGTAGTTTATCCCAGTGCTTAATAACATTCCATCATATAAACATGTGGCTTATTCTACTTTGAAGGTATCTGCCTACAGCTTCCAGCTTCTAGTTACAGCTTTCTGTGCTAGATTAAAAAAACTCTTTAGCCCCTGAGTAGTTTCTCCCCATGGCATTACTTGTTTATAGTAATCTAGCCATCTTTCCACTTTCCCTTTGAGAAGCCAAATAGATAGAGCTCTTTAACTGTTCTGTTAACGGCGTGTGAGAACTGCAAAAGTTTTCAAAATATTTTATGACTCTCTTAATCTTCCTTCTCTTAAGTTTTCAACACCTTTTTAAGAAATAGATCCTCCCAAGGTATGTGTAGTGTTTCAGTAATGATCTAACGTACAGGTGCAAGTAAAATGGCCACCCAACTCCTAGGCTGTATTTCACTGTTTGTGTAATCAAATATTACATCAATTAAGTTTTCTTGCTGCCACGTCCCTTCTGACAGCTGGAGTTGTTCATCCACTGCAATACTGAGACGCTTTCCAGAAGTCCTGCTTTCTAGAACATGGTCCCCAAACCTCTACCTTGCGCTCTTTTTCCTCCGAGTTACAACTTTGCGATTTTTGCAAAGTCTAACTTAGCTAATTAATCCAGGTCTTTAATTACTTTTACTCTACCAGTGTCAACAGAACTCCTAGACAGTAAATTTGTGTTTCCTTCCCAGTCTTTGATAAAACTTTTGAATACTAGGTCTGATGTCTGGAGAAGCAAGATATGCTATAAATACACGCTGTCAGTCTGAGCTGCTTCTTCAGTGATGGCTGCTGTTTGTGATCAGTCAGTCTAGTTTACTATATTAATATTGTATAAATGCTACATGTCACTAAGTCAAACACTTTACAAAATTCTAAAGCTGTTACATCTATACAAGTATCAGCCAAAGCTGCAATCTTGCCCAAAGAATGAAATCAAACTTTGCACCTGTTTTCATACAACCATGTTGCCCAGCATCAATATCTCTGTTATGTAAAGCTAGACTGGTCTATGGCTATCTAAGTCTTTTTGTTTCTTCCTCTAGATATTGGAAAGTGAGCATCTGGCATTTTCCATGACATTGATAATTTCCTTGCTATTCCAAGACACATTAAACATGACTATCATTGGGCCAGAGCTCTTTTCAGGTAGCTCTTCAAACAGTTTTCAGTGAAAGTTAGCTGAGCCATAAGCATGTAAAATGTTCATCCCAAGTTCAACTGTCACAGTTTTTGTGTTCAATAGTAGACAAGAGGTATTGCTTCCTCCTCCTTGTCTGATACTAGTACATCATCCCACTTTTTCTTCAACTGGGGGAAATAAATTACTGTAAATTACTGCCCTTTTCTGTTTTGTCATCAACAATTGTTCCGCCTCTAAGTGTTGATGTGAATATTGTTATATAAGAGGCAAAGTAAAATGGGATAAAATAAAAACTAAACCCAGTAAATTCAATCTTTGATAAATCCTTAGTCATCTTATGCTTTATTGTATAAAATATTTATTTAGGACTTTTAATTTACACTGGTTAAATGTTCATCCTGGCAGTGCTGTTATTTTTAGTCTGACTTTTTTTACTTCAATATTTCATGCATATCTTCCGGTTTTGTCTTCCAGATTCCTGTCGCTGTGACACAGATAAGTTCGACCAACCACCCAGTGAAAGTGGGACTCTCAGATGCATTTGTGGTCGTGCACAGGATCCAGCAAATTCCCAGTATGTAGAATTGTAGTGGTACTAATGGTTTGGAGGTTGAGAAAGAAGTATAAGCTGATTTCATCGAGGATGATTAGCTACATAAGAAATCACTTAGCTAATTTCAGCTTGTTAATTCAAGTGTAATTTTATTTGCTTGATAATTCCCAATGTGGTTTTCTCTGTCATCGTGTCTCTTGAGCTGAATAAAACTATATGGCCAGCCAAATAATGTGGAAGTAAACTGTCAAGCAGCACAATCTGGTACTCCATACGATTCTTTATCTGGAATATGTCTCCGTATCCATAGTAGGGAAGAGCAAAGTGTTCAGAAAAATCATCTGTATCCAAAAAGAGAAAAATACCCATGCTGGAAGTTCTTGATACTTCAAATTCTGAACTTCAAATTCATATATACATCGTAGTGAGAGAAAAGAAGAGGAGACGTAGTTATTTAATAACATCTTGCGCTCACATAGTTGTGGCAACAGTAATGCAGATGACATTTAAATTTCTCTGGCTTTAATTATACTTTATATGGCTTGACTGAAAACAAATAGTAGGAAATCAAGTGTGATTTCCTTGATGCTTTGTTTTAACACACTGTGTACAGAACTCTTTGAGGTTGTTTAGCCATTAGAAGTTATGCGCACTTTCCAAGTCTGCTGGTTTTATTTACACATTTAAAGAAAATTTACTAAGTTCCATTTTTTGACAGTCCCTAAATAGCGGGGTGTAGATGGAAGGAGCTGCTCTTGAACCAGCCTCCTAGGACTGAGGCCAGGCATATTCTCCTAAAGCAAACCCTGACAATGGTGTGCTGCAGATAGAGCTCATAAGGACTGTCCGGATCCAGCCCGTCTTTAAGGCAGTCTGCAGATGGGGCTGCCACTGAAGTACCATTGCTTCTCAGCTCATCCTATCCCTTCATCACATTTAAACAGCTTTTGATATGAGGGAGCATAAATCCTACATCTTATATGTCCTGCCATGGGGAAGATAAAAAATTTCAGCACCATCTGTTGCTTGTTCTGAACTCAGAGTAGTGTGAAGGAGGTTGGCATGCCCCGATTTCACTTAAGATTTCACTTAAGAGATCAGGTCTTGGAAGAAATTTGTTTCTGAAGTATGATAGATAGTTGTGATGTGCCTGTGGTTGCATGGATTGCTTTTGAGTGCTTAGGAACAAATGAATCCAGGCAACCAATTTCAGCAATTTGAGTGATGTCTGTAAGTGATGTCTGAACATTTCTGTGAGTCTTCAGCTTGTAAAAGCTCCTAAAATGGATTCAGGTGGAAATTAGGTTGATTGACTTGTGCAAATGGTTTATGAGAATAGTCACACAGAAATTCAATGTAAGAGATGCAAGCAGTGTGCCGATCTTTTGGCATCAGGCCTCCATCATCAAACAACACTAAAGGATTTATTTTAGATTTACATGTTTTGAATGTAATATATATGGTATATATGAGTCTTCACTCTAGTTTGAATGTTTCTTTCTATAGTAATATTTCAGACATGCACCTTCTTTAATACCACTACATAACATTGGTTTTGATGAACACACAGTTACTCACTCATCTTCTGGTCCTAGTACTTCTGCAAACCTGTTTGTCACATGACACCTTCTGCTAAGTGAAGTGACTGTAATTACCAGAAAATCTGTCTAGTGTTTCATCTTAAACTTACTCTGTTCATTAAGTTACGTTAAGGAGTGGCAGATAAGAATAGAATATGCGTAGTCTAAAACGTGCCACTGCAGCAACTGTTTTGATAGCATTATTTCTGTATTACTGTATGTAATGCAGAGCTTTTTCCCTTAACGACTGTTTCTGTGGATCATGGTAATTCATGATTATTTTTGCTATTTTCCAGCTTACACTAGAGCTAGTATTAATCAAGGGAACCATCAGTTTGCAGCAGATTTTCCTAAAGCTAAATTGTGCCTTCAGTGAAACAGGTTTATATTAGTATGTACAGGCAACGTAATAGCACCCTGACAGAACTGGTAAATAATGTTGGCCCATAGAGAGCCAGTGTCAGATGCTCTTACCATATGCATGTTCTTGCATTCTTGTTTTTCAGAGATGTTAAATCAACCATGGCTCTAGTCAATTACTGAAAAAAGTGATATGATAGAATTGTTGGTTTACTTTATTTGTTAGCTCCTTAAGATGACGGAAGAATATAAATTGCTGGTTTTTTGTCCCAAAAGAAAGCAAATACAGTATAGCTATTAGTTCTTGCTTACCACTTCAGCAAAGACTTTTCCATCAAGAGAACCCAGTTTCCCTGTATGTTCATGGCTAGTTATAAAAAAACAAAAAACCCAAATCAAACAAAAAACCCTCTAACTCTACTGCTTAATGTTTGAGTTTTGTCAGTTATTTTTGTACACAACTTACATTTGAAAGAGACGTTAGGTACAACACAAGCCTATTTGAACAAAAAATCCTTTCAGTTTTCAAAAATGCTGACCGTCTTTGGTACACACTGTATGCTCAGCATTCTAAAATTATAGTCCTAGTTTTAGTGAAATCATTTTGGAAGATTTAGAACAAACTATTTAACCGATTTTTTCACACATATTGCCCAAAACATTAGTAATAACTTTTTTAATACTTCTGAAAGAGGAGTTCTAAAGCCAGGCAAAACTATTTCATTCTGAGGAGAGAAAAACATGCTTTTTGATCAGCCATTTCATTTCAAAAGTGGATTTTAATGAGTGCTGAAAGGGATCCTCTTGAAGAGCCAAGAGCAAAAAGAAAGGATTTGCTGAACTTTTTGAAACTGAGGGCCTTGAGCATTTCGTACGTATTTTTGTTAATATACTCCTACATATAAAGGTTTTGCAGTAATACCCCTTCTATCTGTCCCTAAAAGAATACAGGTCCCTATATTTTTTCACCTTATCTTTTAAGAGTTAGAGCACAGGGATAGGAGATCTTTGGCAGGTGGCTTTCTGCCTTTTTTCTATGTTTGATTTTTTTTTCTTGATCTGCTACTACTGCTTATATGTAGACAATGCCTTTCTTTTTGAGCCTATATGTGGTACTATTATTTTGGTGCAGATTGGCCACTATTTTATAGTTTTTTATATATATGTGTAGATACATATGGCTGTATATACTCTAGAAGTCCTTTGGAATGAATGGTAATGTGTGAAGGAAAGGAAATTTTTGCTTGAGACGAAGGTTAACAAGAAAATTCTGAGATCTATGTGGCAGCAAAATGGCAAACTAAGTCCATCAATTAATTTCAGAGGAAAAGTTTCTGCTTCTTCCAGGTAATTCAAGTGAGGTGAGCCAGGCTCTGGATCCCTGTTTCTGATTTTTCTGATAAGTTAGAGGGACCACCCTGATTTCTTCTTCTTCAGACAGGCTGAACACTTGTACATTAACTATTTTTCCTTTTTTAACAAAGACGCTAAGAATTTTTAATGGATGTCTTCCAGTTAGACAACACGTGATTGGTGAAGACAAAGCTGGGGGATAGCTTTACATATTCCTCCAGCAAGTCTTCTCTCCTCCCTTTTTTTCAGCATCTTCACTGTGTCAGGAACCTTGTCCTTGTCCCAGCTTCTCTTCCCTGTTCCTTCATATTTCTTGTTTTTTCTCAGCCATCCTTGGCTTTCTGTTCTTGGCCCTTCTTCCAGTCGCCTACAGTGTCCTTTGGTCTCCCTTCTCAGACTCCCAAAATCTCTCTAATTTCATTACCATCTTTCTTCCCCTACATCTTTCCTTTCCTTCAGGGTTACTACATTTCTCTCCTTTGTTTCAGTGCTCTCTTCCCTTTTACCTTTCAATTAGCTTTTTATTGTCCATGAAGAAGAAATTAAAAAGCATTTCCTGCAACCTACTATTTTATTTTAGCAATGAAAAAGCCCACCAGTAAGCTTGCCCAGGTTGTGCTTTCTTTTCCACAAGATCATGAAATACGCTGGCGAAACGAGAGAGTGCCAGGTTCAGGGGGTCTATACAGTGAGTTACTAGTCTTGCGCTTACAGATAATGGCTAGGTTCTCCGCAGTGAAACATACTTCTCCATGATCTTGGCCTCTACTGTATTAGGTACAGCTCTTTTAAGAAATCCATACCTCGACAACCCAACATTTAATGACACTGAAATGACTCAACAACACTGCGTACGCAAATGAAATTGTAGCTGAGCTATGTGTTAGCAATATTCCAGTTTCAGTGCAATTAGTGCCACTCAATATGTAGTGTAACTCAAGCATATAATTAAGTGACAACTCTGCATATTATAACTGTTTGCTGAAGATTTCTCCAGTTTGTTTACAGCAGTGAGGCCCCTGAAAGAACCTTAGCATTACCTTCCTCAAGGGTAAAAGAAGACTAGCAGTTTATGTTGTATTTATTGTATAAAGGTGCCACACCATCGAGGAAATTGCAAAGTCTAATTTGCCGCTGCCTTACTGGTAACGTTGTCATTTACCTCTGTGCAAAGTGGACCCCAAAGTTATCGGTCTAAATTCACAGTATTTATTCTTGCTTTCCACTGATGTAACTAATTCCAGAGTGCCAGCTCCTCCAGCCCTGTGTGTTTGTCTGCTGGCCCAAAAGGGCTTAGCCGAGCAGCTGGGTTCCTTGGCACTGGATGTCCGATTCGGGAGCAGTGAGGGAAAGAGATGGGCATGCTGCCAGTCTCTGGTGGAATAACAGCACTTCAGAGACAGGTACAAGGTGATCAAACTTTAAAATGTTCTCATTTTAGCCAAAGCCTTAACTGGCCGTCGACCAATCTCAGAATTAGGCAGTTTGGTGCATGGCAGTTTAAGGGGGTAAAGCGTGTTTTCCACACCTAGATCCTGTACTAAGATCAGCTCAGCTGGCATCAGGAATTGCGGTAAATCTGAAAGGACGTGGAGAGTTTCAAAGTAAATATGTGATAGGCACAGAGCGTTGGTGCAGAACAGTTTTTTCCTACATTGTTCATAAAGCAGGTATTTTCAGAGCCTACTTCACTGCTTTGCTTGTTCACAGATTAAATGCCTTTTAGGTGCATCTTCCAAATTTTAAAGGCTTTTTTTATTAACTTAAGAGAATGATAAAATTAGTACAATTAAGGAATCTGAATTTTGATCTAGATTCAGATGTGTGCAATAGTCAATGACCAACAGCAATTGTGGTGGTCGTTCGATTACAGGCATGTTTGATCCCAGCATCAGTGCCTCAAGAATTAATTAGTTAATACTGATAAGTTTAGCAATATGAAGCTGTTAAAAAGAAAGAATAAAGATAGCTTTGACATTCTGATTCCGATACCTTTTGTGGTGATGGCAATCAGACATACCTGGCTGGCAAAATATATATTTGCATGAAGGTTTTATTCAGCCAGTGGTGCTAAACAAAGTCCCTATCAAGCAAAGCCAGTGTCTGTATTGTACAGCAGCTGTGCCCCGCCCCTCTGTATGCCTTATATTTTTCACAAATTGCTTGCCATGTAAGCTGGATATGTTTCATAAATTGTTTGCTTTAAATTGACTTCTGCATAATCAAATGGACCCTCCTACCATTTGTGTTTTCTCTATCAGTGAAACTTAAAAATGAAAGTGCAGCTGTATGAATATATATGGCCTTGTTTAGCACTTTTTGCTGGGTATATGGCCAATCTCAATTCCCTAGAAATCTTTCACTGACAAAGGTTTTTATTTGTGTGAACATATAATTTAAAAAATCAGACTGACTTCTCCAATGTTTTCACATTTCACTGGGTTGCAGGTTTTAGCTGAGGAATGCTGTATGAGGAAAAGTGATTATGTGATGGAAGAGTAGCAGAGAGATTGTGCATCTGTTGGACACGTATTTAGAATGGTTTATTACTAGCTACTGACCCTTCAGCTATGTTACGAAGTCACTGGTGTTCTTCTGGCACTGCTCCATCTCCAGAGCACTCTCCCTATCTAGTACGTTTAGTTAACTCTGGCAGTTCTGTTTCACAGAATATTTATATGCCATTATTTAGTGTAAAACTACATAGAAATGTTTTGTCACACCAGAATCTTGCACATCTATAATTTACCAATCCATTTATTAATCCTTTGTTAACCTTCGTCTCAAGCAAAAATTTCCTTTCCTTCACACATTACCATTCATTCCAAAGGACTTCTAGAGTATATACAGCCATATGTATCTACACATTGAATCCTTTCAATTGGCCTTCTGACCCCCCACGTTATCTCTCTAGGTCACTGGGGAATGTACTTACTTCAAGTAGCTGGTGTTTTCTTCAGCTTTTTCTGCTGGGCCTGTGCCTTTGGCCTTGTATTCAAAGACAGCACATGTACATGCCACAGAAACAAACCAAAGAACGATTTGGACCGTGCTCTAAATTAAACCAAATGTAAAAAAATAGAGTATGTTATTGAAAAAAAAATTATAAGTTGTATCATTCTGTTAAAAAGGGTGATTGAGATACTCAGACCTACAGAAAAGTAAAATATTTCCATGACTAGGAGAAGAATATATACATGTTTTCTGAAATTCAGAACCAGGAATGGTAGTTCAAAAGTATATATGCATGCAAAAAGTCCTTTTCCTTTCCTCCCTTCCCAGTTAGACCTGATGCAATGCCTCTTTTCAGCAAAATACCTGCACATGACAGTTAAATTTTTGCCTGTTACTACACCAAATGGTTTCACTAGTTTGTGTCAAGTTAAGGCGCATACTGAAGTATATGGGCTCATAAACTCTTTGTGATTCTGTACTTGCACTTGTTTGTGAAAGAGCTAAATAGTATAAGACAAAGAACAAGTTCCACCTGAGTGAAAGGCAGTGTGTGTCTTGGGTTGGAGCAGGAGTGTGTGTGGAGAGGTTGAGGGGGAAAGCATCAGAGGAGAGTATTCATTTTTCTGTTTATCCTGTTGAGTTCAACTTTTCTAGCCTGTTTTGTTAAGGGGGCACAGGCTCAGAATTCTAAATAGGAAGGAAAAAGTACATTGTGAGGAGCTAAGCATGGCATGTTTCATGTCAGACTTTCAAAGGAATCTACACCTGCATGTTTTTACAACCTGGCCAGGCAGATAAATTTGGATGCTCGTGTTGCCATCCACCTGCCTGCAAGTATATCCAAAGCTGTTAGAAGGTGACTATGCAAATACCTCTCTGTGCTTAGGTTTCTTACAGTAGATGGATCCCTTGTATGCAAACTCACCACCTGTGGTTGGCAGAGTCTTCTTCCTGAACAAGAAAAGATCAAACCTGAGTCTACCAGGCAGTGAGATTTAATGGGATCAACAGTCATGCTGAAATAGGTGTGATTAGATTATTTTTTTTTTTTAGTAACAAACTTAATTCTCTTAAAATCAGTGGGTTTTAGAAATTTCATGCACTGGGTGAGATAAAAGCGTCTGTGACCGGAGTCACTGATTCTTACTGGATTTTTGGAAAGCCAGAAGCTCCTTATTTCTTGTAAGCCCTATAAGGAGTCTGTTAGGAAGGGTTCAGAGTAAACAAGATTTTAGCATGCCAGTCTGTACCACTACTGATGAGATGAAACAGAGTTCAATTAAAGTGCCGACACCCACCATTTTAATTTATGTATTCATTTGCTTATTTTTTTGGACAGAAGGGTAAGGAGTTCTGTGGAAACAAATTACAGCCTCAGCATTGGCAGGGGTTCATTTCAAACACATTTCCTGATCACTGTGATTTGGCAGGTGCTTTTATGGGCCTTACCATCCTTGGAGCATAAACCTCTCACTGCTGGCAGGAGATTTTCCCCACCCCAGCACAAGATTAGCTTTGTCTTGAAAACCCTTTCTGTTCAGTGGGTTTGAAGGACATGACTAAGGCATTTATTGGGGTAAATGTTTGGCACATCCCCGCATCTGTCTTTTAACTAGTCAGAATGACTTTGCAGGTAAAACATCAAACTAGCTCAATTATAGATGCATTTCATACCAAAAGAGAAATCTGCTATCAGGAGGGGTGAAGCCATAGTAAAGTCAGCTTCAAATAAATAGCAAGAGGAACTGCTTGGCAAAGGTGCTGATTTGGAGCTAAATAGAAATATTATTGTCTGAAAGCCAGACACTGCCTACCTGTGCCTGGGAGCTTATACAGTGGGAGAGGGCAGAGAAGCTGCTTCACCCGCAGCGACGCTGGCTGATGCAGAAGAGAGTTATCCCACCCAGCACAGCTCTGCCTCTGCCTCCTCATCCCCCCCTCAGGGATTCCCCTGTTTATTCCAACCGACACCAATAGCCTGTTGGTTATTTTCTGTGTGGTGTAAGGGAGATTCCCACACTTGTGCTTGTAGAGTTTCGCCATCCCTCTTTTCCTAGAAAGCCTCGTCCGCTTGAGCCAAGAGGCACCTTAGCCGCAGGACACCTTAGTGCACTTTCTCTCTTCCCTTAAAAATGAGTATTTATTGCTTGATTGATTTTAGTTGAGGTTCCATTTTCTGTCTGAAAAATGCCTACAACATCCCTCCTAACAGGAGATTACAAAAACCACTTTGGATTTGGTGCTACGTGATTGCTTAACAGCTGGGGAGCCCATGCGAGCCCACTTCAGGCTGCGGAAACACGGCCTTTATACCAGGCAACAAGGTGTGCCCTAACCCATACAGGGCTGGCAACCCAGACCACCACCTAAGATTGAGTTTGTGGCTGTCTGCAATTCCTGTTCTTCTGTTGCACATAGACTCAGACCAGCCATTGACCAGAGTAACCTGTTAATCCTTTGTATGTAACCATTTATTCCTCTCTGGCATGATTCCGCAGGGTCAATGATTGTATTTAGCATTGATTTCAATTAGTTTAACAGGCCTTCAGAAAGGACATAACTTTGAATCCAGCACACCAGGAAATCATCATTATTGTGTCAGATTGGTGGTATAGGGTGTACTTTTAATTTGCACATATACAAGCTTGCCAGTCTCCATTGCAGACATGCACTTAAAATCTGGAATATTCAGAATACATGATAGGATATAGATCTGGAAACCAAAAACTGTGCAATTTTTTCACACTTATCTTGTGCTTGGGTCTCACGCTCATCTGTGTGTTCAAAGCCCATAAGAACAGTGCATTGACTATATTGAATTTCTACTTTGAGAAACTTACATGCAGTCAGCTTGTGTAAAGATTATGCGTAACATTGGCTGTTTAGGAAGACCTGTCTTCTTTAATGGTATAATATGAAAAAATGTTCTAGTGCATTTAGATGTGAGCTAGCTTGTAGCTAACAAATTTGATTAAGCAATGAAATCAGTGTTCTTTGCACATCTTGACAACAACTGACAAAGTGAGCATATAAAGCATTTCTCTCAAGTCTGTAAGCTGAGAAATGTCATAGGAAAGCAAGCATCTGAAATATACCCTAAAATGTCTGACAGTATACTCTCTAGAATTTCTGCCTAAATGAATGACTAAGATGCTTGAGAGAACACTCAGCGTTTTCATAATCCTTTACCAGGAATAAGTACCTATTCTGTCAGCTCTGATGGTTTCTCAAGTGAAAAATTCTCTATCTATACCTTTTACATGTTCCTTCATGATGTCTAAAGTTAAAAATATATTCTTGAGGAAAATTGGTGCCATGTGTGCACCTAAGGAACAGTGAGCAATCATTACATCCACTATTTTTCACAATCTACAGACTGCAAAATATTAAAGTGTGAAAATAATTTTATTTTTCTTTCCTGGTAGACGTCCGTAGAAGAACAATTTATGAGTACCACAGGGTGGAGCTACAGATGTCAAAGATTACCAATCTCTCTGCTGTTGAAATGATACCTCTTCCAAGTAAGTAAAACATAACACCGGCAGGAGCCAGATCTGGGAAGGACCCCCCACCCAGCAATACACACACAATTTTAAATATTTTTTTTTTATCTGTGGACTTGAAATCATGGACAGATTCATTTATAGTCTCTCATTTATTCCCGCATAGATGATGTGTTTTCCAGTGCATCCTCAAGTATCTCAAGTTAGTTTACAGGTATATAGCTCCCAGTAGGTTTTGAATGAAATCTGTGCCAAATCATTTTTTCAGAAGAATGATTATATTGCCTTTAAATTTGTTTCCTCAAGAAAAAAAAAGAACAGTTTTCATGCTTACAAGGCAAGCACAACTGTTTCTGTGTACTGTGCATCACATTCCAAGGGAATATCCCCAAACACATTTTGCAGTTCATCTGCCTCTTTTGTCCAAGGTAAAATTATATTGTTTAGAAATCTCTGGGTTTAAACTGCCAGCTGTACTATTGTGAAAAAATGGAAACAGCTATTTTTCTTTTTTCTAATCTAATTATAGTTCTTGCACACTTTCTTGACGGTCTTGTTATCTGCGTATATCTGACTGTTAGCAACACCAAGGAACACTGGAGCCAGGGAAGAAAGAGATTTAAGGAAATACTTAATAGTAAGCAAAAAGATAAAAATTTAGCAATGAAGCTGAATGAACAGAGGTAGAAGTGGGAATACATTTACAAATGGAGTCCTACAGATAAAATGTAGCTCTGTGCATACGGTTGTGCAATGCATTGTAATAGCCTGGGTTTAGTGTCATATTTTGGACACATGTGAACCTGTTGAGTCCCTAAATATGTATTATCAGAAGATACATCCTTCTTTTATGCTTTTTATGAGAATTATTTGTGAGACTAATGTAATAATTTGTGTTTGTTTCTCTATGTCCCAGCTTGTCTCCAGTTTGCCAGCTGCGGTCCCTGTGTCACTGCCCAGATTGGTTTCAACTGCAGCTGGTGCAGTAAACTCCAAAGGTAAAGAAAAGGATTTTTCCTTTTTGCATGGGTATGCAGCTGTGCTCAAAGGATATCCAAAAACATTGCCCATAGGTTATTCAGCACAAAGTGTTGTTATATTTAGGTCTTATATACATGCATTCACACAAAAACACACCACAATTGCGATCACTAGCAACACATCATTGTGCCATTTCACTTCGGCAAAGAAATTAGGCAAGAATTGTCAAAACTGTTGTTTTGACACTTAAGCCTCTGTTCCTATTTCCTTAACCCTACTTTAAAAATCCTTTTGAAGGAGAACAAGACGCAGTAATCATAATAAAATTCATATTTTCTCCCTGTATGCCTGGCTTCATCAAAAATAATTTAACCACATGGAGGTGCAGGGTGGTAATGTAACTATAAAGACATGCTTGTTCTCTTAACAGTAGGGAGACTGACACATCCAAAGACTCAGAGTCTTTTCTCTTTTAACCTCTCATTATACTTAGTGGGTATGTTGGGTCTCCTCAGCATCTCACTGTCACGTTGACGAGGACAGTCAAGTCCGTAGCAGGGGTGACTTGGACTCTGTAGAGCAGCTGAAGCAGAGACAGCAAAATGGAAACTGCAGCTGCAGCTTTTCCAGAAAGTTCTTCGGTTGCTGACTTTCACTGACCTTCATAGCAAGGATTTAGTTAACACCAGTTCTCTGACACAAAATGCAGTATCATACTGGATATTTATTATTGTTGTGTTTTTCAACCCTACTGATTAGGTTCAGAAATATTATGTATAAAATGGATGCATAATGAAAGGAGAAAATGCTATTAGCAGTCTAAATCAGTGTAATAATTTGATACCATGCTGAAGAACTGATAAATAGCTGATGAATGTGGTACAGAATTAGGAACTTCAGGTCACTTTTATTATGTTTTCTTAAGCTTCTACTCCCTTAATAAGTCATTTGAGAAGTCACTCTGTTGTCATTTTGTCTTGCAAAAAACTGTTGACTGGAATTAGAACTAAATTAAATAATTTCACAGAAAACACATCAAAAATCTTCAAGAGTAAGGATACTTGTAGAAAACTGTTCTGAGTAGGCATGAATAGATGTTGCTTGCTTTAGCCAATTTCTTCCTCTCAAAAATTCCTTGATTCTCCTTTTATTAATAAATGTAGCACTGAGTTTCTCTTGGCTTTGGTTTGAGCAAGGTCTGTTGCTTTGTGACCAGTGTTTTCTGTTTGGATAAATTCAATTATATGGTAAAGTTCAGACCTCTTACGAAGAACAGGCAAACCTTGAGATCCTATGTGCTTTTCTGTAGTTTCTGAAGAACTGAGTTTCCTGAGTTCTGGAACTGCTGCAAAATCTGTTTTGCTCACTGAGGCACAAATTCACTGTGGAGAACTAAAAGAGTTTTATCCTTCACCCTTAGCAGGAAGCAACACCAGGCATGTAGTCACCCTGCGTTCCCTTCCGTGTATTTAGGTGAATCGGTGGCTGCCCCTTCACAACTGGCAAGGTGTAATTTACTACTGAGTAATACAGGGTCTCAACACACCTCTTTCTATTCATTTAAATTTTGCATGAAAAAAAATCTTGCTTTTCATCTTGCCTGTGAAGATCACACTGCAATCAAAGGTGAACCACCTGTGAGACAATCCTGCACCGTTTCCCAAAAACAGCTGGCTCCACACTGCAGCACCGTTGTGCCTTTGACAAGCTGCAGCAGATAGACTGAACAGTTTTATCGCTGTTAATTAGTCCATTACTGACAGTAGTGAGACTGTCTTTTCACGCAGGCTGTGTTTGGACATTGTTTGACTAGCAGCAGAAGCAGAAACTGGAGTCGATTCATTTTAAAAAGGATGGATCCAGAAAAGCAGACTAAGATTAGGTCTCTGCATGGGAATTTCAGTAGTTTAAAAACAGTCATACCATCCAATTTTCAGCTATAAAGATGAGAGATATTCAGCCAGGTTTAAGCAAAGGGAGAATTGTGCATAGAATCATAATATAGTTCAGAATGGAAGGACCCACTAGAGGTCATCTAGTCTAACCTCCTGCTCAAAGCAGGGCCAGCTGTGAGATGAGACCAGCTTGTTCATGACTTCATTCAGCTGGGTCTTGAAAACCTCTGAGGCTATGGTCCAGTGCCTTGAACATCTTAATCTTATACTAGATTTTACACCATATTTTCTAAATTGTTATTTCCTCCGGAAACATGGCTTTGGTGATGATGTCTGCCTGAGGCCCCATTGCCTTTCTTGGCCACTCTCCTCCAGCTTCTGAAATGAGCAGCTTATTTCAGCTAACTCAGTACTGCAGAGAAACAGATCTGAAATAATAAGTGGATACACATTTTGTGAAAAGAAGCAACTTGCTTTCCAAAATGTGAAGAGTGAGCATTTATTTAGTTAGGGTACATTAAGCTGCAGGATCACTGTGATCAGGACTCATTCCTGTCTCAACTTTGAAAATTTTCTCCTCCCTACCAGTTCTGGATACTCTTGCCTGCCTTCTAGTCTAGTGCCTCTCTTCTTTTACCTTGCTGTTCCTCATCATGTTTATTCATTTTTGGGAGATACAAAAAGAAAGCAAGACTTATTCCATTCTCAGTGGAAACGTCTGGATCACAGGAGAGTGCTCAGAATATTTACTTCAGTACCACGTTATGGTTTTGCTCCCTTCAAAAATAAATTTGCTGTGTTAAAATGTTCTTTTTGCATGTGATAAGAGCTTGCTCAACAAGAAAACCTAACTGTCCTGGTTAAAAATCACACAGGATGGAAAGTTGTGAGTTCTTTCATCACAGTGCTCCCGCTCTTTCTGCGTGTCACTGCTCTTCAGTCACCAGCCTTGTAAATCAGCCTGGACTTTTCTCTCCTGTTGTAATATACATTGCTCTGCTGCAGCAGAATAAAATCTGCTTGGAAAAACAAGGGGAAAGCACTGCATGAAGTATTAACTTAGACATTTCAGAAGTGCCTAGAGTACAAAGAAAATATTTACAGTCCACTTTCAGATGACTGCTTATAGGGGTTTTTGAAGGAAGCAGAAGCAGATGCTTAGGAGTAATGCCTGAGTAGTGCTTCTGAGTTGCAAAGCTGACTGGACACACCAGTGTGGGAGGTGAGAAACCAAAAGCTGTCTTTCTTGGCTGTAGGCAAAGCCCAGGGTGAGGAAAGCAATTAGCCTTTGTTGCAAAAGTGTGGAGAAGGCTTTGAACTTGATAGTGACAGGTTTGCATTGTGGCAATAATCTACCAACTGATCTAGTGCTCTGATTTCTGCAGAGGGAAAATGCCTGTTTGCTAGTGAGAAGACTGTTAGGGAGCAGTGGCGGTCAGATATGGCTGTAGAAGACAGTGATGTTCCTCCTGTGGAGCCACAGTAGGACTTTACTCTAAAGTGAGATGTCCCAGAGCAGACAGACTTCCATGGGCGTTACAAGCAAACGTGTCCAGCAGGAAAGAAAACTCTGTACCAATTGTACGACCCTTTTTTCTCAACAAGTTATGACACCATTTAGCCACAGCAACATTACTACCAAGAACAGTATCTTATTTTTTTTTTCCTTGCATAACATTTAAACCATATATTGAATCATTCACACAACAAAGTACAGTTGTTGGGAAAAACAGAAAGTTTGTATAAAACCTGTAACTGCACAAGGAAAATTGATCAGCAGAGCCATTGCAGAATAACTGTACTCCCCCATGTGGACAATCTGTGTTGGAATGAAAATAACTATTCTACAACAGTGCGTTGTTTCTTACCTGTAACTCCAGCCCAGCTGCTGTGCAAACTCCGCAGTCTTCAGAGAGGCAGGTTCTTCTTGTAGGTGATTCAGAGAAAAGTCCTCTATTCTTGTCACTCTCCACAAGCTTAAATCACAGTTTCCCATTTCAAAGACATCATCCAACTATCCACTCTGAAATCCAGTATGACATATGTCATACAGTTTCATCATGACTAAAGCAAAGGCACATCATTTTCTTTTGACTTCAGCACATGGAAGATCCCCCTAGAAGCTGATTTTTTTTTTTTAATATGTGTTTCATAATTGTCCCATAAGTAAAACCATTCCATAAGCAAAAGAAACTAACTATAAACATGTAAGCTAAGATGGTATCATAGCTTTCTGCTACACAAGGATCTATGTCTATAAAATGGCAGAAACACTTAGCATCTGTCTCATAGCAGTCACCTGTGGATGAAACTTGGATTTTTTGCTCTTCATTATTTCTGACTTCCCAGCATGTAAAAATTGGGAGAATTCATTAATGTTAGGTCTGTTTATATCATCTTTTCATGCTTCTGAAAATGTTTATATACTCTAGGCACTTGGTACAGCCTGCGTGTTAGAGATGTCTTTTTCTAGGAAAGTTTTTGGAAGCTTTAAGGCAACTTTGTTGGTTTTTATAGGTTCAGTTTGTACAACTTGCTCACATTACTGAAATAGTGAGTTCCCTTGGAAATATTTGAAGTTAATTGCCCAAGAATAAATTGTGTTTATTAACTTAAAAGAGTTGGCACTAAAATAGAATGGAAGTATGATGCTTAAATGATCAAGAAGTTTTTAAAAGCCACCTTTACACAAAGTTTTGAAAAGATTTATTTTCAGATTCTGTAGATATTGATGTTTTTGTTTTGATGAACTTCAGGAAAGTCAGATTTCAGCAGTGAAGTGATACTGATATTTCAGTGAGTTCAGAAAAAAGCAAAGAGCACAGTCTTGCAATCTGTGCATGCTGGAGACTCAGGGTTTGAATATGTCTCATGCTTCACTTCATTAACACAGGATAAAAGCATCTCCCAATCCTTGCAACATCTCTTAGGCCTAGCGTGGTACTATCATCCCAACACTGGTGATAGGGAACTGGAGTACTGAAGGACTAAGGGCAAGAGTTGCAAACAGTTTAGATGACTGCTTTATTCAGCTGTCACTGTTGGTATCTATATTCAAATTTTAAATCCTCAGAACTGTCTGCCTTATGCCGAGGGCACCCAAAAGCCTAAAGGCTAGATTCACAAGGGTGTTTTTCTGGCTGACTCACTTAGGTTTTCAAGGGAAGTTATGCAGAACAGGAGAGCAGTACTAAAAGTACCTTTTCACCAAACTCTGGACTTAAGTATCTAAGACCAAAAAGGTCTCTAGGGCTCAAACACTTTCTCTGAGGAAATACCTACAGCTGACTAAGTCTAAGCAGGGCTTAGCAGTGAAGTCCCTGAGGCCCATGAAGACCCTCTACTCATTATGCGTGACACTTCCCTTTACACAGCAACAGTCTCACAATGATCAGAGAGTCCCCTGAGGCACAGGAGGTAAGTGAACATGGGTCCTCTGAACCCAAGTCACCCCTGAAGGGTGACCTATTAGATGTTGAGGTGCTTAAGCCTGAGCACTGAAACTCATACCCCCTTACATGGCTGCAGCTCAGAGCAGCTCCACTACCCTCAGGCAGTGGCTGCCTGGAGACTCAGGGTCAGCTCCTGCCACTGCTGTCCAGGCAGCCCCGCTGGGCTCTTCCCTGGGTCTGCAAGGGAAGAGAGATTCAGCTTTGGGAGTCCCAGTTCACAAAAAGGTCTTGCTCGTGTTGAGTGCTTAAATGTACTTTTATCCTTAAGAGTCTCTGTGTTCCAGACTATGCATTGAATAATCTGGTTTGAAATCATACCAGTTTGTGGCATTTGGCCCATGGAGTGCAAACCCCCAGTTTGAAAACTGCCCTAGAACAGGGGCACAAATTCCCGTGTTGGACTTTCTGTGTGTAGTGATGAGCCACGACACTCCATGCACTCTAGAAAGAATTATTCAGCCCATGTGTGTGCACACAGCTCCCAAAGCTTCTTGTACTCTTCAAACAATCCTGAGCTAAAAAGATGAAAGAATCCCATTTGTGATACATTTCACTTCAATGTTTCATCCCGTATGCCAGCAACAGCACTAGCTGTGTAAATGAAAAGGTTATGGCTCGTTTTTATGGAATGTGTTCTGAGCAAAGTGACAAATCAGAAATGTGTCTGGGAATAGTAGCAATAATGTAATTTAAGTCTAATCTTTTATTATGATAATCACTGTTCCCATCTAGGCAGGTAAAAGAGAAACAAGGTGTTTTGCATTCCATGCTGATTAGCTGGAGAGTGGAGAAGGGAATATCTTTAAGCACTTGCAGTTCTCAAGAAAACATTTTACAGATGAAATATGAAGTGACAGTTTTCCATGGTGCCCTTATGGTAATCAAGATAAAAAATTGTTGTCTATTATTTGTCTTCTGAACTTCTGGGCAAGCTTGAAATGTCTTGTTTGTTTATTCTTCCTTTAGAAAGAAATTGGAAACATATTTAGTTAACATTCAAATGTGAGTTTATGTTTGGAAATTTTTAATATCAGGAAGAGGAAAAGGGTTAGGGTTTTTTGTTTGTTTGTTGTTCTGTATGTTCCACCTGACAAGACCTATTTTCATAAAAACTTGTTGAATCAAATATTATAGTATAAGTAACAGTCTTATGTAATCTAAAATATTAATCAGCTGAGCAAAGCACCACCCATACAGAATTACAACAATCCACAAAAATAATTATCATACTATCTGACTACATAAAACCCCTGATTTACAAAAGAAAATAATTAAATCCAAATGAGAAACACAGGGTCTTTCTCCACATGTTTGGTATCTACATTTCCTTCATCTTTTATTTGATAGCTGACACCATAACAAAGGTTGTAGATTCCATTACAGAGCAGGGAAAGGCAATGGATGAGATCAGGACCAAAAATACTCATCAACTGAGAGTGCGGATACATTAGCTTAATTGTGCAGTGAACATGTAGCAAACGTCTCCTTTTGTGACATGCTTTGGTCTAAGTCTTTCAGCTTATTTTACCAAAATGAAGAAGTTCTTAAAAAAAAATTAAAAAAAATCTTGAAATCTAGAAGTTTTTAACTCAGATGTGTCCTGGTTCAGCTGGGATAGAGTTAATTGTCTTCCTAGTAGCTGGTACAGCGCTGTGTTTTCAGTTCAGTATGAGAAGAACGTTGAT
>JAVKLA010000073.1:24054623-24072759 GCA_034782735.1 Sagittarius serpentarius
TCCAGCTTTTCATCCACCAGCACCCCCAGGTCCTTCTCCGCTGGGCTGCTCTCAATCCCCCCATCCCCCAGCCTGTAGTGATGCTGGGGGTTGCCCTGGCCCAGGTACAGGACCTTGCACTTGGCCTTGTGGAACCTCACGAGGTTCACATGGGCCCACTTCTCAAGCTTGTCCAGGTCTCTGTGGATGGCATCCCGTCCCTCAGGCATGTCGACTGCACCACTCATCTTGGCGTCATCTGCCAACTTGCTGAGGGTGAACTTGATCCCACTATGTCATTGATGATCCTATTAAACAGTACTGGTCCCAGTATGGACCCTGAGGGACACCACTGGTCACCGTTCTCCATCTAACTGTTGAGCCATTGACCACTACCCTCTGAATGTAACCATCCAACCAATTCCTCATCCACCAAACAGTCTACCCATCAAATCCATACCTCTCCAATTTAGAGAAGGATGTTGTGAGGGTCAGTGTCAAAGGCCTTACACAAGTCCAGGTAGATGACATCCGTAGCTTTTCCCTTGTCCTCTGATGTAGTCACTCCATTATAGAAGGCCACTAGGTTGATTCAAATGCTTACTTTTAAATACTTCCTGGTTTTAACTATTTGAGGGTTTAATTTTCCTTGTTTGTTTGCTTTAGGGATATTACATATTTCCATTCCAAATTAAAAGATGGGAAGAAGACTTGCTGGTTTATACTCAGGCTGTTTTTATCCCAACACTATTTAACTGGCAGTAGTGTGCAGCTGTTACAAAATTGGCCAAAGTATCTTAGCCATTGAATTACAAAATAAAAAAATGAAGCATTTGTATGGCTTAAGCAAACCACCAGAGGGAGCATATATAATCCAATCAGCATAATAGATTCATGTACAAAAGACAAGGAAAATCTCATTTTAAATGCTTTAGAAGGGCTACAGTTTAAAATACACTGTATTCTGTAAAATATATTCCGTTCTATCAATGTGTATAACTTCATGAATTTACTGATCATACTGCTGCTTCAGGCAAAGAGAAAAAAATGTGCCCAGATTCTGCCTGTCTATAGAAGTTGTATTCCACTACAGCAGTTCTTTATGCTGGAGTGGTTTTATATGAAAACATGGCAGAGTCCTAACACCTGGGTCTGAACAAGCAGATTGTTGAATTAGGTTATATTCACCCTGTGATAAATGAAAAGTAATGTCAGTACTATTTTTCTAACTTGTATACTGTTTCTTTGTCAGTTATGGAGTGATCATATTGAAAATCTAAGAAGTAGAAATTCTGGTCCTTTGTCAGAGTTTGATTAAAATGCAACATATTTTCCTTCTGTTTTAAAAGTTGTTTTGAGACAGCAATTGGTTTTTTTAATCACGTGCAACAAATGTATCAAGAATGAATGTGTAAATTTGTCAGTCCTGATACATTACTGATAAGAATGATACGATAACTGGATCTATACTTTACTGAGCAGAGAATTGCTCCACACCCAACTTCTTCAAATCCTTTCCAAGCTGCTTGCTTTTAATTTGACAAGCTAATTTGAACACATGAACTGCAAGAAACTGTTAGCAAATTAGCATTCAATAATTGAGAATTTTGTATGCATGGCAAGCCTGATGGGAGTAAAGCAAGAAGAGGAAGTGGCACAGAAGTGCTTAATGAACAAAGCATTTTCTCAAACCAGAGTGAGCCCAGTGATGGTATTGTTTGATGAAAGAAGCCTCACAAGATCATAGTAATAGGTATTCTCAAGTGGGATGGCAGTTCTGTTTAGAAGACAGTGTAAGCTTCAGTAGCCTGAAGGTCCGTTTAAAAATATATAATGGTACATATCAGTAAAGTTTACATAATGGTACATTTAAAAGTACTCTTATGGAACTTAGATGATCCTGAGCTCTTAACATGTTTTTGTTGAAATTTAGCCTGCAGCCAGATGAAGTAACTTTTTGCTGAGATTGATACATGGATAATAGCAGATAAATAGCCTTTCTACATTCTTTTGATGTTTGTGGAATTTGTTAGTACCTGGATTCTGTGGAATTACTGTGGAATTTCTGTAATTCCTCTTGAGCACAGGTTGCCTGGAAAAATTTCTGTGGTTAATACAAATAAACCTAACAAGTTCAGTCTCTGAACAGAACTCTAGTGAAGGTGCAGTAGCTCTCAGAGGCCTAGGACACATCATCGCAAGACCAGCCAATTCACTAGATACAGTATGGGACCCGTTAGAGTAGAATCATTCCTTTGCGTGGTTCAAAGCTGATATCTTACAATGGACACATAATGCCTGAGAGCTATGTGGAATACTTTTTCAGGGCAAACGCCTGAGCTTTTTCCTGTACTAGTAGAACTTTGTCTTACGAGCTTCATCCCTTGAGTATCCTTTCTTCACACGTTCTTCTGCAGTGTCCTCCTTTCTGCTCACTGATGTTCTCAGCAGCCCCAAGCTAGAGAATAAAACTATCCCTATCCTACCATTAACAGATTTGGTATCTACCTAAGTGAATTTGAACCCTCCTTTCATACAGAAACTAGCCAGTTTTCTTACAGCTGCAACATTAGTCAGACACTTTTACGTATTCGTGCCTTGCTTAGTTTTCCTGAATAACTCAGAAAAACATGAGGACAACAGTTATGCTCATAACTGATGCAGATTTTTAAGAAATGCAAGGCTGGGTTACAAAACTTTAAATTATTTCTGGAAATGGGCAGAAGATTGCCACAATTCTCATTACTCTGAAATCCTAATCTTTCTGTTGAAATATTTTTCTATGAAATCCTGGACCTGAAGACTGGGAAGCATTTTGAAGTTTCTTATCTAGATATAAACACAGTGATTTATTTAGGCCATATCACTCACACTACTCATCTTGTATATTTGTGTTTCTTACCATATCATTTGCCTTTCAAAATGTGAGACTGGTTTCACTAGCTATTGGTTCCCTTGCCAGAGACGTTGCTCTGTCTTCTGGAGCTTAGAAACTCTGTTCTTTATCCACTCTGCAGGTTTCTGTGGTATCCAATTTAGAAACACAGCTTCGCCAAGACACAGGTATCACAGTCAATGCAAAAAGGACCACTGCTTGGACTGTTTTAAGACCTTAATGCAAAGTCTGTCTCATGAAGCTCTATCAAATATATCACATGTTTTATTATAAATGCAGGAAGTAGTTATCAAAGATCAGAGGACAGTTAAGCACTTAAATCCCGTTAAGAGGAGGGAAAGTAGACATCCATCTGTTCTTTATACCTTTGAGATATTTACTTCTGCTGATTAATTTGGAAGGAAGATCACAAAATCTGTGTTTAATTTCCATGTTTAATTTCACAGATGCACCTAAGATACCATAGTGATAAAACACTAGATAAATAGGTAGGTAGCACAGCTCTCTTCTGTAGAAAATTCTTTTGCAATTCTTTTACATGCTAGTAACTTTTTATTCTTCATTTTATTGTATTAGAACAATAAGACAAAACCCCACTCAGTCTTTGATGAACCATTTATGTCTAGAATTGCAGCTTCTGTGCCATCCATAAATCTTTCAAATCGCAACAGAGTTGAGTTCAGACTTAATTCTGCATTATTTGTTTATCCTGAGTGCTATAGCTATAATGGTGGGTATTCCCTGCTCTATTAAACAGGCATTCACTCTGGGATTAAACAGTCAGTTGCTGGCAGAACTGCACCACATTCACTTACGCAGCAGCCCCAAATTCTTTTCTGTTTGGTTTCATTTTTGTCTGTTCTTACATTTGATAGCTTACATTTCTTACATTGATCGCTACTACCAGAAAGTTTGGATTCAAATATATTCCTGTTTCACTGGTGAAAGGTAACGCTTGCCTGTGAAAGGGCTTCACAGGCAGGTGCCTTAGAATGCAATTTATATATATCCTAGACGTTTTAAGAAACTTGACTCAGACTTCTGGTCATCGTTCTATGCCATGAGATGGGCTTTGTCAGGACAGAGTTTCTGTATCAGTCACTATAGCCTGGCTGATTCCCAAATAAATGGATCAAACAGTGGTCTAATGTAACTATCAGACTTCAATTGTATAATGAGAAGAGTGGAAGGAACGCATCTCAAAGAACACAGACTTTTCTGATAACAGCTTAAAAGATTTATATTTAACAACATGCTCATGCATTACACTGGGTAAATAAAGTATAATGCAAAACAGGTTGTTAATTTTCATGGTACGGTAATGCGAAATATAGGTAGATGATGATTAGGTGAATACAGAACAGAAATGAGAACAAATAGAAAAAATAAGATAGTTACTTAAACAGAAGAGTAAATATTACCTCAAAAACACTGAAAGGGAAGTTACAAGGTAAGGCAGAAATTTTACCTACTTTACCTGAATTCAGAGACAGATCTTCAAGAAGGTTTTGACATCTTCAGATAAGAACCTCCTATGTATGAGCACAGGTTCAAAGACAGAGAAATGCAGCCAGGGTCTCAAACTCCTCTTTGGTTGTCTCACTATAATCTGTCTTAACCTAAAATAATCAGATATCAGCATATCATCTTGTCTACAGCATAATTTTACTCTGCTTATATTGTCTTCTTGGCACTCAGGCTGTTTTCTTCCACTTCTTGTGTGTGTAAAGTCCCAACTCATCTCTTTTTCACACCTTTGAAATTTGCTAAGTTTTCCTTAACCTAACTAACACTAATTTGTCTGGAAGAGTTACCTTTATTTGCTAAACTACTGTTATTTTTATCCACTTCTCTCTCTCTGTTGACTATCATATACAGGTTTTTTGTAATTTTTTAAGCTAACTACCGCTCCTGTGCTACTAGAAGAGTTAGAAGTAAGTTGACGGGTCTCTTCCCCTAATGAACATAGTGAATTTTTAAATAGTTCATGGTCACTACTCCTGAAACCAAGTATGGCAGGATATAAGGAGTTTTGACTTTGGAGAGAAAACCACTTCAAGGTTTTAATAGGGAAGCTAAGGGGAAAAAAGAAAAAAGCATAAGTAGGTGCTTAGTTTCTAAAGAGAGCACTTAGGCCCTACAACAGCAGTTCTCCCAGTTTACGAGCCAAATGTATAAGCAAGGTACTCCTAATGAAATGAATTAGTTTTTGCAGTCCTAACTGAATTCTTAATTATAAAAGGTAAAATAGTACTGAAACAGGTTAGTTCCGTTATCGCTAGTTCCTCTATTTTGTAATGTTTTTATGCATGGCTATACATAGAGCAGTGCTACTGCTGTTTTGCGCTTTATCTTACCTTCTCTTCCAACGGACTGAAATAAATCAACTTTACTGCTTACAACAGCCAGACAACTTGGGAATTTTTTTCTTTTCCAACAATGATGTATTAGAAAATGCACAGTTTTGACCAACCCAAGCTTTATGGCTTCAGGACAATTTGTCAGATAAATTCAGTTACAGAAAAAGCTTCATTAATGGATTAGCAAAAATAATGATTGTGCAGTAGGTGCATTTTGTCCAATAGGTCCTCTTGGCAGAACACTAATTTAGTAAGCAGCAAGGTATCAGATTTCTTCCCTTTCATGTCTGAGATGAATTTAATTTGTAGTTCCTGACTCCTTCCTTGATGTCAGAAAATGGTATGTTCTCAGAAATGAGTTGCTGTGTATCTTTTATCAAATATTTGAATGTTCATGAGACTGTATTACAGAACCCAGATACCACCTCCCCATTGTATCCTAAATAGTTGGGCTAGATAATCATTTTCTCAACTGTCCTTCTTTCCTTATTCCAAGTGTTTATAAAAAGTGAAAGAACAGAAACTGAGAACAAAGCATTTCAGAAGGCATCCACGTTCAGTACAGAAATTCAGGACAGGTCTGTGGAGACAGGCAGCCCAGGTTATCACACCTGACTCTAGAATACTTTATAGGATGAATGTTAATGTACTTTTGTGGAAGCATTAGTTTTCTTCCCTTCACATAAGCATCCAACCCACTGCATTACTATGGAGAATTCTGTCTTCCACCAGTTTTGTGACTCTCACTCTTCATTTCCTGTGCTCTCATTGCAAGTGAAATACATAAAACAAGGAAATAATAAATTAAGTATTTTTTAATGGAATCAATCAAGATTTTTTTAATGGGAAGTTTTTGCACTATATCAAATTTTCTTTTTCTTTACTTTTTCTCATTCACTGAAATATAATGCAGAATGGCAGTCCCAGTCAGATTTGTTTAATGGTCAGTTCAGCAGTTGTACAAAACAGTCACATGTACAGCTGTAGTTCATCTTCCCATACCAAATATTTTTTGATATAGAATTACTTGCAGATTAAACAGAGCCTGGGAAGCTTCCTAAGCATTGGAAAATGATTGTCTGTGCCATTAAATAGTTATGATGTTCCCTGATATGATTTCGGTCCATGCCCAGGAGCACTGTCCAGAACAGTTCCCAGGCATGGATTAGGAGTTGGACTGTTCCAGGGATTATTCCCAGTTGGCAGTTTATGTGCAGCCTCCTTCTTTTCAAGGTTGAGAGAGTTTGCTTGTTCAGGCATAGGCCCTTCTGTGCCAGCAGTCTTCAGTGCCAAGGAACATTTCTGGGCATGTTTATTTTACTAGTATAGAAACAGCCAGAATGATCACAATAGTCTCAACTGCTTTCCAGAAGTGCTAACCTCTCTCTTATGGTTGTACTCCTCAATATAACTTGAGCATCACTGAAATCATATTTGTCTCATTACCTCCTAGATATCACTCTTTAAGGAAGGGCCATAAATGAAAAGTCTCTTTTTGTTAGCATAATATTTTAAATTTTATGTATTGCTATACACATTCTTGTGTTTAAAGTTACCAGAAATTTTCATTTATACAAATCTGAAATCCACATCTCATCATAAAATTTGCATAATCTAAGACTTGCGAAGGCAAACTGTTCTGTTTCTCAACACAGTCTACTGATTCTCTATAGCATATATATTTTATCAGTCTTTCCAGTCACCTAAACAGTGGGGACTGTAACATTTCCCTCTAGGAGAAATTCCCAATTTCAGGGAAATAAACAAAGTTTTCTCAGTATTCTTCCTAAATATCAAGGCTTTTTTGTGCACCATTGCATCTTTGGTTCCCCCTCTATTAGGTCTATTGACTCTTCAAACATCTGCATTATCATATAGCATTAATGAAACCACTTGCTTCCCACTGGATATCACAACAAATATTAATATGTACAACTAATGAAGAAATCGATGAGTCCCAACTGTTCTGTAATTCTTTGGTAATCTCTTTTGCAGACTGTTCTTGCTGAATGTCAACTTCAGAATTTGACTCACTTTTAGATAAAAAATGCAATGCAAGTAGAATACTAATTTGGGAAACAAATAACTTTCTGAACTTTAAGTTCCTTTGAACATAACCAGTTACAGGATGATTCGTGTCCTTCCTTTCTTTTGCTCTCTAGCTGAAGAATTCACTGAACCTTTACAGCAGGTGTTTTTCTTACCCCTAATTCATCCATACTTTCCACAAATGCAGTGGTATGAACAGGCAGTTTCAAAACTGTATGTTCGTTGTGCAGAATGCTCTCCTGTTTTGTTGGCATACCTTTACAAGCATATAAACCTTGGCTGATGTAGAATCGGTTTAGCACATTATGCCTCCTTCTCCTGTCATAGCTCCTGCTTCCTTTGCCTTCTTACTCTTTTTAGAGTTGTGAATGAGATATAACAGAAGCAGTAACCTAGCCTAACCAAAACATCTCTGCTCTTCTCTTTCTAGCAGCTCAGATGCTGAAGCCCACTAGTACTGAAACACCCATGTTATGTATTGCACTATTGCTGGGGGTTCGTGTGTGATAACAGAAATGTGAACAGCCCTATTTCATGCTGTCTCTAGCCACCAGGCCACTTTCATCCTGTCCCAAGGACTCTACTACTTGTTAATGTTATCAGTGTGGTTTTTTATAAAGGAGCATAATCCCAGTAAAAGTATATGAATAAAAAAGGGAGCTTGCTCAATGTGTGAATGAGAGCTGTGCCTTAGTGCATGCCACCTGAGACTTGATGTTTTTCAATGTCATTCCCAGTTCTACAATTCATATGTCTGGGAGTACTATGGGAAGCATAGGAGCTGCGAATTAGTGTATGCTTGTTTGGTTTTCAGAAAATTTGGGCTTAGCTGTAGGTTCTGTTACAGAATTCTGTGTTATCTCAGTTGATCATTTCATGTCTCCTATGTTCTATTTCCTTGTCTCTAAAGTGGAAAAGGAAATATTTTCTGCAAAGGTGACCTTCGTATTTTTATTTTAAAAAACAAGAGATAAAGCAATGGGTATATGAGGCCAGCTGTACTTCTGAGGTTGTCAGTGTAAAGCATTATAAAGCAGCTCTCAAAATATGGCTGGCCGCTCACTTTTATTTATTTAACCAGAAGGAAATGTAACATGTAATATTGGGGGAAAAAAAATTATAAGGTCATGGGAGCATCCACCCTAAAATTGAAGAGATCATTTTGGATATTCAAGGATAGAAAATACTTCAGACAATCAGGTCAAGGTAAGAAGGGGGTTAATTGTGCTAGTTAGGATCACTAACTGGAGTGTAAAGTACCCCCAGTAGTGCTTCAGAGCTCTTTGCCTTGAACCCTGAGCAATTACTTGTGTGCAAAACAGGTGGCAATGCCAACAGATCAGAGTTCTCTGCTAACTTCTGTTGCTGTTAGCTCTTTATACCCACTTTGTGCAGGTATAAATGCACAAAGTCAAAGGCAGTGGAGAATGTAACCTGGTTTCAGAGACTAATTTCAGTGTGGCTCCTTCCCAGAGAATACATTTGATTGTTACTATTTTCTGCTGATTCTGTTGGAAATTCTGATACCATAATCTCATAGATCTGATTCTAGTGCCTTCCTCTTACGCTTTCTTTTTCCTTCTAGTTATTCAAAGCAAAGTCTTTAGCAAAAGCTTCTTTTTTATTCTTTATCTGCTTTTCAGCATGTTTCCTCTGTTGTTGTAACGGACATTAAGATTATACAAAATATCCTCCTATTCTTCTTTAATCAGAACTCTGCCAAGTCTCACTTTAACTAGGATTTTTTCCTTTCTTTCTAGTTGAATTGGAAATAAAACTTACTTCTTTTAGCCCACTTTTATTCTTAGGCTCTTCCAACAGCAAGAATTCCCTGTGGCAGTCTTTATTTCCTACTGCTTATTCATATGTTGTGTCAGAGTTACAAACATCGAGTCTTACCCATGTTCAGTCTTTTACTGTAAAATATCGGCTTTCTTTTTTTAACATCTTTTCACTTCTCTGTTTACATGATATTGCAGGAGTACTTTACAGAACATGTAGCTATATTTTTCCAGACTTTCTACCCCATAAAACTGTGGAACGATCATTAGGTTGAAAGATTGCCTGCTGAAGTTTGTGGCACTCTTATCCTCCTTATCGTCACCTGAATGTTGTGTATTCTGAGAGGCACACAGTGTTAAGACAATGATGGAATTCAGTGCTGCAGACACAGACATGCTGCGTCGAGTATTAACTATGCCTTAGTAATTATGTTTGAATTTTTCATAAATGTTAAAATAGCATGGGCTGTTGTAGTGCTGTATGTTTAAAATCCTTGTATTAAGTAAGTAATCTTAGCTGTTCTTACCTTATAAGAGCAATGCGGGAGCAAATCCTTTTCTAACTGTTCAAATTGTCATCCCGTTCTGAAGTACAGTTTAATTTAGCAATATGTTTAAGTAAAGGATAAATACAGACAACAGATTTATGCTTGAATTCAGATATACAGTTAGGTGTATTGAACTAGATGATAAGCAGAAATACCATTCGAATATCTTACAAATTCATACCACAGTTACTCACAGTGACAATTCACATGAACTTCATAAGCACTTCGAGCTGTGATAAAGTTCTGCATTTGTGACAAGGGAAAGTGAAAAATAACAAAGGGAGGAAAATACAGTCTTTTCCCAGACAGCACAGTGGGACAAGAAAGTGACATTCGAAAGATGGAGGAACCAAAATGGAGCCTGTTCTGCGGTAAGGGGAGGTAAAACCAGACCGAGCATAAAGACAGAGTTTTTTTCCCTCCAAAAATTGTTCTGTGATTAGTTTTTTTTCAGTTGGACAGACACAAGGTTCAAGGCTTCCAGGGTTTTTTTTTAAATATACTTTTTATATACATATTTATTTTTATATTTTACTTCCTATCTCCCTCAGCTTGGAATGAAATTCCACTTTAAAATATTCTAATTCTCCTTTTAGTAATTCAAACACTCTAGCAAGTGCCTTAATCTTTTCCTAATGTGATGCGCCTTCCTTAGTGGCTAAAGGCAGAAAAGAGTTCTGTCTGTTCAATTTTCTATTTAATTTTCCAGGTTAACCTTTTATTTAGAGGAGTCAATAAACATTTTAACTGAGCTGAATAATTACATGGTATTTAAGAAATAATTTCAGATTTCTGGAATGCCCTTCAGTTCCCAGAAATCCATTCTTTACATGCTGTTACAGATATCCTGGCAAAAAAAACTAGGGAACAGTTGGTTTAAAGAACACGTTGTGCATTTTAATGCTCTTGATTGTTTTATACCAGCTCAACCTGGTGAAAAGATTTTTCCATCCAGACTTTGTTGCTTTCCTTCCAAATAATTTTCCATTAAGGTTTTAGCTTTTACAGGTTAAACCTTTATGAATTTTCTGTACACAGGGTATCTGATTTATTATTATTATTAATCCTCATTGAACTCTCTTAAAAGAGAAGAATCAAAGCATTTCAGCTCATGCACTGACTCGATACTTCTTGTAATTTAGATATTGTCCTCCAAGTAGAGGTAAATGGCATCCGGTAGATCTGATGACATCTCCATCTCCTTTCTGGCTACATACAGTTCACTGAAAGATTCTGACATCTTTCTTGTTACCCAGACTCAGCTGCATTAGTCATGCCTAATCATCATTGCTATGCATGCAGAGGCTTTAATTCTCCCTTTGCTCCCTGAACCAGTACTCCCGAGTTCCACACAAATCCTGGAATTCCTTACATTTCATGGATGTCCCTATTCTCATTTCTTAGAACATCTTTGTTATTGCTTTCCTAGGAGCTGATTTCAGTCATCACTTGAAAATGAAGTTGTTATAAAATGGCCGTGTTGACAGATGGCATAAGTGGCATAGCTAATCAAATCTGGTCCAACGTTTTAATGGCAACAGGGAATTATCACCACGCTACTAAATGAGTGTCTTAAAAATGCAGTCAGTAAAGCGGATGGTGCACTGAAATGACAGTTCCCAGAATTCTAACTCAACAACGCAGCAATGATAGTAGCTGCTATGGCTGATGTCTCATTGACATAAGCCTCGAAGGAAGTTCACAAACAGGTTTGCTTGGAGCCTGTCTTGTTCCTGATAAAGCTGCTTTCTGATAATATTGTTTGGACTCACCATTGCATCAGTAGAGAATGTTACATAAACAGTGTCTAGGGTTTAATGTATTTTTCTTTAAGGTACGGTCATCTGAAGAGTGTCTCACATGTTTGAAAGAGCCATTCCAGGTCCTTGCATGTTGCATTCAACTTTTAGTCATTTGTTAATTCCTGGGGAAAAATCACCCCCAGCAATGTCTCTCACCACCGTATTTCAGCAGTTTGTCAGAAAAGACTTAAGAACTGTAAATGAGTGCACCTAGGATAAGCTTTTATTCATTTAATCTTTGGAGCCTTAGGTTTGACACCATTTAGATATAAGACAAAAGCTAAGATAAAAGGTCATTAATCCCTACTAGGTCTAAGTACAGTTGGTTTTGAATTAGCATGGATATGTAACTGCAGTAATTGCCTCTATTGTAGGAATTCGTGGAGTGGCTCAATGTCATGTCTAAACATTGGGCTTGATTTTCAGACATACAGAATATCCTCAAACCCGTTAGATTTTAGCCAGAGCAGTATGACTAAAATGTAATGTGTTTGTGAGTATTCAGCACACCTGAAAATTAGTCCAGTTCTCTTTCAAGATAGGCACAGAAGTTGCTAATGAAGCTCTTCAAACTTTAGAGAAATGTAGGGGAGACTGAGACTTCAGCAAAATATCTACTATTCATACCTGGAATGTCACGTCATCATTTCTTTCTGCTTAGTAAGGTCCTCCTTGTTCTCTCAAACATTCATGGAGACAGAACACCCCAGAAATGAGGAGGCAGCACTGAGCTCCCAGCATAGCACTGATTCACTCGTCCTTCAGCAAGAAAAAACTCTTTACAGTGACCTTTATTGCCATGCATTGGGAAGGAGGTCTCTGCATTTCTCTGGAATACATTTCTGGTTTGGGCATCTTTTTTCTTCACTGCAATAGGTTTTTGGAAAAGTCGGTTGCTATAGAGTGAGTGATAATTGACACCTTTTAGGGCTGGGGTATTTTTTTTAGTAACATTGCAAATGGTGGAATGTGGATCAGTGCAAGTACTGCAAGAGAATCAACATTTTCTCAAAATCTTTTGTCAGAGACATTGTAGATTCTGCTCAGGATAATTCTGTGAAGTTTATTATCCCAAGTGTGTTGTTAATATTGTTTACATCCTCTTGTAACATCCTCTCCTACTATAAAAATGATTCCACTCTTCCATTCTTCCAAATGCACCTGTTTGCCTCGGTTGAAGTAGGGTAGTACTTGGCGTGTCTTGACATCTTTCAGTTCACTCAGAACAAAAAATTACCCCTAACCAAAACAGTGAGAAAGTTATTTGCTGTACAGTCAGGTAAGTTATGACCATGGGTACCAAATGACATCATCCTGTCTCATAACAAAATACTACAGGAAGTGAGTGCTGAAAACAAACAAACAAATATTTTAAAAACCCTAACTGGGAAGAATCTCTTTCAAAGTTGGACATCATGGTTTAGTTATTTGCTTGCCATTTTAATAATGCTTTCTATTTGTAATGCTACCTGTTGTCTAGGAAACCCTAAGTTACTGTATGAATGCTGGTAACACTCTTGTGAAATGGGGATTGCCAGGGGAATCATTATATTAAAGTGTTACCAGTTGCTTTAAAATTTCTTCACTACATATTGCAAATGAAAAAGGATATTGCAAGCAGATTATTAGCCTCACCTAATTTGATAAGAAATATGCATGCAACTTAAGTTTTCTGCAGCTAATAAGGAGGTAGAAGCAGCTGTATAGTATTCTCTAATTGTCATGAAGGCTGTTCTGGGAAGCTGTGACCTAAATCTGTGAACATTGATCGCATCATTATGTGTGTATCTTGATGTCTCAGATCACCTTGCCTGATAAAAGCAGTGACTGGTTCACTAAATCCTTTGTGGGATTAAGTTTTCCTGGCTAAGAAGTCTGGACAGAAATAATTAAACCAATTTACATCCATATGGCTGACTTCAAACTTAAAAATGCTATGGTTCAGTGCAGTCATAAGAATAATTATCCAGTGGAAGGGAGACATTCCTATTTAAAAACTATAAATTAAAAAAAAAACCTAAAATTAATACTTATTCATTGAAACACTTTTCACTGAAGATGATTAAATGGTTGACTCATATTGCAAGCAACAGCCTCTTGAATAAAAGTAATACCACATAAATCATATGGATTTTAAAGTAAATCACATCAATTACTTATTCTTTCTGTCATTCTCTTCTCTTCCTCTCCCTTCCTTTCTTCTTCTTGTTTTCCTCCTGTTTCCATCTGGACAACTTCTGTGCATTTCATCATTTAAAGATGCTCCAGTGGATTTGACCGTCACCGGCAAGATTGGGTAGACAGTGGCTGCCCTGAAGAGGTATGTGAGTAGTTTACATCCTCAGCCCATCAGAAGCCATTTATATACTTATGATGCTTTTGATTAAATTCTTCAGATTATGAAGCATGATTTCAAGGCCAAAGACATGCTATATTTACCTTTATCATTCAGTGGAAATGCTGTAAGGCATAATAAAGAAAAATAGGCTGAGCAATTTCACTCCACATTTGAGGGAATAAAATGGACACAATGTAAAAATTTTATCCCTGAGAAAATACTTTAAATAAAAAATAAAAATACCAGAAAGCTTGCCCCAAAACAGTGTCCCTGCACTGGTTTTCTCTTAGATCTCTGACTCATGCCAGAAAAGAGGAAGAAACTGTGATGTTCCTCATCTCAGAAAACCCTCTGCCAGAGTATTCTCGAGTGAAAAACAGGCATTGCATTTTGATTATGAAATCTGGCCAAATCATTTAGTACAGAAGAAATTACATACATAAATTCAAAGACATTAAAAAAAAAAACCTACAAGGCATTTGGATTTCCTTTCATGGAGAGGCGGTGAGAGAATGAAAGAGAGATCTGACTGTGGTAGTGGTGGATTGTCAAACAGGGACTATAGGCCTCCTCTAAAGGAGTTATTCGGGGTGCTCCTGGAACACAGCAGTTCATTTCCGAGACACATATATAAATATCTTACTGCTGGTTCCTTCTCAGTGTCCCCCCCTTAGAAGGTTTTTTGGTTTGGGGGGTGGGGTTTTTATTGTTCTTTTCATTTGGGGATTGTGGTAATAGGAACAAATTAATTTATGACACTTTTAATCTCCTGATGGCCATAAAAAAGCAATTACTTTTCCATTTTGGCTGAAAGGGCTAAATTCTGCCATGAGTTTCAGCAACGTAGCCCTTCTGAAGTGTAGTGTCAGGTGAAACTGAGGGCAAAATTTAGCCCCAAGTGTCTAGTTAGAAAAGCACATTCTGTTTTATTCTCAGTAGAAGCAAAGAGAAGCAATAACATAAATCCAGTCTGATGGAACAAATTTTTTTTTCTTATAACTGTAATTGCAGAATAACTGCATCCTACATACCGCCTTGTTACATGGCCTTGAATCTTCAGCTTTGCAGTTTGTAATCTGCTGATTTAAGAACAGAATTTCTGTGAGATTTATTATCTGTGGAGGACAACCTCTTCATAAAATAATACATATAAATAATAAATATAAAAAATAAAAGTTACTGGGGGTGTGTGTTATTATAGTGCACAACCTTTGCATTGCTTTAATCCAGATTATAATTAGCTAGGGCTCAGTTGTGCCTGTAGATGAAGTTATCCAACACCTGCTCTCTGCAGGACAGTAGCATCCCATTCTGCTTCACCCTTCTTGTTTCAACACAACTAGTGCTCCAAGGCTTAGTACATGATCTGAAATGGAATTGTTGATACACTAAGTGTATCTGAGAAACTAATATTTTTGATTTGCGCAGTTTCAGGCTACTTGATTGCTGCTCACAGTCCAGCGGCTTTCAGACTCTCTGGAGTAGAAGCAACAGCTTATTTAGCATCTTCCAGAATGATGCCTGAGCTGACTGCTGGAGTTCAATGAAGGATCAATAATTATCACACAGAGGTTAATTTTAGATGTGTTCATTCAAGAGGATGAATAATGAGGATTCTCATAGTAATGTTTCCTTCTTTGTAATAGAGATTTTGAGCTAAATTTCGATTTAATTGCATCAGTGGAGTTCATAGTGGTTTTCAAGCTAAAACATGAAGAAATTTAGAGAATAATTATACTGCAGGTACTGATACATTTTTTAATGTAATATTTTATTTCTGGTGAAACAAAGGACAACAAAATACCCATACATATTAAAAGAAAGACAACACCCACTGGGTTTTGACAGCCAGATCTCAGTAAAATGAACAGGCTTTGCAGGATTCCACTTCTCATTAAAATGAATGGGGACAGCAGGAGTTACAGGCAGTTCCCATATTTGCTGCTACTTAATTGGATGTATTTTCCTGCAGAACTGTGTAATCCATAAAAGAAAATACTCATTACACCTGCAGAATTTTAAGTGTCCACAAATTAAAAAAAAGCAAGCACAAGGCTCGAGATTTGTATCAAAATATTTGCCCATGAAAATAACAGTTAAATTATTGTATGATGGTGAATATTATTTATGGTGTGCTAATATAGCATAATTATTTGTATGATTATTATAGTTTATGATGTTTGTATTGTATATAACAATTGTTATATTATAGACAGATAGAGTACATGACATTTTAATGTTATATAGTGTTAACAGGCATATAGTGAATGTGTTGCTCTATTGTGTGGTATACTGGTATTCTATAGGCTGAATATATGCACACATTTTACACATATATGCATATTCTTCTGTGCTAACTGCATGTAAAACCTAATTAAATGCTCCAGTTAGCTACACATTACTCACTATGAAGAGCTACAATTTAATTCTCACATACCTTTTTTAACATGTGTTATGTCACCCAGACCAATGGCAGTGAGCATTCACAATAGAAGAGTGAAAATCTGAATGATAATCTTAGATGTTAAAATCTGATTGGGGGAAATAACTTTTGACATTCAGGGATGACTTTGAAGCCTTGTCATTAACAATTGAGTTGTACGTTTTGCAGCTAAATGAAAAATGTACGTTGCTGAATGCTGTGTAGAGCACTTCCAAGGAACGAAAAGAAAAAGCTCTTGAAATTCCTTGATTTAGGGTTTCCATTTTCATTCTTTTTATCCTGACAGCTTGCCCATGCTTAAATTCTTCATTCAGTGACAGTCTCCGCTGAGAATTAATTTTCTCTTCTTTGTTTTTGTTGTTTCTCAACAGTCAAAAGATAAGATTTGTGAGAAGAATATAGACACAACTGAAACACCTCCATACTCCACCACCACCCTTCTGCCAACCACCACGAAGTTCAGAGTTTTAACGACCACCAGAGGATCCACCACTTCCCACCTGCCAACTAGCCTGCCGACAGAAGGTGATGTGTATACATTGCATTATTTTATAGTGCAAACACATCATTTACAAGCCTAAAAAATTTATTTCCTTTGAGTATGTGTTCACGTTGACCTTTTCTCTTTGGAGTAGTGGAAGGAGTGGGGAATCGCAGTCAAGGCAATATCTGCTACTGCTTTTAAATGGCAACTCGCTCTCACAACCGTAAGGTGCAAAGGGGAGGAGAGCTGGACGAGGGATGATGCCGGGGGTGCAGGGACTTCTGGAGAACTTGTGGTTACAGTGACTTTTTAGTGTTCCTTTAACCATCAGGCCATAGCCCAAACCTGTTGAAATAGTAGGAGAAGGTCCTGCTAAAGTTAGTGAAAAAACTCCCATCACAGATTTAATGACTTTTTAATCCCTTCAGATATTCTGTTTAGCCAGGTGAAAATTAGAGACAACCCAAATTAAAAACCTCTTTGAAATTTGCCTGTTTACTTTTTTTTCAGTCAGTTGACACTGTTCCTTTCATGTAGTGCTCATTGTTCTGAAATAGTTTCCGTAGCCTTCTGAACCGAATTAACTGGGTAAGAGACAGTGTGTCAGTTCTCATCCTTGTTCCAGTGGCTGCTTAAATCTTGCCTTTCTGTGGCTGAGATATCCTGCTTTCCTGCCTCTAGAGAAAATTCAGCCAGGTAGAAAAGCTAACTCAGATTAATCAAATAGCATCTATTAAGGGGAGGTGGGGGGGGAGGGCAGGGGGGGAGTTTTCTGTTAGAATTTTATGTTAACACAAGAAAAGGTACCAGGTACAGGCAGATTTTTAAGGTGGCCTGTGACAGGAAAACTTGAGCTGAGGGCATTTCAAGGTGGGAATCTACTGACAAGAAAGGCTGGTTTTGTTTGCAGCAAGAGAAGTTTAGAAACTGTCAGTGCAGGATTTGGACTGCATTAGCAGCATTATTCCCTGGCATTTTGGTCATTAAACTTACAACAAGAAGAGCAACATGGAAATAAATAGGATTTAAAATTGATAGACCTTTTCATGATTCTTAGAAGAGGAACTAAGTTATTGTTTTGTTTTGTTTTATTGTCATACGTTTGTTCATACAGTCCTTAATATGATAGAATGCTCCAGCTATGTATGAACATGCAACACAAATGTATTATTTGTATTACGAGACAGACTCTAGTACCCTTATTTACCAGTATTTTGAATCCTCCTTTAAACTGTAACACTCATAAATGTTTTTTCAGTAGTGTCCTGGTTTCGGCTGGGAGAGAGTTAATTGTCTTCCTAGTAGCTGGTCCAGCGCTGTGTTTTGGGTTTAGTAGGAGAAGAATGTTGGAAACACCCTGATGGTTTCAGCTGTTGCTAAGTCGTGTTTATAGACTCAGTCAAGGACTTTTCAGTTTCTCCTGCCCAGCCAGCAAGAAGGCTGGAGGGGCACAGGA
>JAVKLA010000073.1:24082952-24109355 GCA_034782735.1 Sagittarius serpentarius
GAGAGGTGGTAGATGCCCCATCCCTGGGAACATTCAAGGCCAGGCTGGATGGGGCTCTGAGCAACCTGATCTAGTTGCAGGTGTCCCTGCTCACCGCAGGGAGGTTGGACTTGATGGCCTTTGATGGTCCCTTCCAGCCCAAGCCATTCTATGATTCTATGATTCTATGCTACAGCTTCAAAATCACGGCCAATACCAAAATAGTCGTTACCTAACGTACTTTGGGGAATGCAAGGGAAGTTCTGCTGTTAGCAACTAGGCTATTAAGAAATGGCATTTGCATGTAGGCTCTGAAAATATTATCACACATTCTGTTTCTGTAATGATTAATCTATGTAGTGCATACTCATAAAAGAGTACATAAGTCTCTACTGCAGACGTGGTTATACCTGAACCTATATGTTTTCCCAGTCTGCTTTATCTGTAGGAGCTGTTTTCATGCACTTGTATCCAGACCTGTTTTGCCATAAAACTAAGACCATACCAGAAACAGTGTCAACTTAACAAACCAGCATTTCTGTACCAGTAGTGCTGCACAGATGCTCTCATACCCATGTGATAGTTTCATATTCATCTGACCAACCAGCTAAAAAAATCATGGGTTTTGATGAACATTATGAATTCATCCACTTGCTGCCAAGTGACCTAACAGCAAACACTCATTTCATCATAAAGCATTCCTATATGAGAAGAAATTGCAGGGTTCATTCTCTCTCTCTTTGTGACAAATGCAGGGGTTTGCCATGAAAATTCATTCTTCTGGTAAAAAGAGGGGAGAAAAGAACAAAGCTCAGTACCGAGCAATCATCTTTAGGCTGATTGCTGCTATTTAGGTCATCTGTATCCCTGGCTTTGCTAGTATAGCTGTGTCAGTCAGGAGGGTCAAATAAGGTATTGCATTTTATCCCTTAAAGATGCATATGTGTATAAGAAGTGAATTTGAATTGGAGCTTTTTACTGTCTGATCAAAATGCCAAAGTAAAAAGAAATGACCTTTTTTTTGTCTGTCATTTGCCCTTGGTTCAATATTACTTTATCTAAAGGAAAGTTTCTAGCCAGGAGGTACCAGATGTTCACCTGGTTTTCTTCCATTTTTCCATAAAACTTTTTCATGTCTCTGTTCTCACAGACAGAGACATTAATCTCTGGTAAGTAAACTCTTCCATCTCGTACCATGAGAGGTGTACATGTATGTATCATCATCATGTATTTTGTTTTCTCATATATAAAACTATCACAATAGGATCTTTGTGTAAACCTTAATTTTAGATAATAGAAAGCAATGTATTTCATTATTTTGCAGACCCCAATAGTTAATATGCAATAGTGAGAAAAACAAGGTTGAGAAAGTATCCACAATGTGTTTACAAACACTCTGAAGAGCAGTCCCAGTTTGTACACACCATTGTTCCTGTTAAAGTCAGCATCACAGTCCCTATGGGCCAGGACAAGGTATTAATTCATGGTAATTCCTTGAGTTTTTTTGGTTTTCCTATACCAAAGAAGCTAACCCGACTGTAACTAGAGACATAATACAGTAATATTAAATCAAAGATGGTAAAGTCTTTATATGTCTATCATGCAAACAATGAGAACATTTTTATTGTGTTTTCACTTTTATTTTCTAAACGACGTTCTGGCAGGTGAACAGTTATTTCATATTTGTATTGTGTGCCTTTATATTTGGGGGAAAAAGTTACTTGCTGTTTCTGTTCTGTCATTCAGCACCTGAGAGGCAGACTAACCTTGGAGATGTTAACATGCTCCTTCTGCTTAGAAGCTTTATGCGTGTAAGAATTTGGGGAGAAGTTATAAATATAGAGCATATTGTATGTAAAAAATTGCAGTTTTGAGCACAAGAAAAGGAAAGTTTGGGAAAAGTTCCACTGAGAGAGCTCCTTTGGGGAAAGGATTGGTCATAAGACAAATATGCTTCCATGAGTCTCGCCTTGCCTAGAACAGCAGATGTGCTGCGATAATACTAATAAGACTTCTTTCTACACCTGAAAAAGTTTCTGAGTCCTTTTTTTTCATCTGTTTCCCTTGGCGGCTTTTTAAAAGAATTGTCACTTGATTTTGCAGCAGAGAGTATTTTCAACGTTGACAACACTGTTTATTGTCTCTGTGCAAAGAGAGCGAAATCAATTTCTCATGAGTATTTGAGCCCTGGGGTCAATGAACTGAATTTCGATTATGGAAATTACAAGTTACTTACACTTGTTGTCATTTAAGAAAAGCATTTCTTCTATTTCATTATTTTTTGCATTTGGCATTCTGATCACTGGACTGATGTCCATGCAGTGTTCGACCCTAGAATAGTAGAAATCTGGGCAGGCAGTTGTCACCTGTGTTATTTGGAAGAGACAGTGTTCTCGTTTGCAAAGCTGGATGCTAAACACGGAGAAAGTATCAGATCAAAGGGGATAAATTGATGGCATTTACAGAGTGGTTAGGACCTTTGCTGAAGTCCAGCATTTTTTAATATGCAGAATATGATGTTTTGCCTTCAACCATAACATAGTAACATTACAAATCACTCATTTAGTGCAAATTGGCCTGAAAATGGGTACAAGTGATGAAGTAGTTTATGAGGCACCAATGTGGCATTGAAGGGAAGTGTCAAAGAGTACGAAGCTGTCAAAAAGACAATTATGAGACACACAGACTATGAATCCTCTGCTCCTTTTGGGGAGCAGTTACTTCTCAGTAGGGTGACTCACACAACTAACCGCTCATCACTGGGAATTAATAGCCCAACTCAGAGCATGTACAATAAAGCAGGCCTTTCCTGATGGCCTTTGAATTGCTTAATTTGCATTTGTTTGGCGATTTGAAATATATGTGCAAGTGCTAAATATTGTTACAGTGCATGAACAGAAATTAAGACTGGAGCTTGTATACATTCATCTATTCTCAGCTGAAAGCAAATAGCTGTTTAATACATTATTAATGGCTGTGTCAAGTAAAAGACTCTGCTGCCTGAAATTTAGAGGAACATTTTTTAGGGCCACCTTTCTTTCCTGTCTCCTCCATGGATCTTGCATCCTTTGCTTCGTAACACAACTACCAGGAAGTGGTTTAAGTGCTCTTTGGGTGGGAATACATTTGAAAATGGATCTTCCACATCCTAGGCAATATCTCCTTTCTTTCACTGCAGGTTTTCCAGGATGGCCTGGAAATTTTTACTGTATGTACTGTGTTAAAAAAAAAAAAAAAGTTTGATACTGGTTTTCTTTTTTAAAAGCTCCTATACATCTGTGTGAACTAAGCTTTAAGAAAGCTAAGTAAATCCCTTAGTAGGATTTAGGCAGGTAGAGGCCTGGTTCTTGTATCCTGTTCATGCCTAAGCTCAAACTTGATGTCCACAGTCAGCACAATTAAAACTGATGTTCCTGTGTGAAAAGGAACTCATGAACCTTTCAGTAAAAAGAAAGATACCTTCAGGATTAGGCAGTACCTGAGTGGGGGTGCATGCTTGCAATTTTTTATTAGAGTCATTAATGCCTCCCACATCCTAGTTTAACCTCTCAAATTATTGGGTTCTTTTTCTTTATCCTCTGGTTCCGTTACTCAGCTCCTTACTCTACAAGCTGTCTCGCTGACTTCATGGGGAAGAGCAGAGCAACACTGCGGAGTTTCAGCTGTCCTGACTCAAGATTGAGGAAATATGGACAAAAGCAGGGAAAACATGTATAAATCCCTTCACTTCCCCTCTAGATTCACTTCCATGTTATAGTTAGAAATATCTCTTGGCTAAGATAACGCATCTTCGTTTTCCTTTTCTCCCTATTGTTGCAATGATGCCATGCAATCCACTGGGTGACGAGCCATGCAGGCCTTCCTTGATCTGGTGAGAAAAGTGCTGCCATACATGGATTCATGAGCTGTTGCACTGAAATTAACCATTCCTGTTTTCTTTTATTGTCCCTCATACAAGGCATTTAATACCTAGGTCAATAGATGTTTCTTCTATTATTTTCCAATTCTCTTTTTTAATATTGGCTTGGAATGCTCTGTTCACAATCTGATGAATGGTAAAAGAGCATGTAGAGTTATCGTTGTTGTTACCACTAACAACAATAACAGTAACTTGTTTGAAGTGGTACCCATAACACAATAGCTGTTTTCCAAGAACAAATAGAAGGGACAGTCCCTGACCTCACAGGCCATGGCACTCTAAGACAACCAAATGAATAGTTCAGGGGGATGGCACAACAAAAAGGATGACTGCTGAAATCAACAGGTTTCATTATAGTCAGCTTGGCAAACAAGCATGGTGAGAGGAAATTTGAAAGTGGAATTGAAAGAAAATTTCTCATAAGTAAGACCAGAGACAGGTGGTGTATGGAGTAAGGCATGGAGGTGATTTGAAGGATTGCCAGAAAGGCAGAAAGCAGTGAGAATATGAGGAGAACAATGTAAGTTTGTGAAGCCAAGTGACCGGTGCTCTTCTGGCGTTCCTTAAACCTAGGGCTTCTGAATTTCACTTTTGCTTGCAGTAGTGGGTAGAACAGCACTTCTCCTTTTATGCAAGAGGATGCTGAAGAAGCATTGCTTATCGCCATGTTTCTACTTGCTGTGATATTCCAGGTTGTCCGAAGTAGAAATCATACCCAAGCACAGGCAGTTCTACAGATGTTGGCTAATTTATTGAGAGACTTTTTCCACAAAGATTTAACAGTGTTGTGAAAAGACTTTCATTTATTTGGAAGCACTGCTGACAAGTTGCTTGTGTGACAGACAGCCCTCTTTTCTCCTGATGGGAGCATAGCATGAGCAGCCTCTTGGTCTAAAGTTTAGTAAATGGATGGTCTTCTGTAATACTTTGGTATGATGAATGTTCTATTCAGACCAAGATTAGAATATTGCAGGGTCATTTAACATCCATCTGTTACACTTTTGGCTGTCTGATTCAGTTGCACAGGGTGGTTCAGAACCCACCTTCAAGCTAATGAATCAGGCTTTCAGAATGTGTTTATTAGCTAGACCTCACAAGGGTTTGTGGCATGTCTCAGCTTGAACCTTTAAAAAAAAAATACAACATTCAAAATGTATTCAATTGATACTTTTTGTCTGTAGGGCAACTGCAATAGTTTTATGAGAAAATCAAGCAAAATTCATGATGAAGGTAATTAGAAACTTCCAAATGTCCAGATTGCATCCAAAAGAAAGGATAGTAATTTTGTTTATTGAGTTAGAATTAGTAAAATATTTGGAAATGTCTGTCCATTAAGATTACGAGAGTATTTGGTTGTGGGAAAAAAGACATCTAACATCTTTTTCCAACTTGGGCTGTGGAAAATGAGGAACAAGTAACACAGAAAAGGCAAATGCTCAGTTGCCATCTGTGAAATGGAATGGATAAGACATAAGTTACTGTGCTAATAAGTGTGCCATTTTTGCAGCTTCCACAGACGACAGTGCGGCAGAGAAGAAAGGTGGAACGCTTCATGCTGGCTTAATTGTCGGCATTCTAGTCCTGGTCCTCATTGTGGCTGCAGCCGTCCTTGTGACCGTCTATATGTATCATCATCCAACGTCAGCAGCTAGTCTCTTTTTTATAGAGGTAAGACAAAAGTAACATCTTGTGTCACTAGTCCTGTCACTTGGCTAATTGGGATCTCCAGAACAGAACTTTCTTAACTAAATCTAGAAAGTATTCTTGTGTTTATAGTGTAAGCTTTGAAGAAATGAACCTCTCCTAACAGGTGATGCTGGTTTGTTCTTAGCATGTTTGTCATTCAGCTTCTTCTTTAACTACCATTGCTATTACTTTTTTTGTCTTTTACAAAGGACATATATATCTGAAAGATATATCTCAGATACCTCTCCACCTCTCTTTCCTATCCTTCATTTTCCTCGTGGTAGCATTTTCCCATTAGCTTTCATGTGCACTGGTATTTTATTTCAGAACATATATTTTTTCTATTATTTTCCTGTGGAAAAATAAAAGGTATGCATTCTTAATTCTCCAGAAGAGCTGACTTAAAGTAACTTTTTAGCTGGAAACCTGTGTTAGCTGTTCTGTACATTCATTTGTAGAAATCTTTTAACACTTTGCCTCAGAGTATGGGAAAGATTCTTTTCACCTAATTTTAACATCTAAATCTAATATCATCTCCCTTTGCTCTTCAGATTAATGTAGAGAGAAACAGACTCTTTTAGACCATGATTCATCTGACCTATTTGAGACATCTCCTTTGGGATTAGACAAATTACTATTTTTCTCCCTCAAATAGAGATAGCTACCTTAGGCGCAGACATCTACATTGCAGATGCTGACATTTAGTCAGCTCAACTCCACTGTACATGACAATACGAGAAAGGAACATTTTCCATAGGTGTTTGATTCTACAAAAAACTATGAATACCTACACCTACTTGTGCTTGTTTCAACTCAGCAATGTTTCTCTACCTTATGATAAGTATAGAGTTGCTAAACATGAAAGAAAACGCTGACTGTTCATAACCCCCACTCACAGTATTCTCTTACTTTTAAGAGCCTGGTCATTTTCTAATGGGCAATAGTGAAGACACAGAACCACTGGAAGTGTCACTAGGGATGTACCTCGGGATTGCTTAGGTAAAAGCCTGGACCAGGAGGTTATAGACTTTCATTCTTAGTGACAGCAGCATGAATTGAAGTGAGATATGAACATGAACACAATGATTCATCTTTAAAATCATATTGTAATAAATATACTGCTTAGATGCAATAGTAGTGACAGAAATCAAAATGAATTGTTTATCAGTATTCCAGGCTCAAGCAATGTAACTGTGTTAACCATCAGGGAACAGCATCCACATAATAAAATCAATAGTTTTCTTTCATGTCTGTGCGACATTTCAAGCCAGTTCTCTATTGATGCAGACGAACAAAACTCCACTGAAGTCCTTATACAAAAGAGAAGGATTTGTCCCTTTCTTTTTTTCACACAGATTGAATTGCTGTTCTTTCACTCTAGTAAAAACAAGTTTCTTATCTGTTATGATGTGATTGAAAAGGCTAAGTAAATGGCAACATCATTTTTCAAAAAGGAGAGAAGAATACCAAATTAAAACACACATTTATTTATTTATTTCTGTTCTCAGTGTGGTAATGGCATATTAATTTATTTCATTCAGTTATATCATACTCATCATGCAAACAGTGGTGCCTTAATCAGTTTTGTTAAACCCATTCCACTGAATTTAATCTTTAGGTGGCATAAACCTATCTATGCAGTCAAAGCTAAAATGTCTTTTATCAAGCAATGTAGGCTTTTAGAGAAAATAGAAAAACATTATCTTTCTGTTTAAAATAAAAGAGAACTAATTGAATAAGGATAGGAGGAAGTAAATCAGTGAAAATCAAATTTATGCAAAGAGTGGTATAAACTACATCCTCTTTTGGTTACTAGGAAAATTGTGATACTTGTGAAGCATCAGCCATTTAGCAAGAATTATAAAAAGTTCTAGCCATGAAGGGATGGCCTTTCCCTGTGAGTGGTAAAACCACAAGGGCTGGAGAAAGGGATTACTCTGTATTTCGGAACATTTCCACAAATTTCAAAACTTTAAAGCCATTGTTGGTATTCTAAGCATAGAAGATCAGAATAAGGTAATCCATTCTGGAAATGAAATTGCTTTTAAGAAGTTTAATAATTTAATTTCCAAAGGAAAAAAAAATAGTTTGACCAATTCAAGAAATCAAGAGTAGAATATATTATTCTTTTATTCATCTGATCTATAGGATGTAAAGGTTTCCAGTACAGAGGAGAATGTATCTTAGATTTGCATTTTGAAAATGAAGTACAAAAAAAAAAAAAAAGAGGCATAACTGGTATAAATAGATCACTGTTACAAAAAAGCATTTCTTTTTATATTTGTGCAATTGAAAAATATTTGAGTAAGCTGTTACAGATAACATGGTACCCCACATCCCACAGCAGACAAGCTGCATTATTTATGGGAAATGAATGAGATGTGGATCTGATGTTACCATTCTGGGGAAAGGGCTCAAGAGGATTGCCATGGGCTTGGTCATGAAATGAAAACAAGCAAATAAATATTCCAGAAAATAATATTGTTTTGTACAAGTCTCTTGGTTAATAAAGCAAGTTGCACAGTTAAAACAAGATGTGACAGCTCCCTCATGCAGTTGTCTAAAACATTACTAGCACGCTGTGGTCTGCCATCAAGTCTTCTAGCCAAATCAAGATCTGCATCAGTTTATCTATCATCAGTAATTAATATAAAACTAAGGCTGGGCAAAATAAAGAACGAGGACCTGCCCCATTTGTGGTTACTTTTCAAGAAGCTACTTTATAGAGGCATCATATTGACATTAAATATAGCATTCATTCAAAACTGTAACATGACTAAGAGAGAAACTTCTTTTTACATCTAAGATTCTAGGATGCTGTCATGATTTTGTAGTTAAACATAATTTTCAGTCAGATTTTGGGGGTTTTTTAGGTTAAGGGCTATGTAAGGAATTTTGAGTTGATTTGGTTTATAGTCATAACTGGTCGCTGAATAAAGAATAATATAAAACTGACCCCATATCTGAGGCTTTAAGTCTCTTTCTGCCTTGTGTTCTCTGCAGATATCATCCAGTATTCACTTACCACCTCACTCAGGTTTTCACATAACTCATCTCGAATCCCACTCGTGATGCCCCTCATGTTTGTCATGTAGTGAGCTCCCCCAGACAAGGATAAATACACCCACACTTTGCACAGTTTAACTTTGTACTGATAAATGCGATCCTTTGTGACACCTCTGAGCACCATTAAATGATATCCTGAGTGCACTAGTTGGTTTAAATAAGTGATATACAAAAGCCAAGAAAAATGCCATTTATTCCAAAAGCAACTATTGTCTTAGAACAGAGTAACATTATTCTATGGGTTTTTTTACCCCTAAAGTCTGAATAAAATGTTTCCTCTAGTGGTTTTGTTCATAGCTGTTGAGAACAATGCATATGTGCAGCCCCACCTGGAACAAAAATAGCTATTTTGAACAAACAGCTTGAGAAGTCTTGAATGCCAATGCTATTCAATTTGCCCATGACAGTGTATCATTTTGAAAGAATATCATCCAAATATTTCAACATTTTTTCAAAAATGTTCCCCTTTTTGTTAAGCATGTAGTAGATTCAAATCAAAATGCAGTGTTTTCTTATTTCTTCCAGCCCCCACACTATTGAACATGTGTTTCATTGTTTAAGTTGGATACTTCTCTGGTGACGTAAAGACAGAATGAATTATCAACTTTTAAAGTTAAGGGAGTTTCAGTCAAAGTTGCAATGAATGCAGACTCTTTCTAAAAGCTGAGAGTAAATGTTGACTAAAGATTAGCTTGCAGAGTGACAGAAGAGATGTTGTATGCTTTGGTCTTTTCTTTATTTATGGTTATCCGTGTGGTATTTTCTCTCCCTTGAATTCAGTTTTGTTGCCAATAATTTCCCCTCTTGAATCGAGTTACATATCTACTCTTACCTTGAGGATTCCTGTGTCTCTTGAGTATACTTTGAACTTATTTGCACTGATTTTTGAAAAGTAGCATGCATGTCAAATAGTGTTCTTCATGTCTTTTTCAACAAAGCAGAACCTTATGTCAGAAATCTAGCTATAACACATATAGCTACACACTATCTATACAACAATTAAAAATTAATTCATTTATTCACTAACCTATGCAGTATACTTGCATTCAGAATTTGAGGTTTGGTGGCCAAGAAGCCAAGCATGATGCTCCGACTGTAGTGGATTTGCATGCCTGTATATAGATAGTACCAAAAGTGGTATAGGTATCTGGAGCTGAATGTAAATAGGGGTAAAGAAATTCCCAGCCGAGTCAGATGGTTTTGCTCAACTTTCATTGAGTTGCGGGCCCAATAGCACATTTAGTAGTATTTTAGATTTTACGTCTCCCCTTCTTTTTCTTCATGTTCTTTTTTTCCTATATTTTTAACCTTTATTGATTTGTGTGTGAACTTTGGCAATGAGAGCAATTAATGCCCAGGGGACATTTAGCAAATTGAAAAGCAACGGATAAGACAGACTGTCTTTTACTCAGATGTCTTTTGCCTGTTTGCATCCAGTTATCTGTGGACAGAAGGCTGCACATGACACAAGAAGTTTTCATGTGCATGCTTTTTTTGTGTGTTTTTCTTACCTTTCTTACTTATATGTTGGTCCAAAGTCCTTTTAATGTTAGAAACTTACCTCAGCTGTCATCGCAGTGCTCTGCCTTTGGGGAACAAAAGCAACATGGCCTGTTGATCTCCACAGCTGAGAGGAGAGCAAAAGGAATTGCTGGCCATTATGAAGGCAGGGAGTCAGACGTTGCGATGTCTTTTCCCAGCTGGACACAGTGATACCCTTGCCAAACAGGCTTATGTAAGGCTCGAGAACAGCAGAATAAATTTCTTCTGTGGCAGGGATTTTAAGGAGACTAAACTAACATTGCTAATTGGGACCATCTTAACCTCAAGCAAAGAGCCTTTCTCTTTTATTCAGCTTATAGGTACAAAACAAAATCCAACTTATTGACACATGTAGACTCTGAAGCTGTAAGAATATGAGTGAATTCAGAGCCTATGTATTTCTTAATAGTGGCTGTGTTTGTCTTAATAGTAGTTAATATGTCATACACTGAAGAGCAGTGTGGGTGTTTGTGGTTAAAAATTATAATTCTTTTGAGTTAAGATCCCATTTTAAAGGTCACAGCCTTTGTCTTCACATTTCCACCCTCACTGGAGGTTTTCCAGAGCTTTGTTGTGGTGGTTCATCTGCTTAAAAATATACATGTACACTTACACACACACATGCACATACCTATGTCTTTTTTAGTTGTTTTACTTCATTTTGGATGTTTAAGCTGGATGATTTCACAAATCTGCATTTTTTTCAAATGGCCACACAGAGAGTTGAACTGGTGCTATGGAGCCAGGGAGTGACCGTGGGGAGAGAGGGAGGAAGGAATGAGCAGCTGCAGATCTTCAGCAAATAAAATACTAGTGCGTGATCAGAGCCTGGGGGATGCACCTTGACTCTTCCTGATTTAACTTGAATTATGTCTTTACTAGTAAATTAAATAAGCCTGGGACTGGTTTTTAGTATAAAGACCAACCAGCATGGAGGGATCTACATTCCTGTCATTTAACTTTGTCAGTCTCACAGTAAGGTGATGGCATGCAGGCTATTAGCGTGGACCGACGATGGTTCCTGAATCCTGAGCCCTAGCTGGGGTAGTCTGAGAAAGCACTAATTTGGGTATTTTTCTAATGACTGAGCTGTACAGGGGATTGTGTTTCAGTATCTGGAAATATTCACTGGCATGCGGATCTAGCAGTGGATTTCCTTCAGATTTTGACCTTCTGCTCATCCCCTGTCTGCTTAGAGGATGGAAATAAAAGGGGAAAATAGTCAAAAAAGTTGGAGACAGTTCTTGGTGTTTCAGAGCTCAGGGAATTAATGGGCATTTCTGGCTCACTGTTATACAACTCTGCTCATAGCAGAACTTCACAAATAAGAGCCAACATTTAAAAGCCAGCCCGGTTCTCCATGCACCATTTCCATAATGCAGGTTTCTGCATTAATGTCACAAACGCAGTGTACGTCTTCGAACTAGTGAGAGGAGACAGAGTAAAAAAGAAAGAAGGAATTTTTAAAAAAATAGTCAGATCCTCAGCTAGCTTAGACAGGTGATGAAGCTCACGCAGCTCTGCTGATTTCTTCTGGGATATCGCCCATTGTTTTTATTATATATATACATTTTACAGGGGATTATGCTTTTAGTTGGAAAAAGGCTTGACATGGTCATCAATTTGTTTTTGTCCAAAAGTTCAGGCTGAATTGCGTTTAATGAAGGTGATGATTAAAAAGAAGAGAACAAGTATCATTTTTCTCTTCTTTCCAAGTCCTGCAGTGTCCTGGCATTTGGGGTATTGTCATTGATCTCACTGTGATTGCCTTGTACTGATAATAAAGTTATTTTTTCCAAAGCTTATCCAGCTCAGCAGGAACCAGCAGCTCAGCAAGGGAAACCTAAATCAGCCACAAGGGAGAAGCACTAAAATAAATAATCAACACCGACAATAAAAGTCAAAGGTGGGGAGGAAGGAGGCATTCTGTTTCTTGTCCGTCAGCAGCCAGCTACTTAGATGAAACTAAGACTGCAGAAACATTGTCATAACAAGAAGTGGTTTAAATCACAAAGAGATACTTTAAACAAGCACTTCTTTCAAAAAGAAAAATAAATGAGGCTGGTAAATGATCCTACTGAATTTTAAGTCTGAAACAATCTTTATTTCAGAACAGTTTCTTCAAAATATTAGATTAACGTGGTGTCAGGCAATTGATCTTTTCTTATTCCTGGAAATACATATCAGAAGTACCATTTCAGATATTTAAAACCTCATCCATTTCTGACTGTTATTTGCCCATTAAATTAGGTGTTTCTAGAAGAGATTAAAGACTGGTGTACAAATTATAACTGCCTAAACAATATTTCAGGTGACTGAGCTCAAAAATACATGTTATGGGCAATGTAACTGGGAACAGAAAGATCTTTCCTTGTCATGAGAAAGCAGGCCTGGCTACCAAGATAGATTAACAGTGAAGAAGTGTACTTAGACTAATGGTTCTCAATAGTATCTGGTTAACATATGGTCATTTAGTAATAGACCGTATCATAGTTTTTTCCACTTTTCTTAATCCATTTGAGTAAGTCATTACAATTTTTCTGGGGTTTTGACAATTGATCTGGAGTTTGTATAGCTCTGTATTTACATATTTCCAGTTAAGAGAGTTAAATAGGCCTTTTTGACAAAGTGTGGTTAAAGAATACCGCTTTTAAATAGGTTTAAATGTCTTTATGCCCTTGAAGTAGACAAAGAACTTGACATCAATGGAAATGTAAGATGCAGCCTTCAGTAGAAACAGTGAAACAGTCCTCTGAAAGTTTGAAAGATTTGAAAGATTTGAAATACAGGAAAATAATCAATAGATAGAGAAGACAAAGTTGCATCAGAGCATTCAGCCTAAAAAGTATTCAATAACTTCAGCTTTTATGTAGTTTAGTGGGAAATCAAGTTTGCTAGGGAGCTCTGGAGAGTCTTTCAAGACTTTGAAAGATTAACCTTCTCATGCTAATTCAAGTATTTATACTCATGTAAACTCAGTTTGGAAAGAGAATGTGTGCGTGTCTTGATGAAATCCACTGTACAAGTTTACTGCTGAATAGGAATGAAGAGCTGATCCATGCACAAGCACTCTGGGGTTTTACCCTGGTTGAAATATATAAAGGAACTTTTGGTAATCTTTTAGAAAATTTTCAGAATGAAGTGTGTGTGTGGCAGGGTAGGGGAGATGACAAAGAGGCAGAGTTTTCATTATGTTTTCCCTTCACTGCCCTTCTTACATTGCAGATCTGTACAGAATCATGCTCATTCCATTTTTCTGTACTGAATGAAGGATAGCATGAGGATGGGATGGGGATAGTAGAGGATAGGATGTAAGAATATCAAATATGTAATACACATTGCCAAGTTCCTTCTGTCCATTACTGATAGAAACTTGTCTTCGTGCAGATGTATGAAAGGAGATGTAAAAGCTTAGAATTACTGCAGCTAATAAAAGATACATTATTACTATTGTTTTTAATGAATTACCATCTCAGGTGAAAAGTGTTAACTGGCATAGATTTTAGGGATAATGTATAATGTCAGCGCTAGAATCTCTCAGGAGCAGGGCATTAGTCTTCAAATACCAATATTTCAACACAACTTTATACAACTGTCTGTCCTCCTGTAATTGATCTTGTATATTGCTTATCCCTTACGATTTATTTTCCTATGGCATGTACAAAGTAGATTTCATTTCTTGTTTATGTGTACTCACTTTGTTCTTTTCAAATATTTTTAAAATGAATTAAAAAAATCTTTAATTGACTTTGTACAAGCTTCTTCACTGGAAGTCTGAATAGATCACTTCCTTTGTTCTCAAGATAATATTAATTTGAGACACTGATTGGTTTCTAGTCTGTAAGTCAGTGTAGAAATGCATAATTCTTACTGAATTTTACCTCTTTACTAAATTGTAGCAGACAGTTCTGTTCCTATTTTATAGTTGCATCATTGGTGATCTGGTGGCTCATAATAGGTAGGAGCCTTGCTGACAGTAGAAAATAGATGGTTTCACTTCAAGTGATCTCTGGACAGTTAACAGAGGCCCATAACATAAAAATTGATGGGTCCTTTTCCGTTTTCTCCCTTTCAATATGATAAGCTTGCTAGAAATTTCTGTGTAAAATTCCACCAGTACAGTCAAACAGGAAGATACAGAAAGCACTGATCTATCTGAAACTCTCCTGTAGTTTTCAGCTTGAGCCACTTTTCTCTCTTTTGCTTAAGTTACTGTTCAGCAGGAAATGAGATGGTCTAAAGCTAGCAACCTCAAAAAAAAAAAAAAATCATGGACTGTAGCTCTGGAAATCATGTTCAGATCATACCAGCTGAGTTTTGTTTAGACAATATTCAATTAAGTGCGCTCAGATACATATCAAACCATCTTTTTTAATATGTCTTAATGAGATCATACAGTTTTGATGGATAAAAGAGGCCCTGTAAGGTTCAAAATTCCATCATGTTAAAAGACATCAAAAGAAGAAACGACACGACCACACTTGGAGGCCTTTCGGTGCGGCAACAGTGAGAAGATACTCCAGTTTCCACCCTTTAGTATTCATAGCTGGAATCCCCTCCTTTTTTTTTGTCAGAAACAAGACAAATAGTATCCATTCTGTCTCTACTGCAAGATTTGTGTAGACGCTTAATCTAGCCTTAGTATGGCTGGAGGGAGTCAAATATACTGCACAGCCACAAACAATGGTGTAGACAGGCTTAATGTAAGAAACATGAAAGGTAGATCTCACGTTCCATGGATTATCCAACTGCTAGTTCCTTTCATTTTATCTTATTGATCTTCAGTAGGAACTAACTTTTTTAATATGTATCATAAATTATGCTTCTGCATCCTGACATATATCTTCTGCATCCTGGTCTTTTCCCTCATTTGCTTAAAATAATGAAACCAAGGAAGCTTCAGTCACATGAAAAAAATCCTAGTCCTGTTTTCCCTCTTTGTAATACACTGAAAGGAAACAGGAGTTACAACTCTCCAGCCACAACTCAGAGGATTTCCTCTAAGAGTTCTAGTTCCAGAGGAAGAAACATATATTTCCTGTTAAATTGGATGACAAACTAAGGAATTAGTTAAAATAGCCAGGTTGCTTTCTCCCTGCTTTGTTTTGTTTGGGTTTGGCGTTTGGTTTTTGTTTGGGTTTGGGTTTTTTGTTTGTTGGTTTGTTTGGGGTTGGGTTTGTTGGGGTTTTTTTTGGGGGGGGTGTGTGCTTGTGTCTTCTTATTACTCTGCTTCTCAGAGAATAAAGGGCAAGAATGCATTAGGCGTTTCCTGAGCTGCTTCAATAACTCAGGGAGCTTTTTATCTCCCCATATCAATTCATTTACTTTTGGTTTATCAATTAAAACTGTGATATCTCTACAGCTTTTGGGGGGTCAATACATGAGTCAATTAATTGATAGCTTGTCAGTGCTCTCTTTTAAGACTGGTAACCACTTACATTACTCACATGCACACAAAGAAGTTGAAATTAAACAGACTGTCAGTAGGAATGGAAAATCTCACCTCAGGCATGAAGAGAAACCACAGAAAGCTGTAACTGTAATAGCTGGAGATGACCTTCGAATCTGTTGTTTTATTTCTGGAACACAGCTGATGTTTATGTTGTATGGCATTGTATCATTAGAACTGATATGCATCTGTTCCATATTTCATCATCTGGAAAGGCCAATTAAAAAGAGTAGCCCAAAATGGTAGGTTTAGTTTCTAACAGCAATGTAGCAAGGAAGGAGTAACTAATTATGGGTACATCTTAAAATGAAACTAGGGAGCAACTTAATAGATTAAAACTCAGCTCATCCTTATATGCTGCCATTTGAGACTGTGTCTAATTATTTTTCCCTACTAGTTTTCCAATGGTTTTTCATTTTCTCTTTTCATTAGAGACTTCTCAGTCAAAATCTTTTCTCATTTATACCAGTGTAAATATGGAATAAGTCCTTTACATTTAATTGAATTATTCTCGATTTACTTTAGCGAGTCTGAGAACTGAATATGACCCTTTCTCTTCAGCAGTAACCAAACTGTCATTCTTAATTTTGAAACCACACTGAATCAAGCTTAGGTAGAAAAACATCTTCAAAGTTTGAATAGACTAAGTTTTCTTATTAAGAAAAGACATCCATTAAAGAGGATGGTGTTCTGCCTTCTGTACTTTGTAGGAAGGTGCTGCATTGAAAGGCCTGGGATTTAAAATTACCTGCCAAACAAAATTTAACTCTGAATGCCTCAGAAGTAACCTGATCCTGCAATGGGAGAAAAAGGGAACAATTGCTTTTATATTGTATCGTCCTAACGGTGATCACTGAGGAAGACTTTGTGCTGTACCCCAAGATAGCTGTGTGGTTTGTTGGTAACAATATTCAGTGGTCCCCCAAGATTTCTTTAGTGGGATTAGTTCCTCTGACTTTTGCTGCTGCTGAACTGTGCTTCTCCATTCCCGTAGCAACTACATGGAGTGAGTTTTAGTACGAGACCAAAGTTATAGGGCATTGTTAAAATTTTTTATTAATAATTTATTGTTGTACCCTTCATATTCTGAAAGTTTATTTTTTTGTTGTTGCTGTTACAGCGACGTCCAAGCAGATGGCCAGCAATGAAATTCAGAAGAGGATCTGGACATCCTGCCTATGCTGAAGTGGAACCAGTTGGAGAAAAAGAAGGGTTCATTGTATCAGAGCAATGCTAAAATTTCTAGGACAGAACACCAGTACTGGCCTACAGGTGTAAGACATTTACTTTGCCTCTCTTTAAAGAAAAGGAGCCCTAAGCTGCTGTAGCCTGATAGAGAGAAGATTTTGGATAAGCTTTGTCCAAGAAGAAAAACTGTCTAAGATACCAGATTACCACTGCACAGTAGTTTTTGTTAGTGGACTGAGACACAATGGTTCATGCAGAACACTTGTCAGTGGACACCTATGGTATCAGAACTATGGCACAAGTGCCATGTTATTGGCTTTAGGTATGGGGATGCACAGTAATCAAAAATATAATAAAGCTTTGGTGCACAAGGGTATTGCCCTTTGGTTCAAGTATTCTTCTCTGGTATCTCAAAGACTGAGTGACAAATCTGTACCCTTTCAGTGCAAAGAGCGCTGACCAATGTTCACAGGTGATTGAGAAAAGTATATCAATGCAGGTAAAGGCAAAAAAAAGGAATTTTCCAGTACTTCTCTAACTGGATGTGAAATACACTCACTTTTCAATTCTAAATTAACCTACACACCTAACTAAGCGAGTCAGAGTTTCTATGCTTTCCAGGAGTAGTACAATGTTTCTTGTACACTGCTGATTACTGTCCATCTAAACAGCTCATGATATACAAATTCGTAAGAAATGAAGACAACAGAGAATTTTCACAACAGTGAAATTATTTTATTTCACGGGAATTCGCAAGGAAATTCGGCTGATTTTCAGTTTCAATGTTCACTAAAAATTATCAGGTTTGTTTCAAGGGATATATTTCATTTCTAAGCAGTAGGCTGAAGTAAAGGCAACAGATCCTTTTAGCTGCCAGAGATCTTATGGACCATTTCTTAGGCAATATGATATGAAAAATGAGATTTTAAACAAATGGGTTTCTATCCTTTGCCATTTCATTGTGAGTCCTTACTGAGAAGCACCACAGACTTCAATGCACCCCTTCCAGAGATTCAGATGCAAGTGTTATTGAACCCTGCTGATTCATACAGTGATTTTGTTTAATGCACATAGTAGTTGCATAAATATATATATAAATATATTTTTTTTTATAGCTAACACAAGGCGGGCTCTTGTGACTGTTAAGACTGCATTTTTGTCATCCAGACAAAGGAAATGGATTGCATTACTGCATATTTCCACTGAGTTGTAAAATAATCCTTAATATTAGAATATTTTTATGTTGTATAGGGAAGGTGGTTCACGTAGTTGCAGTGCCATAACCTTTCTGCCTATTGGAACCACTCTTTCTTTAATATCGACCCTTTCCCTCCCTGTATAGGGAAAGACAAGGCTATAAATTCACACCATCAAAAACTCCTTTCATGGAAGGGGTAATATACACTGAGACCCAGATCTTCCATGAGGAGTGGGAACCTAAATACTTTGATGATCTGGGACTGAGCTATTAAAATATTAAATTCAGGTATTGTATGTACATTTCATCATAGTCACTGACTATCAAATTTTTTACATACTGTACACGGCACTTGAATCATTTTAAAGTGAGGTATACAACATTTGCAGTTTCGGATCTCAAGCAGTTAAAAAAAGTTGTAGATACCACCTTAATAGCACAGTTATTTACATTTCTTGTTGATGCTTTTATGGTCTAAATTTGATTACTTAATGCTGTCTTAAAAAAAAACAAACATGATTTTTACTTGTTATTTTGTTCAGTAAATAATACAATACTGTATTTTCTGTATTCTTTTGTGTAACACACTTTTATTTTCACCTGTTTTAAATCATCTAGCGTGAGATTGAAACTGTTCAAAACCTAACTAGTATTAATCTGAAGGTACTAACAAACGCATTGTCTTGAAGCCTGGTGAAAAGCCGGTGGCATTTCAATTTGTGTGGGTCTGCTGAGCCCTGTTTCTAATAGGCTGGGATTAAATTGCAGGCTGTTAATTCCGATAGCAATAACAAAATGTATGCACATATATATATCTGGTGACAGTCATTTTTATTAAATAAAAAGGTATCAGTGCACATCATTTAGACACGTATTTGGTGTGCAGTACTTATCATTAGTTTTTCTAAGAATCTTGGAAGTAATCAGCTAGGGTTCATTGGCCAAATGAAGCAATTGTAGAATTTCCATTTGAAGCATGCTGGAATCCTGTTTGAAAAAGTTTTTATTTCAGAGCATATCTGAGCAAATTATACTAAGAAATTCACAACAATCTACACAGTACTGCATTAAGTTCAAGGGATATTTCAGATAAGTAAAGATGATTTATATTGTTATGGGTTTAAAGATCTTCACTTTGGGCGGTTCACTCATTCACGTTTTTACCCATGGATGTAATACACATCATGCAATGGAGCTGACAGAGTATTTATAACATGATTGGACAAATATAACAACAATTTTAAAATTTGGTGTTTTGGTAACTTCTGTTTTAGGGCCCTCTTGCACAGCTGAAGGATGTTTGTTAGTATTTGCAAACTAACTTAAATTTCATACTCCTTCATAAAATAACAGCAATTTTTTTTTTCCACTCTTTGTCCAGCTCTCATAATTTGGTGGCAGATTTCACCGGTCTATGGGGAGCATCATAGTGTATTTCTTTTGATTTTTGCCATGATGTTATATGCTATGGATTATAACATGGAGTTGCTGGGTTTATTTAATAAGACTGATAGGCATATGCTTATGTCTGATAAGAACGGATATCTGAAGAGAAAACCTCCTGCATACTAATGGATGTATAGTGTCTCATTGGTGTCTGCTTTGATATATTCTGTGGTATGTTCTATTTATCCCAGTAGGCAAAAGTTAATTAAGTAATCTGTTGCTGTTTTGTAATTCCATCTGGTTTTCTAATTTTTTAATAATTAAAATTGCCACATTAAAAATTATACAAATATTAATCTATAGGTGTGATGAAATATTTAAATTAACTGAGAATCCTATTCTTATCATTTGATAAAGCACCAGATTAATTGATCCAGACTGAAAAAGTGTCATGTAACCCCCTCTCGGAGATCCAGCTGAAATATTTTTCAACAATTCATAAAGAAATTTCCATCTAGCTCTCTGAAACAGTGGCTTCACTAGCATTCCCACTGGTCCTTCATTTGAAAGTAATCCAGAATATTTCATTTGTTTAAATGCTTACTTACAGAGTCATTTATTCTAACAGTTATTTTAACTCTTAAACTTTCCTGTAAATTTGTGTATCTAACGCATGTAATCATTGCAAGATCTCCCAAAATTATAATTTCTTATTATTTTACATTTTAGTGTTAAACGTTCCATAACACCTAACACTCTCTGTGCTATGCTTCAGCTCATCCTGTTTCACAGAAAAAAGGAAAATTTGAGCTACAAGGATTCAAAGCACGTTACTAAGCAGCTCTTTAAATCTCAGTAAGTGGAAACAATAAATCAAATACACGTATCGCACATAGAGATTGCTGAAAAAAGACCCTTACATTTGCAAAATTGTACTCAGACATTAAGAAATTCTGGAACTCCAGAAGTGGAATTGTAATTTTACTCCCATGTGCATACATATAACGATGTGGTCTCATTTAATTGCCTGCTATGTTTCTCAGTGCACCCTATGATGCATTGGATGTAAAGAATGCAAGCTGTTTGTAAGAAGCACCTCTTCCGTATTTTTCTCCTCCTTGCTCAAATTTGTTGCACTTTGTTACATGCTGTCCAAACCCTGCTTGGAAGACTTTTTCTTTTTCCATGGACTTCTCTTCCTTACTCATTATTGTTATAGCTGATGGAGGCATACACCTTGATTTGTGTTCTAAGCATACCTGTGAAGGGAGGCAATTTTCCAGAGAAGACCAATGTGAAACTGTTCTTCCTTTTCTTATAATTGCCATCCTCATTCTCAACAGCTTCTGCTGCAAATGACATAGATGTCATGTAACAACCTCCTTCATTGTGCCATTATAATTTGGCCTCAGATCAAGTTCATTTTCTACAAATAACATGTGTGATGCAATTCTGGGGAAAAACATAATACATCACTGTATTTTGAAAAATTGTGGGAGCCAAATTAAATCTTCACAAGCTGAACAGAATATTGGACTTTGCAAACTTCACCATTTTTCCCTGGTCAACAGAGTTCATACCATAAAACTCACTACACTGGTACCTAAGCCGGCTGAATAGTTGAATCACTAGTCTGCCATCCAAATGTGGACAGCAATGGAAAAGGAAGTGGTGAGCCAGCTTGCCAGTGAGCAGGGAAGAGATTTTCTTTACAGAAGAGTAAAAAGGCTTCCAAGGAAAATGTGAGACTATTTCCATGTGCTATTAGAGCACCTCTTGGATAAGCAAAAAAAACCTGTAAATGACAACATCCATCTTTTTTATTTGCAGAGAATCTCTAAACGAAACTCTGCAAGCAGTTGTCAGGAGCTGGCAGTATTTCACTTAGTAGGTGGGTGACTAGAGCATGCAGAGTACCCCAAATCGGTACATGTTCCAGCTCACAGACCGTCAAAGGAGAATTTCACTTTGAGTGCGTACAGTGGCTGAAGCAATGGCTATGTTATTATTTTCTGACACCAGCAATGAAGCTTTGTATAGAGACAAGATTTGGCATCCACCTAGAAGGTACCTCAGCTGAGCAAAATCATAGTGCCTACAGCTATAGCATTGGCCATTAGGAGAAGAACTGGAATAGAGCACAAATTCAGCTCAAATCAACATTTTTGCTCTTGGGGAATTTATTGCTTCCAGTGAGGAGAAAGAATAGCAGCAAGCACTGTTGTCCAGAGTAAGATCACTGGAATCCTTCTATATGTGTGCCTTCTTGCAGAGAACTATTTGAAGCTTGAAGCCTAAAAAACTTCAGACTTAGATGCTACTGAGCGATAATGTAGCATTCACCCTGATTTTCACATTTTAGAGACTTCAGGAACTGATACCTGCTACCGCTTTTCTTTATGGATGTAATGGTAAGATGGGTTTTGGTGTTGTTTGGGGGGGGTTGCATTTTTCTGGAGTAGGAGGAAGAGAAGGGAAAAATGCAGGAGGGGTGGGCAGGGGTGTCTGTTCCCAGATGTTCTAGAGGCAGGGCAAGAAACCTTATGTACAGCCGTGAGAGCATCAGTGCCATGTGTCAGTGGCACTGAGTGAAAACACATGAGGTCTTCCTTCATGTCCAGCTCCATCATTTAAAAACCAGAGAAGTCACCAAAACCACTAGCTTCTGTCTAAATTTACGGGGGTCCTTATTTCACCTCATGGAGATTTTATGTCACTCCTTAGGGAAAAAAGCTTGAACCACAGGCAGCATTTTGACATGGAACAGTGTGCCAGTAGTGCTTTGCTAGAAGCCAAATATGACAAAGCAGGATGCAGTTTTGCATAAAACTGGAAGGGACAAAGAGCAGTCAATATCTTTATGCCTGGAGCACTGATAAAATATTCAAGTCTGTGAGCTGATTCGACTTGATTTAGACAATATTATAATCCTAAAGCTGGCCTTTTACTATCAGTTTATTGTCAAATCTTAGGAAAGTTCTTTGACTTTTTAATTTTTATGGAGATGTAAACAGTTGAGGATGCCAAGTGGAATAAAGTATCTTTCTGATGGGAAGAGAGTCTCGTCTCCTGACACAGTTCTCTCCTGCCTGGAGTAGGTGCTCCCCTGTGCACAGTTTATTTCGGTGGGTCTCGTGCTGACTCCATGGTCTTTCTCAGGACGTTTCACGCTTTGCAATGCAATTCTCTGTCTCTTGCAAGATTTTTCAATACTTATCTCCTGCCTCACTTTTTTTATTCCTGTCTTTGGTTCTCCTCCACCTCTGATCTAACTCTTCGTTCTCACTCCTTTGCTTTCTTGCACTTCTCTAAGCCCTGAATTATATGCCAAAATGACCACTTTCAGAGTCAGTCAAAATAAGGCTCAATCTGAAGAAAGCTCCACTTGATTTTTCTTCCGTATGTGGGTTCTGGTTAATACAACTATCTGAAGGTAGATTTTCCTGTTATTGACTGAATTCTGTCCGCAGGAGTTAGCAAGCTAAATCCTGAATCTCTTGGAAACTTTTTGTTTAGACATTCTGCTTGAACAAACTACTGGTCTCTTCAGTGGAAAACTTGTCCCAGATAATTTTTTTAAAGCAGCAAAAGGACTTTAAAAGCAGGCCTCAAGACATTACTCTTAATTACATCCATTTAACTAAGCAGATATTTTGTCCAATTAATTAATACAGATGCCTGTTGTCTCTGTTGTCTCTGTGAGAAGACAGTGTTTAGGGATATTAATTAAACTCTTCCCATGCAGTTTACATTATTTCCTTTGGCGTAGCTCGTATTCGAAAAACAAAAAGGCCATTTTATTAATTGGTAATGTTAGTTTGAAAGAGACTTACTTTATTGACTGCTTGGGTGGCACAATGTTTCCTCAGACACCTAGAAGCTGTTAGTAATAAATACGACTTGTGCCTGTCTATCTTTGTTTGGACTGCTGGTTTTATTACTAGATCATTTTTTTTTTCAGTTTCCATAGGAGCCATTAAATTTCGTTTTGGGAGGTAGCAAATGATACTGTAATCTGATTGTCACATTTGACTAAACATCAGCAATGGGATCCTCTTATCTAAGCTTTTCAGCTTAAAGCTTTTCAGCTCTGCCTTGCCTACGAGGATGTCAGGATCACACCACAACCACACTCCCCTGTTATAAAGACAAAATGCAGCTTTCCAGAGGAAGAAAATGGTGTGTCTTTCATAGACATGTGGGTGTTTTCACCATGGCCAGTTTCCAGAAGGAATCCTGTTCCTGGAGAGATGGCAGTATAGGTTACAAATGGAGTGTGACTGAAAATAACTACCTGTAAAACACAAACCAAGCGCAGCTGCAGTGTCGCTGGATGAAATTACCTCCACTGCTCACTGGCCTCCGGGCTGGGGCCTCACCCCGACCACAGCCCCTCTCCAACGTGGGCTGTGGGCCGAGAAGAAGGCAGGGCCAGGAGATGTTTGGAGGCCTGCAGGTGCCGTCCCTGCCGGGAGAGCAAAGAGGCAGTGGGTGCCTCGCTAAAACTTCCACTCTCCAGAAAAAGAGGGTGACCTTGTGCCTTGCCAGCGCTGAGCATGAGCAAAGGGTCTCCTCAGCAGCCCCACGAGGACAGTGCAGCAGGGTGAGGCGGGAAGCGTGAGCACAGCCTTGCTTCTGTGCAGGATGGAGCCCTGCAGCCATGTATATGCACGTTTGCACCCCCTCACACTCACCCACTTCTTCCAGCTGCTGTCAGTGATGCATTTGGGGTTTCAAGTGTTTTCTCAGTGCAGGTGAACAAAGCGATAATACAAAAACAAGAGCACCCTGTTAATGTAAAAGATGACAAAAATTCATTTCAGCCTATTTCACTCTGTATCTCCCGTAGCACCAATGTGCATCCTGCTGTGAGGACCTGACAGATTTCCTCCCAGTACTTTGTCCTCCTTGCCCAAGGTGCAGGTGAACACGTCAGTGAAAGGTGGCAAGCGCTCAGGGCTTGACATGGCCTGCGGGCTTCTGCCTAGAGACAACCAGGCATGACAAGGAGCCTGGTGGGAGCTGACGGTCAATCTTTTAGAAAACACCTAACATCTAAAATTCTTGCTAAGGATGTAAATTTTTCTTAGTGAAGTGACTTTGGCATGTAAAGTTGTTTGACACATTTGACCAGCACTGGCTGAGTTAGCTATCCTACACAGCAGTGACGTTAAGGGCCAGAGCAACGAGGAGCACATGCCATATCTTTAACACTTGCCAAGAGCAATGATCTCAGTGGGGAGCTCAGCAGCCACCTCCACCTACACTCAGTGCTAATGGTGATGTCTGACCCCTTTTAGAGACTAAGCCTAGCAATTAGATCATTTGACCATGAGGTGATAGATGCAGTGCTCAGCCTGGGGGGCATGTGAAGCCTCATTACCCAGGAGAGCACCCCAACTAATGTTATACACATTAAGCCTCTCCAACCCCATTTCTACAGAGGCTGCCCCCCAACCCGGTGCAGAAAAGATGCAAGGTTCTTTGGCCCCAAAAAAGCGAGGGAGCATGGGATGGGAGTAGTTAGTGCCCAACTTTAAAAGGTCTGTGCCACTGAACGAGGGGTGTGCTGGGTCCTGGATTCTGGTCTAGAGGTGGCATTTGAACTTGTAGAAGTAAGAAGCAGTTTCAGGTTGTGGCTCTGACTCATATATGCAAAATCATTAACACTGGATTTTCAGACATATGCTGCTATTTTACTAGCAACAGCCTAGTATGGCATGTCATTTTTCATCAGCCTCACCCTCAGGAATCTAGTCCTCCAGTATATAGATTTAGGTATACATTTGCTTAGGAACACTTTCTTGGGAATTAAATTCCTGGAGCTGATGTGGAAATGCTCTGCATCACTCTATGCTGTTCCCTGACTTGCTAGGTGCCTTAGGAGTGAGGACATGTAAAGTATTACTGCAGGACGCTGAGGTATCAGCGATGAGCATCACTAGGAATAAGAACACACAGACACACACACGCTTCTCTCTGCTGCACAAAAGGAAATCCTGAGCAAGGCACTAATGAAATTAGATGAACCCTTCACTGCAGAAGCGATGAAGTACTGTGTGGAGGCTAGTCTGGCTGCTGCCTGTTCTAATGGTTTAGCAGAGTCACCTTTTACTTTGGGAACTGAATGATGTATGGAGCTTTTATTTGTCTGGTCTATGTCTTCTCTCCAGCCACTGCCTATTGCAGATTGGAAATATGTCAGCTTTTCTACTGCAAAGGTAATGTATACACGAAACTGAGGTTTATAGACACAGTTGTTTTAGTAAAAGTTCTGTCAGCTGTCTCTATATTGAATAAGCAATGATAGTTTGGCTTTGAGAGAGACTGAGCCCTGTGGTTTTGCTCCTCCTTTCTCCCTGCAGTGGATATTAATAGTTGTACAGCATATAGAGAGCTCAGCTGAAGTACTACAAATGAATGTCAATTGCTACATGTGGTGATGGGAAAAGAATGAGTAAAACCACACTCAGACAAACAATACTCCTCACCATGTCTACCGTTTTCATGAAAATTGTCATGGAATGATTCTGAGTGTTAAATAGACAGCAGTACATTTGATCTGACTTAAGGAGATAGATGTCTCTCATTTTCTATGAGGTTACAATCATAATCAGCAGCCCAAAATATAAATAAAAGACAAACCTTTTCATTAGGTTTAAAAATATGAATACCTGCCCGGATTGATAGCATTAGTAGCTTTTTCCTTGCTGATTACATGTAGGATGCCAACCCGTTGTGCTGTGTATTATCAGTAAAAGCATTTCAGATATTTTGAAATTAATTTTCTATATTTAATTAACTTAATCTTTGACATCAGCACTAAAACCACTGCAAATATTTCAAATATTGAAAGGCATATAAGCAAACATTTAGCAGTGACATGTAAATACTAATAAAAACTTATAGGTAAAGATCCAAAATACAGACGTCTTTTCACACATTTTACTAAAAAAAATCTCCAAAGTGGGGGGGGGGGGGGGAATAAAG
>JAVKLA010000073.1:24116630-24152339 GCA_034782735.1 Sagittarius serpentarius
CCTTTAAAGAGTTAGAAATGACCCCCTAAAAATATAAAAATGTGTAGCTTGATGCCAGACATCTCTGGGAGACAAGAACGGATGCTAGGCACCGAGATTACAAGAAGTTGTCCCAGGTGACATCAGAAGTCAGTGGTAAAATCAGAAAATAGATCGTAGTCCCTAAATCCCATTCTAAGAGGCCAGTAATGCAGTAATCCTTTCCCTCTTCGCTCTCCTGTCCTATGAATGTAATGGTTCTATCTTTCATACATTTATTAAACTTTTTTTTGTAGTCAAATAGGACGGTGCAATTAATTTTTTATTTGGTTGGAAAAATAGTCACTTCCTAAATTAGGTCTATAATGCATATTACATATTTCATACACTGCATGTAACTATCGGTATTTACAGTAGGATCAGCCTCCATTATTTTGCAAAGAGCCAGCTACCAGCCCCATGGGAGTATTATTAACTGCAATGTATGACTATCAGTTTAGCACAGGAAAAATACAAGTCAGCTGGCATGTGAAACTTCCTGATGTAGGAAAGTTTAGCACTGTTGCTAGATGACCAGTTGTATCTCCAGCCAGAAGTTAAAGCTCATAGAGCCATAAGAGTCCTCACTATGTTTTTTTGGAGTTTCCCAGAATTATGTTTAAACTCTTGGCGCCATATTGTGAACCACTAAATTGCAGGATGAAATCAAAGCTTGAGCTAGTCACTTAAGAAATGAAACCTTTTAGCTCTAAAAACTTTGGGTATGTTGTTTAGGTATGTTAGCTATAAAGCTACAGCTGCCAAAGCGAGGCAGTCTTGATTGTTACACTAATGGTATGAAGGCTAGTACTAATTTAAGGTGGGTTTTTTTCCAGTTAACTATGCATGTATAACAGAACAATGGCTGTCCTGTTATCTCACATAGTTTTTAGTATGTCTCCTTTATTTTCTGCTTTCCTTTATGCTGTTTTTAGAATTCTACGTAAACATCAGGGCAATGTAAAGTCATGTATCACTCTTAACCTTCAATTTCAGAGGAAGATGGAGATTTCATGTCATGGCCACTATAAAATAATGATTCATTGAAATTCAATCATATATATGTTGTAACACTGATTTTTTTTTATAGCTTTCTGCAGGCTTCTGCTAAAAGATTTATAGCGTGTGCTATACTATTTTCCAGTCCTTCAATGTTCTAATGTTAAAAAGTTTCTGACCTTTAAAGAGCCAAATTTGAGGGGTTTATTGACACTTTGTCATTCTAGCTCATCATTCTTCCTATACTCATCACTATTCTACTTCTGGAAATACCTACATGAGTGTGAAAATCGTAGCCAAGGTTATTTTATTTCCAAATGTCCTTCACACACATAGTTATAACTTTTCCAGAATGGCAGGGGAGTTTCTCTGCACTACCGTGTTCCTTTCTTCTCCCTCAGGTGCTCCCCACATTCATACATCCTGATGTATGCTGAGTTTCCAGAGAAGTCCAGGAAGTGCAGTCAGTCACTTCTTGCGCAGAAGGCAAAACCAGAGCGTGTGGGTAATGATCTGGAATAGGCACACACTTATGTCATGGGGCCTTGTTTATAGCCTGTCCAGATTACACACTGCTATTACGTTCCAATTAATGTGATTGCTGATAGTACAGGTATAGCTTAGTATAAATGTCTGTTATAGCCAAATGCTTGATGATTTAGCATGAAATTAAGAACTGTGTACATCTCTGAAGAAGAAAACAGCACAAAACAAATCAGTGTATTGTTCAAGCTAGCCATCCCTCACCTTTAGTGGTCCCTAGGCAACAATCCAGAGTAGACAGACAGATGTAGGCAACATCATATCACATTCACCCTGTCAGAATGGTCTATAACAAGGGCAACTTCCTACAGCTGAGTCATGGTGGCAAACCTCATTGAGCAATACATGACATATTAGCTGTGATCTCTGCCTAAGGCCACTGCTTTAGACACAAATAAACCAAATCTTTTCAATTTTAGTTATACTTGGGGGCAAACTAAAAATTTATATTGCCTCAACTATGTTTTTGTACTCTCCTAAAAACCAAAAAGGGCTTGAATACAGCTTGAAGAAAATGATTTCAAGAAGTAATATGACCTTATGATTTATACATGGATGAACTAAGTGATATTGAGTACTCAGTTTCGATACAGTTGTAGCAACAAAATTTTTTTAACAGCCGATGGAAACCTTTCCAATGGCAGCATATTGTCTAGAGCCAGTCAGAGCTCACAATTTCTTTAGAATTAGTAACTTCCAGCCTGCATTAAAAAACAAGGTGAAACTTCAGTATCTCCTATTACGCATAAAACTTACCACTTCCCTGTAGTATTTTCCAGCATTCTCCCACACACGATTTTTTGCTGTTCGTAAACCTGCCTTCCAGTTTTGCCAAATAAAGAAATATTTGGGGAGCCTTTCCTTCCTCTCTTCTCCCACAGTGATATTACATTAACGGCATCTAAAATCTCTGGGAAGCCTTTAGATTTAAATCAAAATATTTTATTCAACTGCTCTTTCTACCTCTTAAATACTTAATTCATTTGAATATTGATTTCAGCCAAAGGAACGTATTACACACAGTACTATTGTTTACCTGCTAAAAAGGAGTGGCAATGGGCTTTCTTATTGGAATAAAGAACACTCCTTTAATGGATGCATTATGAAGGCTGGTAGAGAAAAACTGATACCAGATTATAGCTGATTATTTATGCATGGTACATACTTTAAATGGAAATCTGAAGTATCTATTACCTAAACCCAAAGATTTTACATATAGTTAAGGGAAGACATCCCCTAGAAGCCTGAATACAACCTCTGAGTCTCATCTTACATAGAAGGTCCTGTTTCTTCAGTGCTAGAGTCAGTGGGTATATGGCTCTGGATTTTAATGATGATGGATTTTAATGGTCCAGGCCTTCTGGGTCTAAACCTTAGTTAAGGATTTACTTGCTAAGGCCATTTACTTATAAAAAAAAGACTGGGAAACTTATAAGTTAAATATCAACCATTGCACAAAGCCACTCAGGGTAAAATCTTAGAGCCAAGTTGTTCTGCAGTGTTCAAGTTGACGGCGGAGATGTTGACTTTAAATTGCACTGGCAACAAGCAGTGTCAATGCTTGATCTGTGAAAGCCAGCAGATGACAGAGGACCCGTCTGCCCTAGCTTTCCAAAAGACCAAATCAAACAGGCAGAGGAAGGTAAGCAAGTGGACTGCCAGGGCACATTACTTTGGCATTTGAAAATTCACCTTCTTGTCTAAAACTGAGTTCAAAATCAAAGCAAAAACCACCAGAACATCCTCTCTTACAGGCTGTGCAGAAAGAAGGGAAATAATATATTTCTTCAATCTCTTGTAGCATCACCAGCCAGTATACTTTTCTTTGTTCCTGATTCTGTGTTTCACAGCAGCCAAAATATTCTTGCAATTGAAACCCACTACCCTGGATGCGTTGCTCAAAGCCCAAGGTGGGAGCTTGCAAAGGCTCCAGGTGCCCAAGAGAGAAAACCTGAAACTGAGACCTTCAAGCAGGTCTAGATTTCTAGTGCAATATGTTACATTTTGCTTATGAGGTGTTATAGGTAGGACCTACATGTCTTACTTCCTAAAGACCAAAGTGCATTTTATCTTTTGAAGTGGTTACTTGAGATGTGTTATCTCACTGGGCATAACTTGTTTAGCCTGTGCTTAGCCTGTCTGTCTGGGTGAAATAGGGGAATTCATTATCTGTAGCTGTCAGTTTTGTACTTTCAGTAAATTCACTTAGGAGAGAACATATCAAAGTAGCCAGGATACCCATTTTCTCTGAAATACCATTATTCTTTCATGCTTGTGAGTCTGATTTTCAAGAACATTGAATGGGTTTTTTTGTACAGAGATGCAATTTGTAGCTTGGGATTTCAATTGCTATTCATAGAATTTTATCAGGCACTTGATTATAATGTGAGAAGTTCCTTCCAAAAGTGAAGAATGACTCTGACATATAAGAAACTATAGGAACATAGTTGGTAAAGGTGCTGTATGTGCTAGTGATGAGCTGATACAGTTGAAGCTAAGGTTTTACTGCTGATTTAAAGCATACCAATTTGCCTCTAATGGTCACAAATGAAATTCTTCACTTCTGCCTTGCCTTCCCCACCAACATAAAATCTTTTGTTAATGAAAGTAATCTCCCATTTTGTTCATGACTTGGAAACAAATGCATAAAATATTAAACCCAAAGTCAAATAGAAGGTCTGTGAGAGGGTTAAAGTTTGACCAGCTCTCCAGAATCCCATCCCATCTAGAGTTTAACTCAGACATGTTCTCTCATACAATTATGAAGTCAATTTTAGAAATTTCCTGTCATAATTCAGTTGTCTCCATTGATAGAGATATTCAAAACCAGACTGGACACTGTCCTGGGGAACCTGCTTTAGCTGACCCTAAGCAGGGGGGTAGGATTAGATAATCTCAAGAGGTCCTTTCCAACCTAAAATATTCTGTGATTCTGTAAAGCCATATTATCCTTAAATCTTCTCAAAGGCAGCACAGCAGACTGCTGGGGCAACCACCACCTTGGCCTAGCTAGGTATCACGGTTGCTGCCTCACAAAGAGGAGTTACGATGAGAGGAGAGGCAGCTACTGCTGAAAGTAGACTTTCCCCAGCTGCAGAAGCCATGGCATCCAAAGGAGAGTGGTGAAGGACTGGAGGCATTAGGTTGCAGGCTGAAGGTTGCCTGAGAGTGGGGACCCCAGCCTGGGGCAAGAAGGGGAGAAGCAGGAGGAGTAGACATGCAGAGTTTCTCACATGTCCAAAGAGCAGGCTGGCTGTGGAAAAGAAAGAAAAATACACTTCTTTGTCCTAACCACTCCAAAACACTGGTTGACCTTGAACTCTTACCCTCAGTCCCACGGGGCCCTATTGACCCTTGCCATACCCTCAACCTACCAGAATTCCCACTGACGTTTCACAGCTCACCATCCCTAACTTTCTATATGCCACTTCTACCACCAAATTGTTTACCAATCTAAGGATGAGAAAATAAGAAAATCACTCATTCTTGAGAGAGGAAATTTTCTTTAGCCTGTGAAACTGGAAGACTTTAAGCTGGCTCCAAGCTAATTCATCTCTGGTGTAAGCCAGTGAAAGCCTGTGGATTAAACTGGGAATGAATTTGGTCTGATGCATTCACCTTGGAAAATTTAGAACATAAAACAAAACACATAGTTTTTTAAAATTCTGGGTGATATCATTATATCTGAGGTTAAGTCATAAATTGTCAAACATTTATTTATTCTGTCAAAGAGCTATTTTATTTTTCATTTACTTCCATCAGTCTCAGGATAACAATAAATTCTGGAGTCTGACTCAGTACTGCACGTAGCGACAATCAGCTCAGATATTTATCTTTTTAAAAAAATACAAACTACAGTGAGCTCTCAAATTTCAGTGGATAGTCCAATAATAAAACCCAAAATTCCCTATTGTTTTGGCAGGCCTGCAGCTTCCTCAGTTCTTTCAGTAGTTTATGAAAACTGCAGTATGGTCCTTCCTATTGTTTTCTAGCTACTCTTTTTTTTTTTAATTTCAGCAATGATGTTTCATCACAGTTCAGATGCCACTCTCCCTACGAGCATGTGTGCCATGTGTCTATATACAAACTTTTCTTTTTGTCCTCTAACTCATCTATTTCATGTTCATCCTCATTTTTATTCAATAAAAATACACTAATTTTCACTTCTTCCATCCCTAGCTTTTCCATTAGGGGAAAAAAGACCTGATTATATGGTTTTTAAAGAGCTGTCTACTGGGTTCAGAAAGTGTGACACATTGAGCACAGAGCAGTGGAAGCTTATTTTTAGTTCCTCTCCCTTTTGTTCCGGTCTCCATCCACATGGAGTAAATGCATGCAAACGTTTTGTTCTCCGAAGTATTCTTTCCTCATGATATTCTGATTCCTAAGCAGAGAGCGCACATCTGTCAAACACTAACATTTACCAACTGCAGTCAGAGATATATCCAACTGCAAGTGTCGTATGACAAAACTGAGATGTCTGTGGAGTTTAAAGATCACCAAGAAATTTTCCAAGTAAAAACTTTAACTGTGCCATGAATTAAAGTCTAGACTAGGTAATTAGTCACAGCCTGTACATTCTTCAGCTTCAATTTTTTCTTCATAACTTGTTTCAGAAGCTGTTGTGAAAGAGTTTGCAGACTTTTATAGATTCATAGACTTATGGCTAAGAAGTAATTATGATAGTCTCATCTCATCTGCTGACTAGCAAGTGAGAAGGTAGCTTACCAAATTATTACTGTATCTCAAAGTTTCAGGTTGAGTTAGATCCTACCTTTCAGAAAGATTTCAGTACCGATCTGAAGACTTCAGGTAACGGTGAAATTATACAATTCATTGGTAAATGTCTTCAAACATTAATATGACTCAGTACTATGTGTTCGCATTTTATTTTTTCATAGCTGGCCATACCTAAAAGGCAAAAGAATGATTCCTGCACAGCTTGCATGCTAAGTAAAAACCAATTTTGTATTGCACACAGATACGATTTGTCAGGATTAAAAAAGTAAAAAGTGAAAACAAGAAACTACCTGAAAATACCAACAAAAGAGAAAATAAAAGAGGGGAAATTTCTCATCAAAGTTTTGGCAAGTGACTACCAAGAAATCAGACTGGAAAAGAAAACAGTCTTAGGAGACAGGATGGACAACAGTGATGGATGTGATTACCCTAAACTAGGCTAAATATACCAGACTGAACAGCAGTTCTGTCTTTTGCATGGCAAAATCTCACATTAAAAAGGCTACACTATAGATGTCTGTTCTGTCAGGAAGTTCATTAATTAGAACAGGAAGAAAAAAGAAAAAAATTTTGCTAATGGAAAGCCATCCTGGAAATAAGTATAGCTTTGACATGGCAAGATTTGCATTGCTGCATATGAAAATGTCATCTATAACAGGGTATCCAGAAGAAAGTCTTTTTTATTTTTATTAGAAAAATCAGACTATAGGTGACTTTGTCCTGCTGCTCATATCTACTAACTCTTTCAAAGTGTAGAGTACTGCTGGCACTCAAACTAGCTTTTATCATTACAAATATATATTGTCAGTGAATTGCTTTGTGTACTTTTTACAGCTGTTTTCCTCAGGCTGTTTCACTTGACAAATAGACCCATCAAAATCAAACATACATGCATGCAAACTCATGTCACTAGGCAAGTTTCATTCTTATTTACAGCCCTTGCTCATGTGATAGGCTTGCTGGATAGGGCAACCTTGGGCCATTTTATTGTCTTTTTTAATTTTTTATTTTCTGTTTCTTTCATTAGTTAGGCATATGACACAGGTACTCCTAATTAATCTTCTCTGATCTGTCTGATGATATATGTTTTAGTTAATCTGATTGCTTTAAAATTGCTGTTCTGTAATGCTATTCACACTAACTTACACAATTCTCTAAACTTCCATTTATTCAAAAATAATTAATTATTTGCACAGTAAGATATAATAAAGGCAGCATCATTAGTTAGACTGCATGTTGTTTAAGCAGCTGTACTGCTGTCAGTTGTAAATTGGTAAACATAAGGAAACTTTTTTTAAATTTTCAACAGGTTTCCATTGCCCTACAACCCTCTGAAGGGCTTATGTAGTTTTGAAGGTGTGTTTTGGGGGCGATGGCGAAGCTTCCATACCTCCTGGCAGGGTAGATCTCCCCATCTCCAGAAACTGCTAAGATATGAGTCATTTTTCAGCAGCCTTATGAGTATCTTATTATGGCAGTAATTTTTTCAGTTTGCTTAACCTGCTGGATGTGTTGACTGCCACATCCTAACAGAAATGGTCCCAGGTAGCTTACGGCTGCTAAGAAGTCATTCGATAGCAATAACTTTTCTGTGTGTTATGGAGTGAAGCAGCTCTGGTCCTCATCCTCCGTGAGAGAACAAAGCTACACCTGATTACAAAGGTGCTTCCACTTTTGTCCACTTGACCATGGCATCTCACATGGCCAGAGAGGTGATGGGGAAGGACTGCAGGCCACACAGGAGAGGGAGAGCCAAGCACGACACTGCAGCTGGAAAGCCCTCTATCAAGTAGGCATCCTACTATCCCTCTATCAAGTAGATACATCCCTCTATCAAGTAGGCATCCCATAACACGGGATATATTTCTCAGCTAGTATGGCCTTAGAGGTTCACAGTTTGGGACCCATCAGTGCCTCCTGCTGAAAAGGTTGTGGCAAAAAAGGTGACTTGCTAGAGACACAGCCTTTACCCCAGTGCACATACATTTGTTTCTCACTTGCTTCTCTTTTCCTTCTCATTCATTCTTATCGCACATCACCTTGCTGCATTACTTCCCAGCTGCTTCTCTTCTTTATGTTACATAAGCTTTTAAGGCAGATTCTCAGATCTTAAGTCATCCGCATCTGTGTTGAATTGTTTCTGTCATCCATTAGTCTTTAAATAATTCATGCCTTTTCCTATTTAGCTACATCCTTTCTCTATCACATACAGCATAGTTTTCATCTGTTTTGTCTGATGACTTACAGTAATATAACGCAGGACATTTAAAATAATTTACATTGATTTGATTTTTTTTTCCCCAGCAATATATTCTTTCTGCTTCAACAGGCAGCAGCAGTGTTCTATAATAGCAGTGTTGCTATTAAAGCAGAACTTGCCATCGGCACTGTTAGGAGCGACTGAAGGAAAAGCTTTTTCTGTCCTTGTTCTTTTTTACTCCTTGCCCTCAACACTTATATTAAAACACTGCAGATAGACATCAGTTCAGTGCCCACATGTCTTTGAATAAACAGAGTGAAAGAGAAGAAAAAGACATATTTATCAGCTTCTTTTGCACAAGGCAAAGAGGAAGTTGTCTTTGTTTTAAAAAGAACAGGAATTGTCTGGAAGGTTACCCTTTACTTTTGTCAGCGCTGATAACATGATTAACATGGTAGTTTCTAACCTCGGAGAGTCACACATAGCTGGTAAAAACAGTCAGATGACAAGAAGTACATTTAGTGGCCGCTACAGATCTGAGAGATTTCCATGCAATTCCCTGATTACCCTTCTGCTTCCTCCTCTGCGATCCTGGGCAAATCACTCTGCCCCTGACTCCCAAGGGGGTTCTAGGACAAAGAAATGCTGCCCTTGCCATGCTGTGATGTTGGCAGCACCTTAACTCTAGGAGCTTGCTTTAGGAAAGGGTGTTCACCAACCCCTGTGAAATACTCCGCCTCGCCCGTAGTGCTTTACCTGCGTATACGCTGGGGCCCAACACCTTGATCCATAACAGGCAGAGTGGAAGCAAGGCTTAAACTTCCCACTCAAGAAGTTGAGGAGAGAAGCGTGTTTGAAACACCCCATTTTGGCAGTACGCCTAATACAGTTCTAGGCAGACACCTGATGGGAAAAACAAACTTAAGAGATTTAAACCCTCTCATCTTCCCTAATGTACTTAAACCACTCTGAGTATCTTCCTTCAGCACATAACTTTGCTAAATACTGTTTCTGCTTGCTGTCTTTGTCCAGTAACAAATTTGCCAATGCATTCCAACAAAATGAAAAACTCTTTTGTCTGAAAACAAGCCATTAAAAAGCAGCAGCTTTGTAATCTCTTAAGGCAAAATTCTCTTCAAGAGCTGGAAGTCTTAAAGGTGACCTACAAAGCAGGAGTTCCATTTTCCACTCTTTAGCGCTTATTTATCATATATAAAGAGCATTCAATAATTTATTTTTTGAAGTAACTGGACTTTTTTTTTTATGCATTGTCTGCCTTTCAGATGAAAAATACTAGGTCCTCACTTTGTTCTCTGGCCCGCAGGAAAGATTGGCATCTTTGAAGAAAGTCCAAAGAGAGACTTCACAGCTCCGCTGTTTACTGGCTAGCTGGCTCACACAGTGACACACTCGTACATTAGCATTATTTCATTAGTTAGTGTCAATTAATGATTCCTTTCAGACAGAATTTGCATAAGATCCCAGACCTGTCACACAGGTAAAAGAGATTGAATTTCTTTTAAAGTCAGAGGGAGTACTGGACCTCCATTGAAGCCTTGCTGGTGAATGGTCCAGTTGACTGCATGAAGCTTAGCTGGAATGAGCCCAGAAGCTGCATTTAAGAGTCACTGTTGTCAACTCTAACAAAATTCTGCAATGTTCAGAAAATAAGTTATTTTTCGGTTGTGCCCTGTGTACAGTAAACAAACCTGACTAATGATTAACTGTTATTTTCTTGCTGTTGGGATTCAGACACTCTCTCCTCTGCTGATTTCAAAACATGTATCCCTAGGTGAAAATCACCCTGCTGGCAAAAATGCTAGCACAACTTTCTTGAAAATATGTATTCATAGACAGATCGAAAAATCATGGACTTGTTATATGATCGCAGTGTGTTCTTAGTAAATAAGAATATCCAAATATGCAATTTAGCACTAAATAAATCTAGTAGCCCTGACAGGCACTGTCTTTTCTTTACGATTATGATTTGTTTTCTATTGGCAGTATAGGAATTGCAACAGTATAGATAAAGAGAGGGTAGCTTACGAAGATAAATCTCTCTAAACTGGGCACTTCTTAATAGCACTAATCACCGAAATTGTGGGCTGTGTGTTTTCTCCCACACATTTGAATTCCCCGCGTTCATGGTGAATTTGAAGTGGATGAAGTGGATGAATAGATAAGTTAACAGTTTGACAGCCAGGGAAACAAAGTGTTCCTCCCCACGATTTTTACAAGCAGTATAACACACAGGCATCGGCAACAAGCTCACAAGTGAAAGAGGTCCTGGAGGTCATCTGCTTCAGCGAGATAAGGTACTATTCCTCCTGGTGCAGCAGATGTAATTGCATAAAAGGCCTTAGTACAAGTTTAATTCTTTTGCTTGATTTTTCAAACTACTAAAAAAATGAACTTTAGTATTTTACAATATTGCAAAAATACGAAGGTGGCTTAAATGAATTTCCTTTGCCTGTTAAAGCAGAAGGATTAGGACCCAATGTACCCACTAAGTTACCACATCAGATGATGTTAAACCAGAGGAAAAAGCTCGTTTGTGAGTGAATGACCATAGCCATGCCTAAAAGTAAAGGCTAGATACGAAGGGCAGGATTTACCTCACGCTATTTTTTGCTGTCTGAAAGTACACGAGTATCTCTTTCTGTTAGCTATCTAGGGCCAAAGTATGGCTAGTGAACAGAAACTGGCACTTCCAGAGACAGATTCCTCACCTACCTTCGAATAAGCTGTAACAAACTCTGGAGGCATATATTGCTCACTCGTTGCTCTAGAGGGACCTGAATTTATTAACCTAGTTAGAAACCCATCTTTTCCCAGTTAGGTGGGATGAATACTACCCAGCCTATCTAGATAATCTTGCTGTCCTCAGGACACACAAAGTGGAGGAAAAAAATTTAAGACTGCCCGTAAAAACATATAACTGGTACCCTGATGATATTACATTCTTATAACTAAAAATAAAAAAATGCAAAAACATGCCTGGTAACAGCTATCTTGTGCATAGTAAAGTGCTTTCTTTCTGATTGAAGTTGCAATTAACTTTTGGTCTGTACATGAAGTATGAAATATTTTCCTTTGAATCCTTTGAAAACTTGATGCCTTCAGTTGATTTTTTTTTTCCTGAGGGAATTACAGATGTACAGCATTGGATATCACACTTTATATTCGAGGCTCGTGAACCAATGTTTGCAGTTTTACACTCACTTTGAAGTTATTACTTCTGACCCTGTAAATGTTGAAAATTATTTTCAGTGGCTTTCATGAACATGGAAATCTTTAAGTCAAATGTGCACCTCCGGTACCTCTGTGGCAAAAGTGTTGGCACAGTATTTAGACAGTATGTTGTTAAATGTTGCTAATTTTCAAGAAAATTAGGAACAATGGAGAATGTTATCAAAGATAACTCTTGCCTTATCTGGCATCTGATAAACTTTTATTGAAAGAATGAAGAAAGAACTGCTGTGTTAGGATTTAATGCGTACAAACACTTCCTGCAGGTTATAACTTCAATACATAGTTCGAAAGAATTGGTAATTTGGGGGGCCAGATTTTTCATGATCAGCATCTCAGAATGCAATCATTTGCAAGAGTGAGAAGTCTCTTTCAGGATAATGTTTTTTCTGAAAAGTTGCCCCTGTCGGATAGGGAGGAGGAGGATACAGAATGGACAAAGCACAGAGGTAGGCAGAAAAGGGATGCCTAGAAGTGCCAGTCCCTGGAAGGTCTCAGAAGTTCTCCTTGAGTGTTGGGTGGCTCATCACTGCTGTTCACTCCAGGACATGCATGAGACTTGCAACAGAGGGCTGAAATACTGCCAAGCAGATTTCATTATTACCTTTTCCAGCCCATTTGGTCCTTGTGGGAGTTTCGTGCTCTGAATCCCCAGGATTTTTTTGACAAGGCAGCTGCCTCTGCAGGACAGGCTGGCAGTCCATACTGCTCATCCTCTGCTCAGCAGTTGGCTGCTCCCTCCACACAGCAGCCCTAATGGAATATGCAAAGACAATCCTCTTCCAAGAAAAAAAGACCCAAAAGGCTGAAGGACTTTAGAAGACAATGGGACTGGATGTATGCTGAAGTATCCCAGTAGATTTATCATAAATGGAAAAATAAAAATAATTCTTGTTTAAATCAGATTATTTCAAAGAAGCAACCCCTTATTTTTATGATAAGCAATAGAAATAGTGTGTAACTGCTCCTAACACATCACAGTGCGTTTGCTTATAATGGCGAGACAAGAATTTCTGGGGATTTTGAGACATTTGATGCGGTCTTATGATTTGATTGCAAGGGGTACATGTTGTGCATGGCACGGTGAATCACAGGCTTCTGCTCAAACACTATGGATTACAGAGGCTGCAGCACACTTACCCTATAAAGTTTTATGTCATTTGAACTTTTATTTTCACTATCAATATATTATTACATGTAACGGCCAAAATAATTCCATGCTTAGGTCTCAGACAGTTAAGTCTGAGAGCAGCTGAGGATGGAATCATCAACATCCATCCCTTCAGTTGTGCCTGAGAGTCCTTCTTTCACAAAGGAGAGTCAAAGCCTCTAGATACTCACTATGGAGCCTATGCTAAAAAGAAATCAGGTGTTTACATAGGTGAGGTTTTAATTAACTCATAGGTGCATAAATTCAAAGCGGAAATTCCTACCTCCCCACCCACAAAAACATCCAGCTACCTTAAGCTGACATTTAATGTTGTAGCTGTCGAAAATTCATTCTATGTTTACTTGTGACCCCGAGGATGCTCACTGCACTTTGAAGTCAGCTTCAGTGACCACATCAGTCTCACCACCCAACCTATAAACTCCTGTGCCCCCTTCGGACATAGAGATTAGAGAGGTAACTAGGTTAATTGGGGGACAGAAGAAACTTACCCTTTGGAGACATGCTAACACTAATCCAGCTCCTTACTAGGAGCGCAATGTTTTTGTATTTTCTTATCTCAACCCATAAGTCCCTGTCATGGTTTAACCCCAGCCAGCAACTAAGCACCATGCAGCCGCTCTCTCTCTCCTCACTCCTGCAGTGGTATGGGAGAGAGAATCGGGAAAAAAAAAAAGTAAAACTCATGGGTTGAGATAAAGACAGTTTAATAGGACAGAAAACGAAGGGAAAATAATAATAATGAGAAGAAGAAGAAGAAGAAGAAGAAGAAGAAGAAGAAGAAGAAGAAGAAGAAGAAGAAGAAGAAATATACAAAACAAGTGATGCACGATACAATTGCTCACAATCCACTGACCAGTGCCCAGCTAATCCCCAAACCGCGGTGTCCCATGGCCAGCTTCTCCAGTTTATATACTGGGCATGACATCATGTGGTATGGAATACCCCTTTGGCCAGTTTCGGTCAGTTGTCCTTGCTGTGTCTCCTCCTAGGTTCTTGTGCCCTTCCAGCCTTCTTGCTGGATGGGCAGGAGAAGCTGAAAAGTCCTTGACTGAGTCTAAACACGACTTAGCAACAGCTGAAAACATCAGGGTGTTATCAACATTCTTCTCATCCTAAACCCAAAACACAGCACTGTACCAGCTAGTAGGAAGAAAATTAACTGTATTCCAGCTGAAACCAAGACAGTCCCCCAAGCCAGGTACCTAGGTTGCTATTCCAAGGCTGAGGTGCCACAAAGATAAGATTTTCACCATATACTTTACAGACAATGAATGTTTTTATTGTTCCTAGGAGAGCTATTTCCCTTAACAAAAACTGATACAGTTCTTGGGGAAATATAATTGACAAACACTGCCAGCAATATATATTATACCCTTTGGAGGATCCCCTTCAGGAGCACATATGCCTAAATTAATGCAGTATTGAGAAACAATTCATCATAAGATATGGAAACACATCTGTGCCTTTGGATGGAACAGCAGTGACCTTGCTGTCTTGACTATGTGTAGCATTAGAGTTATGGTGAGTAAGTGTAAAAACTCTGCCTAATTTCATATGTATATTCCTAATAATTTAGGAATTTATTCCTGTAAATTTTCAAAAACTTTCTCATTAAATAAACCCTTGAGCTGTTCATTCCCAATTAAAACATTTATTTTCCTTTCCTTCATTGTGCTTATATGACTAGGATTTTCTTAACCTAAATGTATTTCTTCTTGTTTTTCCAATAAGAAAAACATCCATTTAGAAATGAAAGTACTATGCAGCAAAATGGTTGTGACAGGGTCAACACAAGCTTTGGATTGTTTTCTCTAAATGAAATTCTTCAGAATTTTATCTCCCTTAGGGTCCTTTACTAGCAGGTTGTTTACACAGTTGATAATTTTGATACCCTCAAGCTAAATCAGTGATAGCTGGAAATGCAATGTTAACAGTTTACTGAGAGTACACCTTTAGTTTTCTTTATTTAGCACTACATTAAGGCAGTGAATTTGAAAATGTACTAACCCTACATTAATCAAACCAATGTAATTCCAAGCAGCTTTCCAATCATTTTAGTTTTTACAAAAACAAACTCTAAGAGAGAACAAACTACATTGCCCATATCATTATCTGTAAATATCATCTAAGGAATACTGGTAAATTGTGCGGAGTTTAAAAAATATTTGTAGCAATTTAGCAAACAGATTTAACACACTGATATCCTACTTTTCATTATCCATCATTCCAAATACAGAGAATGCTAAATAAATTTAAAAATTAAAAGCAAGGAGAGAAGTAGCTAGCAAACTCAAGCTGTAACAAAGCCATAAGAAAAGACTGGCAGTGGGTTTGTAGGCAATTATAGCTCCCTGGATGATGGTGCAAGCCAAGCAGCCTCAACCACCTGTGAAAAGCAGTAATCTCTCTGGAAGCTCAGTCTTGAATTTCTTGCTATTACAACAGAAATGAATTTCCTCTGTTTTCTCTGTTTCTGTCAGCTGAGGTACTGTCTAGCATCTGTAGAACAGAATCAGCCAAGAATCCAAAGCAAAGGTGAAGGACTGGAGGTCACCCCTCCTCTGGCCCTCTCCCCTTCTTTGGTACATTTACCCATCCCTTCCTACCAAAGAAAAGTATTTCTCCCTCGGCATTTATCAATACTAAGGCTGGTTTGTTTATTCAGCTGTTGTTTGAATTAGTTAAAACTATTTACAAAGCACTTTAACTGTTGTCAGTTAATGTATCTACTTTGCCTTCAAGCTGGTGAATTGATTCTCCTCTGTTTCATTAGCTCCACATTTCTCCTGTTCTTCTCCTGTCCCCAAACATTTCCCACAACTATGGTATGCCAAATTTCTACATTCTGATCGGGCTCAGAGGCTGCCCAAGAAAGTCAATGGGATCCAAGAAAGCATCAACACAGCAATTAAGTTGTTGGTTTATGGTCTTCTGCATAGGTTGTGTTTCAGCACACGGCCAAAAAAACATGCTGCACAGAAGGGAACATATAAAGAATGATAACAGTAGCAGCAGATGTTTTTATTGTAGATCACTATAAATAAAGGAAACCTTAGACTGACTTGCCAAATTACTTCTGTAAAGTCAGTATTTACCAAACTTAATGCTATAAAAATAATCTAAACCATCAGTTCATTTGAAAGAGTTACTTACAGACAACTACATTTATCATTGCTACACTATGTTTCTCAAATAAAACTATTAATATCTACTGCAAAATGCTATTTTCCCGTAACTGCTTAGCCAGAAGATGTGTTCATTCATAGTTCTTATTGTCTGCTTTAAAAGAATAGGTGACTGGGGGACTGTAACTGAGGATGAGAGCAATTAAATGATGATCACTGGCTTCTTTCTATGTACAGGTGTCACTGGGCAAAGACATCACAACAGGTATTAGCTGTCAACTGGCTGCCAGTCTTGGCAGAGGCTGTGGACTGGTAACTTGATTTACAGGCTCTCACTGGTCAGAATTTCTCATGACCAGGTCCATGACTGCCAATGCATTATCAGGGTGCACGAAAAGCAGATCTGTTCCTCTGTTGTGCAACTGAACTACATAGACACTGCTGGAGAGTAGTGCTGATTTTCTGGTCCTAGCCAAGCCCTGGAGAGATCAGCTTTCTAGGGAACCAGGGTGTGCATGAGACAGCAACTCTATATCAGCAGAGGATACGCCCTACCAAGGTAAAGTGTAAACTCTCACTTTCCGTCAGCAAAACATTTTCTCCAAGAGAGGAAGAGGGTACAGACAGATGCCAGTCAAGGCTGAATAAACAATGTTCTTAGAAGATCCGCTGTCCATGATGCACTTTTGACTCTAATCATTCATTTCATGGCATTGCTGGAGAGAAGCACATGCACAATTTGCATCTTTTGTCCCTTGTACCATTACTGTTTCCTGACCCAGTGCCAGAGTCCGTTATATGTAAGGCACAGTTAGCCTGATATCAGCTATATGGATGAAAGTGACAAAGTTTTTCACAAGCACGAGAAACACCCCAAATGATATAGTTAATATGAATTACTGTCACAAATCAAAAGATATTTAAGTAAAATGTGTTATAAACCCAAATAAGATGTAATTGAGCTCATAGATCTCTGTAAAAGATGCTATAAAAGAAAGCAAAAATCATTTATTTTGCAAGAATAACAATACGAATGATGATAGTAATAAGCTGACAGACACACGTTGGCTTCTGAGAAAAGGTGAAACTTCTTTCTCATTGGTATGCAGTTCTGGGTCAGTAAGATTACATGAGATTTCTCGCTGAGCTGTGCTAATTCACTGCAGACAAAAGTTTAGCCTTAGCTAATATGCACATGCTTCAAACAGATAGGTCAGTAACAAGGCCAGATACACCAGCTGGTTTTAGAAAGGAGTTATCCAAAGTTTGTACTACCAAGCTGTAGGGCAGACTCCCAGCAGGACACTTCTCAGACCATAACACTGTGAAGAAGAAAACATCTAGGTTTGTTCTGTTAAATTAAAGGTGGAGGAGGAGAAGGTTTCTAGTTCTTTTTCTTCAGTTCTCCTGTAAGTGAGCTTAGTTCAATAAACTTTGAGAGGGAGGAGATGGGAAATATATTGCAGATCAGATTTTCAGCTGGAGAAGTCAGTATTATCCTTTTTACCTAGGCGATTCTGCCAATTCATACCAGGATCTCATCCCCTGAGTTTGAGCAAAGGTAACGAAAACCCTTGAGATTCTCCATTAGACTGCCATGTCTGTCTGACTCTTTCTTCAGCACTCGTTCCCCTCTGGTTTTCCTTATTTCACTGCTAAATTTTAGATCTGACATCTTAACCATGGCTTAAAATCAGCTATCTGCCCTAAGGAATTGCTCTGTCCTCAGCTTGCAGGTAGAGCTCTGTGGATAGCACCCAGAAGCCACATTAGGGCTGGCAGAGGAAAGAGCCCTGCTGACCTGCTCCCCTGGAGGTGTCAGTGCAATATCTGTGTGTCTTTGACATCTAGCTCATCATTTGGGGATGCAAAGCTTAGGAAGAGAACAAAAAGAAAGCAAGAGATCAATCAAGGAAATGATGTGATAAAAGTGTAATTTTAAACTGCTGTTGTTTCTTGCTCTTGGCTGTCTGCTTCAGCAGGGTCTGTTGTCTAAAACCAATGACTAAAGATCGCTGGGACAGCTGTAATAACTTGTGGTAGATGATGGTTTTGGCTAAGACAGAGGCATAAACTCAGGGTGGCTATGGATGCTGATACACCTGGGTCCTGAGCATCTACAGATCCCACTGAAAGACTGGGGGGAGAGAGTTTTATTACTTCCAAAAACTCACATCCAGAAAAAGTCACCTATAAAATGGACACAAGGGAAGAGGAAGCACTTTTCCAAACTTCGTCGTGTCTCTTTACTGAGGAGATATGTGACATGTTCTTCAACAAAGTAGAAGATATTAGGAGGAACACAGTTTTTTGTTTAAAATAAGAGGGTTTAATCCAGCCTGCAGTCCTGCTGCGACAATTCGATGTCTTGAATTAACTGTGCAAATAGTTACATGCCCAAATTTAAGACTAATTCTATCATCAAGGACAAATGTATAATTCTATCACATAGCATATTATTATTTGAGACAATGACACAAACATGCTGTTGGATCTTCCATTTAGACACAGAAGTTCATGTATAAATAGCCTGAAATCTATCAATTGGACAGAAAAATTGCGTATTTTTAAACTTTTAAATGCTGTGTTCTTTCAATTACCTTGTTCTGTGCTCTGAAATAAACATAAAAGTTACTACATGCTAATCTAAGTTTGAGATCATATTTTAGTTTTTCAATTTCTTTTATTCATGATCAACTGGGCATTGATGTATAAGGTTTCATTTTCACAGAAAGGAAGCATGATTCATTAAAAGGAAATCTAACAGCAAGCAAAGCTTTCCCATTTCCCTCTAGCAATTTGTGATAGCCACAGGTTAAATACCATGATAACTTCTGATACTGACTTTTTTTTTTTTTTGCTAATAATGAGCTCCTAGTTTCAGACTTCTGTTGCTTTTTGAAACTTGCATGTCTCAGTTCAGACATTACCTTTGTGATGTGGCTGAATAATAAGAAAAAGTACTGAGTAAATACACTCTCTCCAGCAGACCAGATGCCATCACACTTACGGTGAAAGGGTAATCCAGGCTGCTTGAAGGAGTCGTGGGTTTACAGAGGGAAACAAACATAGGTGACAATTTCCTTGAGAAAAGAAGGTTATTTTCAAAAGGGTTGTATTCTTATGAATAACTTATTAACTTTGGGATGCTATATATTTAAATGGCTACCACATACATATGGATTCCTTCAGTCTGCATACTGTTTATCAGTGGTATACTGCTGAGTTTGGATCTGAGAGATTCGCACCTACTGAACAGCAGATAGGAGCTACAAATCCTCTTTGTATGTGAAGTGTTCTGGGAAATGTAATCAGGAAGAAAGTGGATGTTTTGATATTGTGTAGCCAACATATGACTTTTAAAATAATTTAATTTGATCTACATTGCATCCCATTTATTATTGCTGTCATGTTTCTGTTAACATAAAAGACACAACCAGCTATTTTACATGGAAGTGTTACACAATTCCTTCTCTTAGAGTGAGTAGTGATATTACAAATGAGGATTCAGAAACTGCCACCCTACTTTGAAAGTATGCTAAGGAGGTGCTTCTGGGACAGTACTGGATGTGGTGAAGAAGAAAATAACATTAAAATGAAGGAATGGGAATAACTTGCTTTTTGCTCCATGACCAAAGTTCTTCAAAACATTCCCTTCTTTTTTGGTGAAAAAACAAATAGCAAAATGTAATAACACGCATCTTCTTCTGAAGGCAGTAAGTACTAAAGGTTTCTTTAAGGAAAAAATGCATACATTGGCAGAGGCTGTATTTTTCCCTCTGTTCTGTGGGATTGAAAATAGCATTACTAGGAACACAAAAAGCACCCTCTAAACCCCATGATGTAAGTAAATGTTGATAAGCTCATTGCTGCAAAACTGATCCTTACTCCACAAGTGGCCCCACTCTTTCAAAGGCTTGTTTGTAAAGTGAGGTACAACTGAGCAAGAGTGATACTTTCAGAACTTGTGTTGCTCAGATTGCTCATTAACACCTATTTGGAGAGAGTCACTCTCAGTCTGAAAACGTAAGTGATTCATTGCCCAACTATGAGGTGTTTGTTTTTATTGCAGTCAACAGCTGAAATGTCAGAACCAAAGGAGTTTATGAGAGCAGATTTATGGAGTGATCCAAAAAGAAAGAGGAGGGAAGGTCAATGCCACTTCCTTGCATTTCTTTCATTCATTTCTTTCTCAGTTATCTTGTAAAAAATATCAAATGTATAGTTTCCCTCCAACCCATTGAATACTGGAAAGATTAGCAGAGTAAAATATACAGCCACATGTCCACTGGAAATCTTTAATTTCTAACATAGCTCTCCCTATGCCATAATTAGATGACACTGATTAATGTTTAATGTGTCATGTGTGCTTAAACTGAAACAACCTGGAGAAGCAACATGCACTTTATCATCAGAGGTATATTCTTCACTAAAAGAAAAAACTGGGCAAAAGGTAGAGAAAGTGACATAGCAGAAAACTATTGCCGAAGAAAAAATGACAACTGTAAATTATACATGGGTAAACTGCACCAAATACATTCCAATCTGCAATCTACTTAGCCATATCTCCATGTAGTTTCATAAGCATTAATATTCAGCTCATGGCTTTTATGCATTTTGAAGTATCGTTTTTTTACTGGTGGATCCTTAGAGCTTATGAACTGATTCAGTGTTCCAAATCCATCTGGAGTCTGTGAAGTAATTTGTATTGCCATTTTTTTTATAAGCTACTGTTTGGACATTTAATCTCGACTTCAATGGCATACATGGCTGGACTCTTACTTTTTTCTGTATATTTACTTCCTTTTATCAGAGTATGTTAACCATCTTTAAAGGAAACTCTCTCAGTTGTCTTCATTTTTAGGTCTAGACATCATAAGAACAGCATACTCAATTTCTGAAATATTTCTACAATGATAGGAACTGAAATATTGTTTATACTACCTGTTCATTAAAATGCATAAGGACACAAGAACCTCACAAAGTTATTAGCTTATTTGGAGAGTTCAAATAAACATCTAAAAATATGGACAGTTTTCTGAGCTGCCCAGTTTCTAGCACCTGGAGGTAATAAATTCCAGATGACTGGCATCTCCCATCAGACCTCTCCCATTTGCACTGGCTGTGGTGAACCAAAAAGAGAAAGTATCTCAATATTTGCTCATTTCTAAGTGTTACATGAAGAAATGTGGTTGAAAAACATTTTGAATCACAATATTGAATGAAATCAATGCAAGCCTAAAAATGAGCAGTGACTTAACGTACACAGGAAGTTCATGTGTTGCACAGAATACTTGTACCTGATTCAAAATTTTACTGGTGCCTAATCACAGATCATTTAAAAATATATTTTCTTCCAGCAATAGACACTTCAAGTTGTTATTAAAGCATGGTCATGTGGTTCATGCCTCTGACACCCTGTTTTGAATCAATGGAGCAACTGCATAGAGTTTGCTCTATTTCATCTCTTTTCAAGTTGTCCAGTAGCTTGGAAAGATAAATTATTTTGATCATCTGTTATCATTGTAGGGAATTGTTTTAAGGCCAAGATATTTAAAACCTTTTTTTAGCTATGATTTAAACTGGTAAGAAAGTTTTTTTTAGAACATTGATTTTTGTTACATTCTGTGTTTCTATATCATTTCCCCCAAAACAGTGAATCCCTGTTCAGTGGTCAGTTATTAAAGGAAATTTGATTTTGTTTAATTTGTCGTTACAGACTGTCCAAAGAAGGCGGGATTCATGTAACTTAACATTAGACATCTAGAAACTCAGCACCTAACTTAAAATCACTCTAGCTAGTTGCAAAAGACATGCACTTCCAAAGGGTGATTCATCCTAATCCAAAATAGCCAGCTTCTTAATTTTTGCATTTTTTCCATTTTGTTCAAAACTAACATATGCTGCATTACTTATTGTCATGGCAAAGGTGTTTTTCTTAATTGGGATTTGTGCCAATCTGTATTCTGGAGGAAACCAGAAGTACCTTTAAAATGTACAAAATCAACATGTTTTTATTGACTGAATGAAGCTTTACAGATACAGAATATGAAGGAAAAGATGGCACATAAAAATATGTTATAAAATAGAGGCAGTACTACCTATACTGAACAAAAGGACAAACTGCTTCTGGTCGTTATGAAGCAGTTATTCAGAAATATTTAGATGCTAAATATATGCTTACTAGGCATACTGCTGTGAAACTGCTAAGTATGTGGTGCCTAACTTATTCAATGCATGGAAAAAAAAGTCCCAGCTGGTACTTCGCTCTGGTCTGTGAGGTCTCCTGTGTGCATTAAACTCACACTGTTGGTGTCCGCCTTGCCAGCCCCAAGTGTGACCGGCGTACTTCGTGTGGGTGCAGCAGCATGGCAGCCTTTTGCCCGCTTTGGGACGCAGACAAGATGTGGCTAGCTAGCGCAAAGCACAGCTTCTAATCAATAGACTAGCCTTAACAGAGTTATATTTGGAAAAGTTCAGGTTCATTTTGCAGATTCAATTTGCATGATAACTACATAGCTTTTAGACACTGAACAATCTCTAAGCAACATTATTGACCTTTCAACCACTAGTTTGCATGTGGTGACATAAAACCAAAGAAACTATTGAGATAAGAGAGAGGATGCCCATAAAAAGAAAAGGCAGGACAGATGTCTGGATTTTTTTTTTTAAATCATCATAGATTTTTAGCTCATTTTTATAAACAATGGTGCAAATCTTAGAGCTTAAATCTCTAAAATCAGCACAGCTGGTCTTCCTAGATCAAATTATACTGTCTAGAGTTAGAGAACTATTAGTTCTCTAGCTAATATTATTAATGATGAATGTTGACAGAGGGCCCAAGCACAAAGATCTGTTCCTGGTTCTGAGGTCTGACAGCCACTGGCAGCCAGCACTGGATTACCATCGCTTTAACAGTAGACATGTTGTAGGCTCCCAGAGGAAAACCTGGGGAAGAATCTATAAGCACTTCTTCATGCACAGAGACAAGATATAGACAAAATACCAGAGAAACAGCCACACAGTGTATTTCTTGGCCTGGTAAAGAGAGTGTTTTGGAATATCTCTTGTGAGGGATATTATTTCAATAGCATGGTCAGGAAGTCATGGTCAGGAATAAGAGTTGTAGGGGAGGAACAGAAAGAAGGAGGTCAGACTTGAAGGTTACAACTGGAAGGGAATCTGAGGCCTCAGAGGGAACTGTTATACTGAAAAGAGAGACAAGAGATGAAGAAAGATATTAAGGCAGCCGATTAGCTAAAATCCTGGTACGTACAGCTTTGGTCAAGGTTACTTTAGTGAAGTTAACTGTGCCAAGGCAAATTAATTAGAGTTTGGATTTGATCTTTCAATATCTCAGCATAAGACGTTTAATTTTGCAAAACAAAGCCAAAGCTGTTTTGGACTTGCTTCTCCCTTTACCCTGCTACCAATGCATACCAGAGATGTAAACGTATTTGGCTAAGTATTTGGGTTTTGTCTGTGTTCATAGTCATCAAAAGAGAGCAACTGGAGGTTGAAGAACAGTCATTCTGCAAAATGCCTGTTGCAAAACTAAAAACTTCTCCCTTCCGGGTTATATTTTACCTTAAGTGCCACAAATTGAATGGGAGAGGGTACACAACTCAGGTAAAAGTGTTTACCTCACTGCTGATATTTTCAGGACCTTTTCATTTGCTGTTTCACATTATGTGTACTTCGTAATACCTGCCTAATGGTTACACAAGCTGCTGTTCAATGAAAAATCAAGCTTTGAGATGAGATTGTTAATCAAAATGCAGCATGCTTCTAAAACCCCAGATACATTGTCTGAATTCTAGCACAGGAATATTATTCTTTTTCTTGGAAACCCTGGTATAAACACAACTCCGAAATACAAATTGCAGTATAGCTATTTGACCTTTCCTCCTTTTCTCTTCATAGCCGTCCTGATGCAGGTTACAGTTCACACATTCTGGAAATCCATTACTTATTAGTGCTAAAGATAGCTTATTTAAGAAATAAATAAGAATTACATTTTCCAACTCAAGTAAGCAATAACATTTCAGTCAAATGTCCTGGATAGCTAATTTAATTCCAACTTTCTCACCAATATAATGTCAATTTAAAACAAATATAGTTTTATAACACTGACCTGTCTTCAGGATAGATGCAGATAATTTTTTTTGTAACAGACAGAAGATTTAGGTAACTGTTCAAATTGCAATATAAAGAACTTGCAGCAGCCTGATTACACTGAATTTTCTTCTGTTTTTTCAGAATGTCCATAGTAATTACACTTTGCTACAGAAAATGAGTGATGGCACTGTCCTCCTCCTGTAAAGAAAAAGAATGAACACTGCTCAGTTCATGGGAAGAACCATTATTCAGGGCTGTTACCAGGAAGGGATCCAAGGCTGTCATTGTAAGTCTCTATCTAAAGCCACAGTCCTGAAAATGGTTAGGAAAAAAATCAGAGAACTCCCCATTCTCAGTATTTGCCATTGACTTGCACTGGATGGATCACTCCATCGGTCATTTTCAGTCCCATCCTGATGTCTCAAATTTTTCTCTAAACCTTCCCATCTAACCCACAGTTCTGGATTCCTTCCTAGGAACTGAGTCAAGGAAATGCTCTCTAATCTGGCACCATGTAGAAGATTTAAGAGAAGAGATTGGAGTGAGACATGGAGAGGAGCATAATTTTTTGGTTGCTGCTGACTCTCACTGTTTCTGATTTAGTATGAATATGAAGACCAAGGAGACAAAGGACAGATTAGCATACATATTTTAGCAGACAGAACATTAATACATGTTTAAATGGCAAGTAACCAAACTGAAGAGAGGGATTATGAGAAAGGCATGTTGCTACGTATAAAATAGACAATATTGCTAGTTTCCACATATTCCAATGTTCCACCTGAAGGTGTCAAGATTTTAACAAAGCCATCTGGAGAGACTAAGAGGATATACAGTGGCATAAAAGTGCTTGTTAAAAGTCTAAGCTACTTACAGGTCGAATTCCCAAGCAAAAAGTAAAGCAGAGTTAAAGGGGAAATGGCAACATTTCCAGAGAGATACAGGAAAAGCAAATGAAATTGCTTTACCAGCCTGATAGACACATAAGTATGCAGGACATAGCAAGAAAGACTATTACAGTGCTTTTTAGTGACTTCGATGGACACCTTCCTGGGACTTTAAGGACAGAAAAGGGACAAGATATATTAATTTCTATTATGCTGAAGAAGAGTATTTTAAGTATTTATTTTTCCTCTGGCTTAAATAATAGATGTGACCATATCACAGAAGGAAGAAATGAAAGCTTTTCTTAAAGACAAAAGAGTCTCTGAATTGTGTTGGGAGGGTTAGCACATGGTATTGTTAAAACTCAGAATATTAATAAAGCCTGTGCTCAAACAGCATTTGAGGAATAAAAGTCTGATTAAACTAGTCATGGATCTCATTTGACAAGTTCTTTAGACAGTAGTGGATCAGGGCATTGTTGACCAAGGAATGATTCTCCTCTCCTTTCATAAACCTCACAGCATTAGCATTTGCAAAGTATGACAGAAATGAGACAGATACCTGTTCAGAAACTGAACCTATGCTGTGGCTTCTCTTTTGGTTGTAGCTGATTTTGTAAAACTAACCACCTTTTTCTTATAGTATAAGTTTCTAAAGAAAAGCATTTGAAAAATAAATTTTCAGAGGTGTCACCTCTAAACATTCGGGTCAGATGATAATATCTAGTCTCTGTTCCCCAAATTCCTCTGGAAACTTAGAGAGATATAGCAACAGACAACATGTGTACAAAATGCCCTTTTTTTTGATAGTCACAGTTGAATTTAGAGATTATTACCTCTTGTTGCTTGTCTAAGGATTTAATGTTTTGTATTTTTCCCTTCCTCACTATGTTACTTGCACTAATGGCAACAACAAAGAATTCATTTTTTTTTTAAGATGTTAAGAGAATTTCTAATTAAAGAATCCTTCTGTTCAAGCTTCTTTTTTGGCATATTTCAGTGTCAGCTGTATTTGAAATCTAACAGAGAATTTGTTTATGGAAGAAGTACCATGAGGGAGAGGTTTTGGCTCGGAGTTTCAGGGTTCTTGGTACATAGACACTTGGCTAGAGCTGTGGAAAAGTAAAGGCACTACAAAGACATTCCTGGACCCTTTTCAAAAACAGTTGCTATTAGTCATCTGGGACAAGCAGCTAAGGAGACATAGGGTAGGTTTTTGGTCAGACAATTTGGGATTGTTCAATAATTAACAAGCAGTCAGCAAATTCTGGGCCAGTTATTACATTACTGAGAGGTTTTGTCTTGAATTATGTGCTCCTCATCACTTCCTTCAGTGCCAAGCATCGTGTGCTCCTATGTAGTTGCCAAAATCCCAATTCCTTTCCCTGTCGTCAGTGGTCTCATTTTGCGACACCAACATGGAAAGCCAAAGCATGGCACTGTCCAATGGTGATTTCTCTCTACAGACTTGGCTAAGGAGGGCAGGAGCCTTGTTGAGAACATGCAAAGGCCCAGCAGATAGTAACTTGATCTAGGGCTTCTTGCCAGACTACTTTCTTCAGTAAGCAGAGGCAGTCAGGCATGCTAGTAGGTCATGAAGGCTTGTTGTATACTAACACAGTAAGATGGCGACCAGTCCTTTTCTTTGACAGTTGTGAGTCTGGCAGAGGAGCAAATATTTCCAAAATGCAGAGGCTGAAAGGCTCTCATATACCCTTACTTAAAGAAAGAAGTCCTTGAATTTTTGTGTGTGTGTGTGTGTGTGTCTTCTTTTAAACAGCACCAATAGAAAAGCTATTCTTTGATGTATATTTACTGTGTTCACAATGACAGAAGGCACTTTCTGTATAAACTTGAACAAATCATTACTCTGTAACCAATTTGGGGAGTCCTTATCATTCCCAATTAAAGTTTGATGTATGGTTTTCTTACCACAGAGCATCTCAAAATCAAATTTCATCTCAAAATCAAATTTAAAGAATGGAATTTATTTTGAAGAAGGGCATGCTTAAAGTCAGTAATACTATATTTATTGTAGCTTAAATGTGGGACCACCTTCCAGATTGCTACTGACTTCACTTATAATGATGATGATTCCATCAAAAAAGGTGTTTGCAAATGAAAAGAGGAAATTGGGCAGACGATGGAAACAAAGATAAGAAGAATACAACAGCTACTGAAGAACAAGTATGCTTGATTTCTTGATTGAAGGGAAACAAAAACTTCTTTGGGAAGTAGATATTAAAAACAAAGTGTGAACAACATGGTGTGGTTAATCACAATAAAGTGCAGATCATAGATGAGGCTGTTCAGAGAGAATTACCTAACTGGAAAGAAACTGGGAATGAAAGGAATCTAAAATCATCGGTTAAGGGTTTTACAAACAAATCTTCTGCTCAGAAAATGTCTGCAAACAATCAGGAAAAGATGTATTTAACTGAGTGGTGTCAAGAAAGATTTCATTGATGAAAAATATTGTTACAAAGTAAAATGTTCCAGCTAAAATTTAAAGTCTATATTCTGTTTTTGCAAGATTTGGATGTAACTGAACTGCATTAACTGTATTAATAGCAAAAAAATATCAAGCATGTTGAAAGGAATGGTAGGATTCTTTGAGAACAAGAAGGATGCCAAAGTTTCAGGTTGTAAAGAGCCATCCAGATAGTAGACAAGGATGACATGGAGAGGAAAGCTTTGCCAGACAAATGAGGAAAAGCCTGCAGTTTAGTTAGGTAAATTACACTGCAGTATACAACAGTATCACACTGACAGAAATTTGCAAGAATATGTTTGAAAATTTTAAGGGTATCTGTTATTAGAATTTAAAATAGGCTGCATGGAGAAAAGAATGGATTGATACAACAGGAAGACAAGAGTTTAGAAAAGGCCTAGTTTGCTCTTGCTTATTTCCTTGTTTGTTTTTTTTTTAAGTTGCAAATATTGAAATGTATTGGAAATGCTATTAGAAAACTAAAAGAAAAGAAAAGAACAATTTCCATGTGTTTTATAGGGACTGAGAATATGCAGGTTTTCCTTGATATTAATTCTTCAGTGAAAACTTTCTGAGATTTGAAAGTCAGTATTTAGATTTAACAGTGTCTCATGATATTGAAAGGAATTGCACAGATGCCACAGGAAAGAGGCATGGGCTGTCCAACAGTGCAGACGTAGACAGCTTTATACAGGAGTTCTAGAGAAGAGGAAATAAGGAAACAAAGACAATAAAGAGTATTTTTAAGATTAATTCAGTAATATTTAGGCTTACTTAAGGAGCTGCAACATACCACCCAATTAGATCATATGCCTGGGATTAGTGACTTGATGAAAAGTGGATTTAAGGGAATCTGACAGGAGCAGCAGGAGGAAGTTAGCACTGTATGAACTCTGACCTGAAGTGACTTTATGTTGGCATGAAGTGTACAGAAGAAAAGATGAGATCAGTGAAGGATGTCAGGGAATACAATGAGCAATGACAGGAAACTATGAGAGATGGTCTTACTGGATCAAAACAAAAACTATCATCTGAGGAATACACTACTTCTGGCAGCAAGTCATTAGACAACAGGAAGAGATACCCAAGAAGAAAGAGATGAAAAAAACCCACATGGAGTATCTTTTACAAAATCTCATTGAATAAAATGGAAAATTACAAGTGACCTGACAAAGGAGGAAGGACAGAACAGTTTTAACTATCACTGCTCAAAATAGGCCATTTGCATAAGATATGTTAATGCAAAGATAGAAGATAGACAATAGGGAAAATTTGAATTCAGACAATAAAATGTGTGACCTGGCCTCATTAACTGTAAATCACATTTCACTTGATGCATCTAACTGTCTGGAGATGAGTATAAATTACCACATTAGAAAGCTGGCAGTAATATGCAGTGAGTAAGAAAGGAATGTTATCTTCATAAGACACAAAGATGTAGAAAATAAAAAATAAAAAATGAAAAAGCATTACCAAATTTTTCAAATGTTACTGTTAATGGAATTGGGATATATGTGAGAAGACCAGATGTGGCAATAGCAAAGAAAAGCAGAGATCCTTATCACATCAAAAGTACAGAAAATATTGAAGAGCAACTATCGGCAATGATAAGAATCGGATAAAATATGGGGAATGGAAAGCAGAAATGGAACACCAGTCATTTCTAGTGCACTAGGATTGTATCATAAGGATAACACATCAATACTGTGTAAATTGGAAGTCAGCTCTATTGCAGAAAGTCTTTTTGCAGTTGAGGCCAAAAAAAAAGTGCCAAATTTGTCCTCAACTCATAGTGTGTGTTAAACATACTCAACTGGCAAATGGTATCTTAGTATTAACAGTACAATCCATCTTACATCTGCTTGCTAAATGGCTACGTTGTCCTGATCGCAGGTTTTTGTTGTTGAATAGAAGAGGGCACACACACACACACAAATGCACATATACTAGTTATTTTTGTTTTTAATAGGAGAAAGCAAGGCAGGGGTGTGTTACTTTATGAAAGAAACCTTTACAATTAAAAATACATTTAGCAACACTGATAAAGATTATACGAAATAGCGCAATTTTGCAAGCATTAACTCTCACCAACAGTAATGTTCCTTTTCTCTAGAGAGGGGGAAACGAGTGATACATGCAAGCACTTAAATCTCTGCCTATGATCTTCTTATGACCATAAAAAGACTTAGAGATTCTTCTGACAAAAAACTGGGCTACTTTTTAACGTATGTGATGCTCTATGAAACAATAACTTATGGCTGAGTGCAGACCCACTTTTTCAGGGGCAAGAACTCAAGAACTGGGCTCAGGTTTTAAGAGTGCTAGAAACTTTTATTTGGGGAGACCTAAGGACCTGCAGGCTTTTCTGGGGAATTTGGGAGCAGACTATTATGAATCCTTCAGAAGGCAACTCTGAAACACACCTGTAAGATAATGACAATGGTAGCGTATTAAACACATTGATCTGAGGTATATTCATATTAGCAACTTTATTCATCCAAAGATCCCAAACCTTCAATCTTTCTGTAGTTACATACATCAGGGATCTGCTTCTATGTTTCGTCTCTTAGAGCTGGGGCCCTTCTAGCTGGGTAAGTCAGAATAACTGTGATAATTCAGGGGGTCATACATTTCTTCACCAACCCAAGGAAATTTAATCTGTGACCCAATTTCCTTTATCATACTGTAATATGAAATCACACATGATATCAGAGCTCATGCAGGGCACTCCAGACTCTGACTCACTCTTTCTTTCAGCAGTTATTGCCAGATATAGGTTAAGACCACAACACATTGCTCTTTTAAAGTTATATTTATGGTTATTTATGGAAAGATATTTTTTTCCAAGTGGAAGGAAGATGAAAAGTAGGGAAGGAAACAAACCTCAGAAAGAGTAAAATATGCCAAGTGGAATAAAATAAGAGAAAGACAGATTGAGTGGGCTGTAGGTAGGTGCCAGGGCTACTGGATTGATCCATGGTGAGTCTAAATATCTGTCAAGAGACAGGGCTTTGCTACTTTTCAGAAAGTTCTAGAACTCATCAAAGTCACCAGTCAAGAATATTTTTCCTTTCAAAATAGGGTTTTTGTTTTCTTGTTACTTTGACTGCATTTCTCCTTATTGTTATTAAAGCAAATCTCTAGCAGTCATGCAAAAATTACAAACCAAAACTAGGACAATGCTATACTGACAGTGATAATTTCAACAGAGCTAATAGACTATATCTCCCACACAACAGTTTCCTGTCCCAAAAGATTTTCACTTTTATTTCTTTTCATTATCCTAAAAAGTTCTGTCACTTCCCTGTGTTCATGCCCGTTAAATACTGGAAGACCTCTGTCATAGTTGCTCTAGCCATTAATCACTTGTCCAAGCTACCATATGTATGTGTGGCTCTTCATCTTCTCTAGGAAGTCAGTCTCTTTGTCTCTTTGGCTCTCTCATCATTATAATTTCTTTTCTCAGATCTCCCACCAATAATTTACACAGAAACACGGTGTTCAGGAATGAATGCAGTGTTGCAGCACAGCGGTTTTGAAAGGGAATGTTACCACCCTGTTCTTTCATACAAAGTCTTTTCTTATGATAAATAGTTCCTCAGTTCCTGTTATTTATCCAGTGCAGGCAGCAGTGAATGACCTTTAAGTAAGCATACTTCTAAAGAGAATACACTTCAGCACATGTGGGCAGAATATTTTTCAATTATTTCATAGCAAAGACCTGAGAATATGCAGGACTGAACCAAGTAGCTTTCTCTATACATTTAGTTTTAAGAGACAAAACCATTATTATTTAAATTGTCAAATAGTGCTACAATTGCAGACACAACTTGGGATCATTTAAGTTAGTCACATAGCCTTTTTCTTTCTTGTTACCTATTGTTTATGCATTTTATTCAGATTTCCAAGCATGTTAAGAGACTGTGCTGAACACCAATGCAAGATTTTGACAAAAGTGAAGCTCTGTTCTTGCACATCTTTTTCAAAATATGTTCCCAACCATCCGCCTAATAGCTCTTAGCTCTCCAGAGTAACACGCAAAGAAGCAAAAAGCTGACGCTTGCTTAGTAATGCAACAAATTTGCTCTAATCTCAGTGGAAGACGAGTGTCTATATGTCACATTTGGTTTGCAAAATTTTAACCATGTTTTTGCTGAATAAATGTGTGCTTGAGGATTTGAGTGGTAATCTGACATGGAGCCACAGCTTCTCTGTACTCCCTGTTGCATAGAGGTAGGTATTTAAAGTGGTATAATGTGACGAATACTCATTTTACATTCACAGCTACTCACTAATGGCTACCTCAGATTCATAATGCCCCAATCAGGATTTCCTGTTGATTCTACGTAGAACTGCTAATAAAACACAATGCAGACCAAGGCTAACAAGCGTCCCCCAGATATCACCAGCAGTTGCTGACCATGGCTACTGCAGACCTCTTGGGAATTTTTGCAGCTGGAAAGCCTTTAGGATCCTCACTCTTCAGTGAGGAAAAACGGTAAAATGGTGCAGAGAACAGACTTGCCTCCTCTCCTAGATTTGGCAGGATAATTAGAGATCTCATCACCCTGAATGTAAATGCTGTCAATAATAAAATATTTGGCAAGATTTCTCTGGAATGCTACCACATCCCAGAAAGCATGAACAAGAACAGAAGAAAAAAATGAACTTCACTCAGTTACTTTATTTTCCTTAAATTTCACTTTCTGAAGATGTTTTTTTTCTCTCCAGGTTTAGAAAATCTGCATTTACAAGTTTCTGATAGGGCTGTTTCCTGGTATATCATCATTTCTATTATGCCAGGTTCATTCTAAGGCAACAAACAGTATTTTCTACTTACAGCCACAATAGATATTTACATTTAGAATATGAACCTCAATCAAATATAGCCTCTAAAAGTAGGAATTATAGTTTAATTCAGTAACCTCTGTCATCCCTGGGGAGACATATGCACCTTCAGAACAATGATTTATTCCATCTGCTGATAGGTGTCTGAGGCAGGCAAGTCTGAGGCTTTCACCCTCTCTTAATTATTGGAAGATCCTAGATGCCTAAATGTTTAGAAGACTGTCACTGAGTGAGATGAATCCCACTTTTATTCATGGGTATTAAATATTTAAGAGCTTTACCATCCTATTCACAACACTAAAGACAGTGATGGACATGGCTTCGTGTGTGTGTATGTGAGTACGTTTGTGTGTGTGTATATATATATACACACACACACATTACCAGGAAGCACTAGAAATCCCATTTTACACTGAAAGAACTGAGCCAGAGAGAGTTTACTGTATTTCTTAAACAAATTTAAGAAATAATTACTGCACAGCCAAGACTTGCTCTAAGCTCTTCTCAAGTATCTTACCCACTAAAACTATCCAGCTGTAGTTTGCTTCCCATGGCTGACTGCTATTCAGCTTGATATTTTAGGTGTGGAACTATTCATACTAGGGCTTTGAAACCAGTGGGCATATCCAGGGACTATAAAGGATTTAGCTAATTTCTGTGACTTTATCTACCCAGAAATCAGCATTATGGTGGTTAAGAACCCTGAGAACTTATAAAGGGGGCTGACAGGGTGCTGCCAAAGTTTTACTTTATTGCTATCAGCTGTGCAGGACTAAAGATAGTCAAGACATCACTGACCAAACTGTATTTATGCAGCAAAGATTCCTAGCCTAAGAGAAAGGGTGTTTAGAGAGCACATGAGAAAAAGGTTTTGGCACTCCTTAATTGTAATGGACAAGAATTCATAGGAGAAGCTTGTACTGACCCTACAAGATCAAAGAATTACTGTGATGTAGATGTGCTTTTTTCTTATGCAGTGCTTCTTAGGTTGCATAAAGTAGAAGTTTTTAAACACAGTAATTGCTATGACTTTTGTATACCTCCATGTACAGAGTTAATGGAGAGAGGAAGGAAGCAGTGCAGAAGGAGGGAAAATAAGAGTGTGCTAACAGGGTTTTCTTCTGAAGTACTGGTACTTTGCAGAAGTCACACTTTGTACAATTATTTCTGTTTAATTATGTGTTTCACAATACACGCTTTCAAAAGAGCTGACAAAGGTAGCATAAAAGTGGGAAGAAACAAAATTGTAAAATAAATGGTAGGCAACAAATTAAATCCTAAAGCAGGAATAAAATATTTCTCACCAAGTCACTTCCAATATTCAAAAGTTTAGACAGAAGTGATGAGGATAAGTGCAAAGAGACCAACAACACAGAGATAAAATAATGGTTGATGTCATTTGATTCAGACTACACTTGCCTTTTATCTGCAAAAGAACAGATGCTCTAGCTAGTTCCAAATTATGAAACTGTAGCTTCAAAACACATTCCTCTCTCCAGAAAGCAGATTTAAAATTTAAATTAGTGTCTCTGTGTTGTATGCAATTCAAATACTTTTTCACAGGAAGAACAGACTCCCATGCTTTCTATCAAGGCACAGGTCTCGGAAAATACATTTTACTTGCAATGAGTTGTGAATGACCACTTAAAAGTAAAATAGATCCTTTATCATCATGCAGATAGGGGCAACACTTATCAAAAAGCATAGAAACTCACAGTGTTAAAAGAACACGCACAGTTCTCTCTCTCACTGATTTACCAGAAATGAATAAATTTAGTATAACTGGTTCCCTGACATGTGATAGACCATAATATTGGCAATCCTGACCTAAACCACGTGGGCGGTCATTCTCTGTAACAGGTTCTAAATTTTATTATCTAGTTCAGAAACAAAGCACAATGAAAATACTGATTTTTTCAAATTAAAAAAAAAAATTATGATGTCCAGAAGAGGGAAAAAGCAAACACTACATCATTTATTCTTCAAAGTCTCAAACTTTTCTTCAGACAGGATGATAATGTTCACTCTGAGAAAGCTCAACTTCCAGCTGAGACAGAAGTTGTTAATGGAAAACCATAGGAATTCTGCCATGTTTCTTTCCTATTTCATCCATTAGGATAGTAGAGGAGACACAGAAAGAGAGAGAAACAATATACTGTAGAATTTTGTGTCTTAATTGCTCACTTTTAATCTGAAATACAGCATTATATATTCATTTATTCAATAAACATTTCATGTGGGGAGGATGATAATTCCTGAAGGAATCGGTAAAATACTGTGAAAGATTCCTATAGTACAGTGTTACTTTAAAAGACACAGCCATAATAAAAAGCAGATCTAAATAGGCATGATGCTGCACAATTTCCATTTGTAAACCTTTTCCATGTATAAAATTACACTTACTGATTTATAGGCATGGCTCCATTTTGTATCCACCCTGTACTTGTTCCATTGTCTCTAGAGGAACATTGTAATGACAGCAGCTTTGCTTGGAGTGACGTGAATAAGGGGAAATTGAAAAGCAGATCAATACTAATGCAATCACAGGAAAAAAATCTTAATCTCTTAACATAATATTGCAGAAGTTGAAGTGGAGTTAAAGAAGAACTTACTGATACAGACAAGAGAACTAAAGGAATACACACACAAACAACACCATTACCAGCGAAGTGGAGATGACCAGAGGAAATCTTTCAAATTGTCAGGAAGAAGGATGAGAAGAATACAGTGACAAATGAACTAAGCATGACTGATTTCTGGAAAGAACAATGGGAATGGGAAGCATCATATAGCCCTTTGGCAAAGTAGATATTGAAAAAAGAACATGTGAATGGAGTGATGTGATTAACCAAAGTGAAGCGCACATCATGGAAGAGGAATTTCAAAGAAGACTGAGAAAATTACCGAACTGGAAAGCACCAGGAAAAAGAACAGAATCATTGATTATCAGCTAACAAGTTTTATGAACTAGTATCCTCAATTCAAAATACATATATGAGAAGCTAAGAAAAAATGTAGGTAGCTAGATAATGGCCAGAAGGACTGTCCTGGCTTCAGCTGGGATAGACTTAATTGTCTTCCTAGTAGCTGGTACAGCGCTGTGTTTTGGGTTTAGTAGGAGAAGAACGTTGAAAACTTCCTGATGTTTTCGGTTGTTCCTCAGTAGTGTTTAGACTAATTCAAGGACTTTCCAGTTTCTCCTGCCCAGCCAGCAAGAAGGCTGGAGGGGCACAGGAAAGGTGGGAGGGGAGACAGCCAGAGGGCCAAAGGGGTTTTCCATACCATGGGACGTCATGCCCAGTTTGGCGGGGGGGGGAGGAGGA
>JAVKLA010000073.1:24152439-24206648 GCA_034782735.1 Sagittarius serpentarius
TTCTGTTCTATTAAACTGTTCTTATCTCAACCCAGGAGCTTTACTTTATTTTCCGATTCTCTCCCCCATCCCACTGGTTAGGTGGGAGGGAAGCGAGTGAGCGGCTGCGTGGTGCTGAGTTGCTGGCTGGGGTTAAACCACGACAAGGATTCAATTAATTAAGAAGCTGGAAAATGTGTTACACTAGAACAGGCTCACATGCAGGTTTGACGCTCCTGGAGAATTTACACAACATAAGGATGTCGTAATATATTGCCTATCCCTTTGGAATGGACCTGCATTAGCCCATGGAGTAAAAAGGCTTTCTTGGCAGCTAAAAGCAGGTCAGGCAATTCTAGCCATTGCAGAAACTTGATAATTTCTAGCAAACAAGTTCTTGTATCAGGGAAACAGAGCCTGAGGAAAGAAGGCAGGCCTGCCAGCAGGGTAGAATAGCCTTTTCCAGGAAAAAAAGACATACATGTTTCAAGACCTCACCAGAGGCGATTCCTCCAAATGTTTTGAAGCAGTCTTTAGAAGAAATTTATTTGAGACCAGAAAAATAGAAATAGTGTGATGAATCAGTCTGAACAGGAGAAAGCTGGGGGAAAGGCCATTTTTTGTACCTTATAAGACCAGTCAAAGCTGAGCTCTGCATCACAGTCACCTGTTATTGTTATATTATTTCATTCCTCTATTCCTCTTTCTGGCTCAGCTTTCTCTTTTTCTGTGTATTTCAACTCATTTTCCTTTTCTTCTGCAAATAACTGTCACCATGTGGTTCAGTAAGAGTATTTCTCTGTTTCTGATTTAATAAACATCTATAAATTCAGATATTTGGGTCAGATATTTTTCTGATATGACAGTATGGTTTTTTATGAACCTCTGCGAGTACTGCCAGCAGAATTCAAATTCTGCAGGATTAAAAGATTTTGTTCAAAAACAAAGATCCAATACAAGTTTTCTAAATCTCATGTACTCTTTTAGCTTCGTAAACTTTCAGCTTTTCTCTTCAGTGTGCCTGCTCAGTTTGCTCCCCGCACATTATCAAAAACATTGGGATGTTCCTGTTATTTACAGTCAGGATACACAATGTAGGTAAGTCTGAAAGTTTGTGGATTTTGCCTTGAACTTGAAAATTTTGGCCAAATATTACCTTGTATCACTATGCTAGAATCAAACTGAATAGAGTTCTGCTATCATCTAAAAAAGGTAATATGTCAGATGATTAATTGTAATGCTGAAAATGCAGGGAAAAAACAAAGTGATTATTCATGTTGTCTTGAGCAAGTCATTAATCTTTCATTTGCAGCTGAGCAAACTGGAGATGATAGCTGGTTTGGGCTCTGTAGAGGGCAAGTGTTATGAGGGTGTAAATGTTAAGTTTTTTTTTATTATTGCTACTAGTTCACACAAGGAATTTGGCAACAAGTGAGAGGTTGCATTGCTGCTCAATTCCAACATAAAAAGTTGTGGCTGACTGACTATCTCAGAAATGGTTCTTTTTCCATATAATCTAGTGGCAGGAGAAGAAACAGAGGTAACAGTTCAACCAACTCTAGTTAGTAGGAATTCATTCAAGCAATCAGGTTGTCTTCCATTAGATGAATGTATACAACACCTGGACTGATAATATTCTAAGCATGTGCTCCTCAATATTTGTGAATCTGCAGAATGAATGCAAATAAATTTAAGCCTTAAAAATATTACTGCTTTTTTTCTGACTAGTGAAGGATTAACAAAAAGCAAGCAAAGGATAATGAAAATAGCTTGCAGTGCTTTTTCGTTAATACATATTATTAGTAGGCATAACTTAAATACCTTTCCACTTCTCCTCTGCTCCGGAGCCAGGTATCCCTGAAGTAGAGCAGCTTTGCTGCTTACACCTGGATTTTGACAACTTTATCCCTACCTGATGCACATAGAAATATGGAGGCACTGCCTCTTACGGGTATTCACACACCAAAGGAAGCACATACATGAGCTTAGAAGATGTCTTAAATCAGGACAATCCAATGTTTCCTCTTCACTTAAAACTGCTCAGTATTAGAGCAGACCTTGCAGACCTCTTAGTAAAGAGCTAGTTCTAGGCACCTTCAGCTTTACACTGCCAGTCCCCCATGAATTAGGCAACAGGGACACTAATCCACATTTGAAGCGAGTTTAGACATCCGTGTTGTGCGTTCATCCCAAAAGCACTACAAACTCCTCATACATATCTCTGCACAGCCTTGTTTTACATCAAGGTAACATCTGATACATTCGATATCCAACTGCTTACTCCTTTTCTGTCCCGCTGGTGTTTTACCAGTTGTGCTTCTGGTGCATTCAAATGAGGAAACACTCCAAATTACTCCCCTGAACATATGTGTTTCCATGCACAAAGTCCTCCAAGGACACCTCCAAGGGTGTACAGACCCTCACAAAGAAATCTCTGTCAATGGAGGTATATTCTTAAATTCTTAAAACCCCAGGTCCTGTCAGCTTAGACCGGTGCCTGGAGAAACACTGGACAGAGTTGTGGCCCTCCTGCCCTGCTCACAGGCCACAATGGCAAAAACTGCCGCAATTCTGGCATCTCAGGACCGAGGGATGGGGGAAGTCTTGGCCTTGTTTTCTTTCCTGTTAACATAGAACAATACCACCTTCTCCTCCGTCTCATTTCAGATATCCTTAGTCTCCCCACCATACACAACTGCCAACTAGCAGCATAATAATCAGGTCCCCATTAATTAAAGAGCAACAACCAGACCTATTACTATAGGAAAGCAAGGAGAAATGCTTACCCAGAACTGGGTCTTCAGACAGAGTCTGGAGCATCAGCTACAGCATCCTCTCAGCTGAGGTCAGGAAGACTTTTTTTCTGCTCACAGGATGCAACACAGCTAAACGATGAACCGGAACCTTCCTGCCAGCCCTGAGCAGATGAATGAGGAGGTATCAGTACATCCACACAAACTGACCTCAGAACATGTCCAAAATAATGTAATTCCTATGCTGCTTCATTTTATTGCCTTCTGTGGCCTCTTCAGATTTAAGATTTGCTAATCAGAATATTTGCCACCATTTATTAACTATGATGACATTTATTGGAACGAGCAAATTTAGAAAACGTTTCTTTTTCACAAAATCTCTGGATTTCTTAAAATTTTATCTTAAATGACATGCTACTCTTAGTGCTCTGAAAGTGGCCCTTTGATTTTCAGATCTTCTGGGAATATTGAAAATAAAAAGTTTCTTCTAAAACTGTGTGTTCTGTAGATTTTAAACCTACTACAGATTTACACCAGCACAACTGAAAGCCAAGTTTGTCTTTCCATTTGTCATTACTTACTCAATTTATGGATGGTCTGGCTAATGTGATGCATGATTTATGACACAAAATATTGCTGTACATAGCTAAATATTCAGAATGCTTTGCAGTTATCGCTGGGCTGCACAAATGGCAGGAACATTTCATCCAAACATAGATACAGAAATGAATCTGAATTCTCTACCAAAGGAAAGAAAATAAATGCATTATTTTCACCCCTTCCTAATAACATGTGCTTTTCCATTGTCTTCAAGCCTGCAAGTTAGCTGTGGCTATGTGAACGAGTTCCTCTATCAAATACATTTTTGCATTATGTACCTACTAAAAGAGCAGTGTTTGTGGATCAAACCAAAGACCTTTCTCATGCTGTTCTGTTCAGTCATATTCCTACATGGCCAGGGTAACTCCTCAGCAACCTTCTCCTTGTCCTGGATGCTCAGGCAGTTTGTAGCAGTGGGAAGTCATGGAGCAAAACATAGAGGTTCCCAGCAACTTTCAGCTGTAACACTGTCATGCCTCTAGGTACAGCACCCTTGAACAGACTCCACCAACTGACTGGCATGGAAATGGTCTTCTGAGAGATACTTATAAGAGCATCTGTGGTCTCTTTCTCAAAGAGAAAAATTTCTCAGTGAGAAAAATACATTATTATTAAGGCTCCCTGCTAGCAATTTGATGTCTTCATTCTGGTGAGGGTTCACCCACGTTTGTCTTACTCCACTAGCAGATATTTATGGAGAATATATATTTAAAAAGTCAGTCATTCTTTGGTCTGTGCCCAGCAATATGTTGCATCTCTCTCTTGAAAAGCAAGAAAATGTAAATAACAAGTCTTTATAAACTCGATTCCATTCTCTGTTACCAGTTTGTGCTTGCAGGTATCAAGGAGATGTGGTTGGTACAAACCAATATGGATGTTTTAGCAGACAGGTATGAAAATCCCTTCATTCCCATTACTCTGGGTGCTTCTCTGTGCTCTTATGGATTACTTAGTGTTTATTCCTGCTAGACTGACTGTTTGCTATGCAGAGCAGGGCTGCCTCTGCAGGTTTTGCTTTGAAGGTGTAGTACTGGGCGGCTAGAAACAACCAGGTTCTCTTGAGCTCCTGATGGCTTATTTGTTACTGCAAGCAGCTTAGTGAGATCTTTTCTCCTAAAAAGGATTAGGTTAAAAGAAATACTGTTTGGAGGATGAAGTCCTGCTCTTTTTGTTGTTACAAAGTAGGAAACAAGCAAAACAACACATTCTATAAATAAAACCACTTAAAAATTCTAGCAGTTTTTCAAATCTCAAAAAATAATCTTTCATATGAATGTTATAAAGGAGAATAAATTAAATTTTCATTCGGCTGAGTACTATGCATAAAGTGCTAATGTTGTAAGTCTATTTATCGGGCTGGCTGGAACATGACTAATAATAAACTGAGAGACTATATTATTATTACAGTCTAATAAACAAAAATTCCCTCTTACCTTGCTTTATGCTATTTTCTATAAAGCAGAAAGAAAATACATTTTCATACAGTTATCATTCTTCAATCCCCCAATCTCTTCTTAAAAAGCTTATCAGTATTTCAGAGAAATTGTTGAAAAATTGAGTACTTGGAAAACTAAGAGGAGTTTTATGTCAGAAAGAGATAAGTTGCTCCCAGGTCTGTGCACCTCATTTCTACAGCATTTTTAGGAGAAAACAAGCAAGTAGTCTGACCATATCAGTAAAATTTCACATCCCTTCGACAGTACCTTCCTTTTTAAAAAAGATTACCATGCTGTTAACTTCTCAGATGGGTTTTTTTTTGTTTGGTTGGGTTTTTTTTTTAAATCACCTTCCATTTCTCTGCCTAATGAACAATCTCAAGAGGGATCCCTAGTGTGAAGCTGAGGAACTACAGATTACTTGCATAGCTTTCACATATGACCTTTTCTATGCTCCTCAGTCTGTATGATTTTGTAGGTGCATTTTGTTCTGTGCACCTGTAGCTGATGCTGTGTGCATGACATGACCTCCCACAAACAATGTGATCTAAAGGTTTCTGAAGGACTCACTATAGCTTGTCCATGGAAATCAGCACAGATTAGGCTATTTGAGCCACTCACTTTAACAAACTCTGTTTACTGCCTGAGAGATCTCTTTTGCCTGCCTACAAACTGCTCCAGGGATATACTTCTCACCTCTTTGCAATATGCCAAACCCACTCTTCAGAGCTTTACAAAGTGAAACATTCACTCTTATCCTGTCCCACATTCCTTGTTCTCTAGAAAGTAAAAGTCCTTAAAAGCAATTTCAAGAATCTAGCAGGTCAATTCCCTTCTCTTCTAGAACTGAATTAACCTCTCCTTATCTTCTGGAAAAACAGGGAATACATATTGCTTCAGGAGTCTTTGCTTTGTGTTTTCATTTGCTATAAATGTTAGAATAACCATCTAAGTGGACTTGCAACAGCTACCTGGCCTTTTAGAGACAGATGTTTTAGCCACTTTTTTTTTTTAATTGAATCCATGTACATTGTTTTTTTCCCCTTCCCTGATCAAAAAGCAGTAATTTCTCAGTGACGTCCCCACTTCAGCTCTACTTCTAAGCAAGCCAGAATTCAGAGAAGTCAACACATGCCATTAGATTCAGTCCAATCTTAAAATCAAAAATTTTATTTCACTGTGATGCAGCAGCAAGGAAGAATTCTTACAGACAAGCTCAAGTATATATACTGCTTTCTTTTTCAAGGAAGAAAGACTTTTTTACAAAAGTTCATCAAGTCAAAATGTCAGATTTCAGAGAGATGGGAAGGTTCTAGCTTATTATATATTCTGTGCTATATGTGCCATGTGTTCCTGCTTGGCATAGTCCTGATAAAGTAAATTACACTGGAAGTTTACTGCACATAGGAGAATTCACCTGGGCTTGGAAGCACAGCAAACTGCTCCAAGGATGTACTTTAATTGTATTAGATTTCTCTATACAATAAAATTATTTTCTTCTTTTATTATTTACTGTACCAAAGTGATATTTTTTCCATATGCTGTCCCTCTCTTAAATCAATTTCATTACTTCCTGTGACAGCAGTCAATGTGTCTTGCAGTAAATGCTAAATTTGTTATGCCAGAAGGCAGGACAAATATGGCACAATGAATACTTGTTACTGGATAACCAAATTATTTGATTTAAAACACTATTTTACAATGTAACACACCTTCTTTGCAAAATGAGTTTTTCCATAAAATTTTCCAATATTTTCTACCACAAGGAACTTTCCTAAACTTTAACAGTTCTGTGTTCAAAAGAAGCAGGAATAATCATTGGAGCAGAGACCGCAGCTTAACCTTTTCTTCTTCCTGCATAGTGGCAGAGCAGCACAAGGCTCGCTCCTTCTTGTCCTGGCCCTTTCTTTCTGCCTCCCTCCTGTGCTCTCCCAGTGCATCCTTGGCATGGCACTGGCTCTCATAAGGGAGTGACAGGGGCCACAGGGCCAAGGAGAGCATGGGCACTGGGACTTCACCTCTGGGAGCCAGCTATTGGATTAATTTTTCTTTAAAGGAAAACTGAATCCTCCACCAATCTTCTGAGAGAGAAAACAGATTGAAGCTGAACGAGGCCTTGTGCTGAGCTTAGTGGTCCTGAAGTCTCAGGTACCTGTGGACAACAAAGGAAAGCTTGGCACTTCTCCTCCCAGGACAGAAAAGAAGAGTAGGACATGGATCTAACCTAGAGCTTCCAATCGTGGCCATAGATGTGGATCCCTGGTGAACACTTAGGCTTTATGGGGGGTTACTCAGTGAACTGCAGCTATTTCAAAGCAAAGTAGCTACTGGTGCAAGCACTTTGTAAATCATACCAAAATTATTGTTTAATTAGTAACAAGGGGAAGGGAGATAAACTAGAAGCATGGAAGATTATTTAGGTGTTAGAGATATCGAAGTCAGGAGGGCCTGACAAAGTTTCCCCCTGAGTACTCACAGCAGTATCCAGAGCACTGACTTCTGAAGATGCTTAGAAGACAGAGAGATCCCAAAGGAATGGGAAAGGGCAAATAGAAAACCCTTCTCAGAGGAAAAAGGTGTGTCTAAGGAATTAGTGACTATTCAACCTAATTTCAGTACCCCAAAGGATAGTGGAATAAATTAACAAATAATCTATCAGTTCGTTAACACCAAGAGGGTAATAAGAACCATTTAACATGTATTTGTCAAAAACAAATTGTGCTCATGCAATACAATTTCCTCCTTTGACAAAATAATTAGCTAAGTGGATGAGTGGGAAGCATGAAATGTGACATATCCTCTCTTTATTACGGCTTTTGACACAGACCGACATGACATCCTCATAATCAAACTAGAGAAATATATTCTAGATAAAACTGCTGTACAGAAGGTTGAATAAAGAATAGTTCAAAGTCTGTTTTCTACTGAAAAGAGGTTAAATGGAATCTTACAGAGATATGTCTTATGTTTTAAATTCTTTAATATTTTCATTAAGGTGAAAAATTATACAGAGAATATGTTGGCAAAATTAACAGATAACACCAAATAGAAAGCTCTTTGGATAAGTGACATAAAATTTAAAATTGTTTTAACAACTTTGAGAAATTATCTGAAAGAAAGAAGTTGATATATGATGTGTTACCTATGAGGTACATCACATGAGAAGGGTAAAGATTGAATGTATGACTGCAAAATATGGAGTAAAAAGTTAAAAGCTACCTTTGGAAAGCATTAGAATTATATTGTAAATCACAATGTTGCTTCAAAAAAGGCAAATCTCTTTTTAGCATATACTAAAGGTGCTTTCGTAACTTAATCATTTTACTATATCTGGGAGTATATGTCTCCTATATATATTAAGCAAGGCTTAGATTTTTAAACACTACACATGAACAAAAATCTAGACAACAGAGCAAATTCATAGGAAAGGAAAAAATGGAAAATATTTCAAGCATTCTGAAAAAAATGAAGTAATGGAGATGGTTCTTCAACGAACAAGAACAAAGAAATAGGCTGTGGATTCCATTTTCACGTAGATAAAAAGTTGATATGAAACTGACAGTGATACATTATTTGCTATGGGGCTGGAAAAGAAGAATTTACTATAGATTGAAAAATATTGATGTTTGAGTATATTTGGAGGAGTTTGTAGAATCACTGAAATGCTCTTAATTAGAGATTTCAGATCAAGGAGTATGGTTATCCTCATTTCAGGGACATGACTTACCACTGTGTAACAAAACCTCACTAAAAATACATGTATGGTAAATCAAAAATGAGATATTGGCTGCCCACTAAATTGTCTGGAGATCGCACCACTACTGAACATTCACAAACTGACAGAGCATTTCTAGCTCTGTGGTCACCCACCCTTCAATTCCTCACACCCAGGTGTCGAGCCGTGGGCAATGGCACAAAGGCGCCCAGCTGTGGGAGCTGAGTGATACTTCAGCCAGAACCCATCCATCGGGGAAAATGAAAACATCAGCCCTGGAGAGGGGCGAGAAGCAGAAATTCCTGGGAAAGAAAATGTGGCCAAGAGTGGCACAAACAGCTTTAGACAAAGGAAAACCTGCCTGGGCCTGCAGGCTGGCTACTAGGCCTGCAGGTTGCTCAGTTTGCCTATGCAGACGAAGCGAGATCTCACCTGTTACAGCAACAAACGTCATTCAGACTGTGGATTCCCTCTGCACAGGTTTCTACAGATGCTGAATTTTAGTCCTTCTCCCTTCCATCCCCATCCCTTTGCCCTGCTGGAAGCAAGAGTTGATCTCCAGGATTTTCACCCTTACTCTGCAGCCCTTGCCATACCTTTCTCACCCAGCTCCTAGAAACCCTACTGCCTTCCCTGCCTCTTTTCCCTACCCACACTTCCCTAATCCCTCCTCCTGCCCTCCCAAGCACTGTAGTTCTAGCTCCAGTGCAAATAGTAAGAGGGAAAAAGGTCAAGATGAGTCTTAAAAGACTGTAGGAAAAGGAGACCAAAAAAAGAGTTTTCTAGAAGGAAGAGAAAGAAAGGTGAACAAACATCAAAGCTGTGTTGATAAAAAAGCAGAAAGAAAAAAACGGGTAATGAGATCATTTGGAAGAGCAAGGCAGAAAAATGTGAAGGAGTCAGATGGTGGCAGCATACTTTCCTTCAGAGCTTGCCACTGGATTTAGCATTTCCAGGGCTTATCCCTCCTCGTTCTAGTAAAATTCAGCATAATCCACTAGTAGGATGTTTCTTTTCCTTCCTTCTAAAGATAAAGTGGCACGAATGCTAACATCATTATTCCCAACAGTTCCCCTAGTTGAAAACACAAGGGTTTGTTCTGTGTCATTCCAACAGACAGAATATCTGTTTTCTTACTTAATTTTAAAGTAGTAGGAGGTGCATTTTTAAAAAGTTATTGGAAGGAGCTAAAAATGTCTTTTGCAAATTTGGAAAATCAAGCACTCCAGTTAAAAAGCAGGAAAATTAAAGAAATCTTTTCATAGGCACCTTGCACCAGTTTCTTTAACTGCTTGTTAATCAATCATTAACCCGCCTCCTCTTTGCATTTTTTTCGTGTAAGTTGTATTTCCTTATACAACTGCTGTCTGAAGGCAGAGGAAGAATAACAGAGCTCTTATTTAGCCTTTTGTTCCTAACTACAGTTATAATCTTCCCAATTTATATTGCCTGGATACAATATCTCCATACCGTAAAAGAAGGCATCACGATATCTGATATTTAGAAACTGTAACAGTAAATAAAAAGTAATACACAATGAACAAGGTATTCTCGCAGCATAAATTGTTGGGGAAATACTTTTCCATTTAGTTCATATTTCTTTTTCTGTCTTCTATCTCATGATCCCGAGAGGAGCAAGGTCAACAGAATTTGTACATATTCTCTGACTTGTCATTTAACTGTCTTCTGATAACAGCATAAACACAGTATCTGTTCGCTATGGTATATTATTCTACCATTGCCTACAGCTGCATTACACCCTCTTCCCACCAATGAAAATGTATGCCCATGTACTTTAAAGATGGCTTTATCTAGGTGACAGCTTGGGTAAGTTCTGGTCTTAAATATCTCTCCTTGGCAATGCGAAGGTACCGTTCACTGTCACACTGAAAATACAGGCCACCGAGAGTCTGCCTCTGTGTGAGAACATGCCTGGGATTTAAGGGCATGAGAGGTCAGGGGAAAGTAGGCTCTGATGGCCAAGAAACTAGAGGTGCTTATCTAACAAACACATTTTCATACAGTTGGATACTTCATTCATTTTTTCTCCAGTTTTTTTGTATAATCGTTCTGTGGTGCTCCACATCTTCTTATCAAGGGATTTAAGAGGGCTAAGGGACATTCAGATGTTCTTCATGTTATCTCCATCTGAGGATTTTCCTGCTTCTGTAAATGCCAAGGTCTCTCTCCATATATTTTTCTGCTGTAATATCAGATGATGTTTTGTCCAAATGGCAAAGCAGAAAGTTGCAAAAACTATCATTTCTTACCCAAGAATGATTATGCTTAAACAGGCAGAGATTAGAGGAAGAAATGGTGTCTTTTATTAGCCCGACAGATGAAGTTGGGAAGAACAGCTATGTTTTGGGGCTATCAAGCTCTGAACTATGCTAATTCTTCTACTAAAATATATCACCCTAAAAACTTGCACATATAATACATTAAAGCATTGCTCAATTTGAGACTGGTTTTGCTGGAAAACATTGAATAATTCTTTGGGATGATCTCCTGAGCCAGAAGATACATCAAGACAATTTAAAGCTCTCATCTGTAATTTGAAGTGTTCTTTTTTTCAAAAGCTAGAGTTTATTTAAGGATATACTTCAGGTTTCTTAGCTTCCATGAAACCAAAATGCTTCCTCTGTTGACTTCCTGAATGCATTAAATGCTCTTCTAAATTGGAGCCTCTGGATGTCTCTGCAGTCCTCTATAACTCAAAAGTTTTCATCAGATATATGTAACAAAACACTGAAACAGCTGGAACATTCCAAGATGTTATAAGCAACTTAATTTAAAAAGATATCCAGGCAAGATTAAATTTGTAGTGCTTTAGGACTAGCACCACCAACACAGAATTCAAAGAAAACCATTCTGCTTTATATCCTGTCATAAAGATTGGCTGAAAAACTAGGGGGTTGAAAGGGGGAAGAAAGGAAAAAAAAAAGTTCACATTTTCTTTTCTCTATCCCATAGAGACCTAGTCTCTGTAAAGGCTGTGAGACAGATGGGTGGGCGTTCACAAGCAGCTCTCTATCAGCTCAGAAGCACTGGGTGACATCTGGTCCAGACAGAGGCAAAACATTTTAATCTTTGGGGCATTTCTGTGTATGCGGAGACTAATATTCTGCTTTCTTCAAACGAGATGGAAGATCCCCTTAGTGGTAAGATACAGTGACTAGCACTTCCTGGGTGATGTTGCAAGGGAGGAATGATGGTTCTATATTAAAATATTAAAGATCTTTTTGGGTCCTGATAATTGTATAGCAAGTAGACATATTCACAAAGGTGGAAAGTTCGCTGTGCTAGCACTGGGCAGCTGTGCAGGGTACCTGTGAGCCCAGCTTGGGGTGGTGTCTCTCCTCCTGTCTAGAGGAAGGGGTCCCTGCAGCCATCCTGGGCTTTGCTCTGGAGGAAGCTGGCTGGTTGGTTGACTCCAGAATAGACCCCAGGAGTGATGTCATATTTATATAGACGATCAAGAAATCTGCGTCCAGGTTCACTTCAAAGCATTGTTCTACCTGGCAATGCCTAATGCCACTTCAGGGAGATGAGTTGGCTATTCCTGAGCTCTTTCAAAGTAGAAGAAAACTGGGGTATATACGAAGCAAACAGGAGCAAAACTCAAGGCTCTGGACTTAACTGCAACTTTTAATACACTTTGTTGCTATACTTATTTGAATAACCAAATGTCTGTGCCAAAGGCCTTCTTCACGTAAGTTTCAATGAAAACAGTACTTGAGGAAAGTGCTGTTGTAATGTTTTGCTTTTCAAGCAGAACATGACTATCTAGATGTGCCTGATGTATGTTCTTCTGGGATATCTCACATTTTACAGCTGTCTTAAGTGCTGAACGACACCACTTTTCTGGATCAGGACTATTGAAAAGTATTTAAATTAAATCTATTCACATGCAATTTCTGACAATAAATAGAGAACTTAAGGTATGTATCTATACAATTCAAACTACAAGAAAATAATTGAGGAACAATTGCTATCAAGGAGAAGCTTTGGCTATATTATTAAAGGAAAGATCCTGATATATGCCAAGGTATGTCACAGTATGTGTTCTTATCTCATACCAGGCCACCTTCCTGCAAAGTGGTAATGGATTGGCTTCTCATGAAGGAAAAAGGATATTAATGACGCTGAATTTGGAAATAATTTTATCATATCAGCATTATATACGCATGAATTACGAAATCAGATAACCAATCAGCATGTGGGTTAATTCCTGCTCCCAGGAAGCTTAGCTCAGGACCAGCTTCCCGTTCCCAGAAACTGGCACTGTTAAGAGAGACTTTGCAAACACCACAAAATTTGCCAGTGTGCTAAAAAACAGAACAGAGAAAACTTCATCTATAACTGTGCTAGCTGGTGATGCTTGTCACAGCAATATCTAAAAATGAAGACATTTCCCAAAGTTTTATTAACCTCTGTATTGGATTACTGAACCAAAGCCCTTTTCCATTGAGGTAACGGGCCTTTTTGGAATAATCTTTATTGGCTGCAGTGCACTTCTACTAATAACGCTGCCCAGTTTCCTTTTTATAGACTTACTCCTGATTCTCTCCAGCCCTTGGACAAGGAAGCTTGCATTTATTTAAGGGATCTTCACTAGCCTTCTTTTTAATATACATCTTTGATCAGAAGTCACCCTCGGGTATAGATAACAATGAAGTACATGGAGTGCTACAAACCTTTCCAGTATCCTTTCTTGCAGGAAATTAAAAGAAAGAATTCAAAAATCTCTTTGTAGACATTCATCCTGTACAATAAAGATCTGAGTGAGCAATGAAATAAATCTGACATAGGTTTCCTGAGCTTAAAGCTTGTAGAACAAGTATGAAATCAAATGATGAGCACTATCTATCTCATTAGTTCCTTTCCTTGCATAACAATTGCAGGTGACAACTTTGGCTAGTAAATTTGAAACTATGTCCTTCGGAAAAGACACAACTTTGTCTGAATTTCAGATGGTTGTTATGTGAGGCTGAAAAAGTTATTTAGCAGAAAGTAAGTGTCAATAACAACACTGCAGCAATTGTAATATATTTTAGCTCCTGTAAGCATACGTTTACCAAGCAAAATCTCTCACACAGACAAGAGAAAGAGAAAGATGCAGGCCCAAGGAAAGAATAAAGTCCAATGCAAACTTCACAGTGCAAAAAATGTACTGAGTCATGAGTGGAAGAACATATGAAAATTATGACTTCCTGACTTTTTCCATGTCCTGAAGTCCTCTACTTTGAATTTGGAACAGAGAGGCATTGAAAGCAAGAGGAGTACACTTGCAGAGCCAAGATCTGAGGAGCAGCCCAACTCCATATATTTTGCTGACATCCTGTAATTTCACTAATACTTAAAACAGAAGTTTGGTCCCTCATAAGGAAAAAAGTGCCTGCTGTCTGTAGTACTCAAGTTGTCAAGACAGTCAAGCTGACTGTTGCTAAATTAGAGTTCCCAGAATGAAATGTCAAAGAGAGACAAAATTTCAAACTTTTTCTGTGAAAACAGAGAGGCCCCTCATACTCTCATTTCTCTCTGCAAAGAATCAAAAAACTGTGTGTCTATTATCACAATTATTAAAGAAAACCTTGCAGAGTCAGGCAGCAGAGACTTTTTAGAAAAGTCTTATTTGGCGCCTGTGATAATGGAAATCCCATTTGTAGCACACCGTCATCTCAGCCATCACACACCAATGCTTAAAGAAATGCTGTGTACTGGAAGTGACAAAACACACTTTAGAAATAGCTCTTCAAGCATGGCCAGATACAACAGAGTCAAATGTGGCACGTCACATGTATTGTATTATCATCAGAAGGCATGCATAGCATACTCCTAATCTTTAAGTCTCAGGTGACTTGAGAAGCAACGCAAATTACACGTTCAAGATTTTTTTTTCTAAATAGACTTATCAGATTATAATCATAACTTGTTTTTAGGCAAAATCCATTGCATAACTCATTTTCAGTGCTAGGTAGATTTTAGAGTGTTTTTAAAGTTCTAGCCTATTACTTTCTTATATACACTATGTCAATGAAAAATTTTTCTGGTTTAGTTAAATTCTAATCCTATTGCTGCAAGAGTCAAGAAATGGCTCTTTTCCAGCAACTTGCTGGACAAATTTTGCATCTGGAATATTATCTGTGACTTTGACACAGCAATATTTCCCTGCTCCATTTGAGCATGTTTTTATGCTCAGTTCAGCTTGAAGACTTAATGCATCATCATCTGGCATCCATATGCAAATATAGATCAGAAACACTTTCAGAAACATTCATATGAAAAATGAAAATAATATGCAGATGGATTAAGAAAGAGGCATACACAGAGTTACTGACCCTACAGCCTCAGGACACAACCCTGTGATTTCCTCCAAGCTGTGGAGCATTCCCCCTGCTCCCAGGAAAGCTCATAGGCAGCCTGGAAACCCACAGACCTGTCTACTTCTGCCCTCCCTTTTCTTCAAATGTCAAACTTCCCTGACAATACACCACTTCCCACAAGATGTTATTGACTGCAAAGAGGCTTCTGAGAAGAAATAAGTGATTTTAACACGTGGCTGAGAAGGGAAAAAATTAATTTGAAAGTTCTAGTGAAATACGTGTGCCTGAGCAAACTAATTTGTATTACAGTCATTCTTTCAAGCTTCATCCTTCCTCATACATTATTGTTGTCACCTTTATCTCTTCTTGCACTGCATACAAGATTAGGCAAAGGCATTGCCTTTTTTTTTAATATTGTTACATTTTATCATAATACACTTTATAGAAATCAGAGTATTTTTTGACCAACTAATAACTTCAATATACATGGGCTCACAGGTATGCATGTACTTACCTGTAACTTACCTCACTTTGAGTTATGCAAATCAGAGACAACATAATATAAAACAGACAATAAAGTAAACATACTCAGAAATGTTCCCTGTTGGCATCACTGTGACTGTCTTGTTTGCAGTTTATCAGAAACCTGGGAACAGTAGCAAGGTTTTATTACTGTGGCAATTATAAGGGGCACAGCGTGGGTGTTTGCTAGCCCTGTGTTCAGTCACTCACACCTCACCTGCCATTGGAGTTAGAAGGCTGCTGCCCTGCAGGGTTCATGTCTCCAAGCACAGCCAAGGCTCCTCCAGTCCACAGGCAGATGCCTGAATGAACGCAGTGTGCCTGTAACCTGAAGACTGGCCATTCTTTCTCCAGTACTATCAGGATAAAAGTTTTTTGCAGTACTTCAAAGTTCTCTGTGCCTCTCTGTAGTCCATTGCCAGCATTCTCCTTCCACAGTCTTTCAGTGCAACCATGCCCCAGTGTTCAATTTCATATGATCATCTGAACCAAAATAAACTGATGACTTTTCTCCTTAGGATTTTTGTCGCTCAACAAGAAGCATAAAATTTTCCTAACTGACATTTTGAATGCCAAGGCAATCAGCTCCGGTGCAGGCACATTCCACAGCAGAGCAGGGGATTGGCATGCAAGGGGGGGCTTCCCCAGGAGAGCATGGACACCCACCGGGAGCTGGCAGCTCTCACGAGTGAGGACGGCTGACGAGGCGTGAGCAGGGCCAGGAGTAACAGTGGCTGCCCCCACTCCCGCCAAGGGCAGCCCTAGGGAGCGCAGCCACCAGCAGCACGGAGGCCAGAGTGGGCAAACAGGGCGTGGCACGGCAGTCTGCGTGGGAGGGCGCCTCTTCGAAGGAGGCCTTCGAGTGGAGAGCCTTGAAGTCCACATAACCCAGCAACCGGGCACTGTTCTGGGACCGACTGCGCAGGTCGAGGGCACCCATCCTACCTGACCCTTGAGGCAGAATGGTGGGCACTCCCCTGAGAGCCAAGGCTACAGCTCTGGCTGGGGGGGCTGCACCACCTACCCCAGCGGTGGCCAATGCCTCCACCCAGATGGAGCTGCTGAAGGGAGAGGCTGCAGCGCAGGCCTCGGACCGCAGGAAGGGCCTAGACCTTTCTCCTGGGGCAGGCACAAGCAGAAGACCTGCCGGCAAACGGTGTGCCCAGTTGGAGGAACACCCTGCAGCAGGTGGCTGAGCCGCAGGAGGTGGTGAGAAGGCTGTGTAACATCTGGAGGCTGACAAAAGGTTAGATAGCTGGTTCCAAGCGCAGTCTGCAGTGGACCCACAGCCCACGGCCAAAGAGCCAAAAACTCCCCCACTGGCACACACAGAAGGGAGGGTAGGCAATAATGCAGAAGAATGGAAGCTTGCAAGGCAAGGACCAGCAGGAGGAAGAGACTTCCCCCGAAGACTGAGGTGCCCTTGCAGAACCACTTCACCGCTCTGCAGACTGAAGAGGAAAGACAAGTCACATCAGGAGAGGCACCGGAGCTGAGTAAGGCAGCCCGATCTGCTCCCCATATAACAACCAGCGCAACTAAGAAAAAGTAACCGGTGATAGTAGTAGGCAACTGTCTTCTGAGAGGTATGGAGGCACCCATTTGCCAACCTGACACGCTCTCTAGAGAGGTGTGCTGCTTAGAAGGGGTTCGTATCAGGGATGTCACTGAGAGACTACCAAGCCTCATACGGTCCACTGACTATTATCCACTGCTGTTGTTTCACATGGGCACCAGTGATATAGCCAGGAGCAGCCTGAGGAGTATCAAGAAGGATTACAGAGCCCTGGGAGTGGCCATAAGAAACTCCAGAGCACAGGTAGTTTTTTCATTAATCCTCCTAGTCAAAGGGAAGGGGTTGGAAAGGGCCAGTTGAATCTGGCAAATCAACAAATGGTTACGGGACTGGTGCCACAACCAGGGGTTTGGCTACTTAGACCATGGGACTCATTTTGAGAAACCTGGTCTACTGGGGGCTGATGGGATCCATCTGTCAGAGAAGGGGAAGAGCATCCTGGGTCATAGGCTTGCCAAGCTGGTGAAGAGAACTTTAAAGTTGCCGGGGGAGGGGAACTTTAGTCCATCCCACTCCTACCAGTTTGAAGCCAGTGTCAGTGATAGATGCCCCGAGCCTGAAGAGGGATCACAGGTCAGCAGGAGAGCACCTGGGGGAACTGAGGGAACTGGTGGATGAAGTGGCTTGCCACTATCCATCATATTTGAGAAGTTGTGGCAGTCCGGGGAAGTTCCCACAGACTGGAAAAGGGGAAACATAACCCCCATTTTTAAAAAGGGGAACTAGAGGCCAGTCAGTTTCACTTCTGTGCCCAGCAAGATCATGGAGTGGATCCTCCTGGAAACTATGTTCAGGCACATGGACAATAGGGAGGTGATTGGTGACAGCCAACATGGCTTCACTAAGGGCAAATTGTGCCTGACGAATTTGGTGGCCTTCTACATTGGGGTTACAGCGTTGGTGGATAAGGGAAGAGCAACGGACATCATCTACCTGGACTTGTGCAAAGGATTTGACACTGTCCCACATGACACCCTTGCCTCTAAATTGGAGAGACATGGATTTGATGGATGGACCACTCAGTGGAAAAGGAATTGGCTGGAAGGTTGCACTCAAAGAGTTGAGGTCAACGGCTTGATATCCGTGTGGAGACCAGTGACGAGTGGTGTTCCTCAGGGGTCGGTATTGGGACCGGCACTGTTTAACATCTTTGTCGGTAACATGGACAGTGGGATTGAGTGCACCCTTAGCAAGTTTGCTGATCACAAAAAGCTGTGTGGTGCGGTCAACACACTGGAGGGAAGGGATGCCATCCAGAGGGACCTTGACAGGCTTGAGAGGTGGGCCCACGAAGTTCAACAAGGCCAAGTGCAAGGTCCTTCACATGTGTCAGGGAAATCCTAAGTGCAAATACAGGTTGGGTGATGAGTGGATTGAGAGCAGCCCTGAGGAGAAGGACTTGGGGGTGTTAGTTGACAAGAAGTTCAACACGACCCAGCAATGCGTGTTTGCAGCCTGGAAAGCCAACCATATCCTGGGCTGCATCAAAAGAAGCGTGACCAGCAGGTCGAGGGAGGTGATTCTGCCCGTCTACTCTGCTCTTGTGAGACCCCACCTGGAACACTGTGTCCAGCTCTGGTGTCCGCAGCACAGGAAAGACACGAAGCTGTTGGAGCAGCTCCAGAGGGAGGCCACGAAGATGATCAGAGGGATGGAGCACCTCTCCTATGAAGACAGGCTGAGAGAGTTGGGGTTGCTCAGCCTGGGGAAGAGAAGGCCCTGGGGAGACCTCATAGCAGCCTTCCAGTACCTAAAGGGGCCTACAAGAAAGCTGGAGAGGGACTTCTTACAAGGGCATGTAGTGATAGGACAAGGGGAAATGGCTTTAAATTGAAAGAAGGTAGCTTTAGATTAGACGTAAGGAAGAAGTTCTTCACTGGGAGGCTGGTGAGGCACTGGAACAGGTTGCCCAGAGAGGCTGTGGATACCCCATCCCTGGAAATGTTCAAGGCCAGGTTGGATGGAGCTTTGAGCAACCTGCTCTAGTGGAAGGTGTCCCTGCCCATGGCAGGGGGTTTGGAACTAACCGATCTTTAAGGTCCCTTCCAACCCAAACCATTTATGATTCTATGAACATGGCATGCTCACTTTCAGCCAGTCCTTTCTCCTCCCAGAGTGCAGCTGTGACTATAGAGCTGCATATTGCCTAAGCACAGGAAAACCAGTGAGGTTCACTGCTTGCACATGAAGGGTAAGCCTAAGCAACATAATGCTGTGTCAGGCAAAGATACCAAAGCAAACGTGTAATAGATTAACATGAGTATTGAAAACAGCATTACCTACGTATTTGCTGCTGTACTATTTATAGCCAACACTGTTGTACTGCTTTCAGGACTCAAGCCAGCATCTAAGAGCTACTATCTGCACATGCAACTGTGCTGAATTAACACGCCCAGCTCAGCTGCATCAATGGAGTATGAAACTAAACCCATAGAGACAGTGACTTAAATGCTAGCTAATTATATGTAAAGATGAAGTTTCTCTGCATCCCCCATTTTCACTGATTAACACTCCAGTCATGGAGCCCTCAGCACTTTCTACTCTCTTTACTTCCTCAGTAGCTGTAGAATAGGCAGGCTGTCCAGCACCCTGGTGAGTGGCTCAGTAGATCCCCGTTAACAGACCCCAGGTGTCTGCAGAAGCAGTTTGGATGAACTGTAGTATTCCAAGTTTCATCAGCACAGCCATAAATTTCTCCATCATTTTATCTCAATATCTGCATTATCTCATCCTTCAAAAAAATGCTGTCCATCCTGCAGGCAGTGGTTCCAGCCTGGGGTATTAGATTACAGGTTTAAGACAAGCTGTAGGAACTTCAGGGAGTTTCTACATCAAGGCATGCTGAATTTTTTTCCATAACAGAGGCAGTTGTCTCTTGTAGTATTTTCCATATCTTAGCATTTGCAACAGGAAAAGGCACTGTGCATAATGGTATTGGGCTGCTTTATCAGCATAAAGAGCCTACAGAATTAATTCTCTGTAAATTTGCTGGCAAGGCAGTGCCAGTGACCTCAAAACTACCTCACCAATAACCAGCTCAAATGAGAATTTCCCCTGAACCATAGAAAATCTTCTCACTCCCTTGGTAGGTCTAGTCACATGTAAAATGCAAACCAGGAGCCGGGATCGCTCTAGTCTGAGGCTGTCAATATACTATGTAGCTATTGTAATCCTCATTACATTCACTCAGCAAACAGCATCTACTCGGTGTTTCTGGTTCATGACATATTATAAACACAAACTTGCTCATCAGCCTGTTTTCTCCGGTATCTTTTGGAGCATCTTTTTTCTTTTTATATGTAGATTCTTCTTAAGTCCAGAACATGCTGTGAATACCCAGTAAATTCAGACGAAAGGCCACAAGGACCTCTAAGATAGCCAGACCTACTGTATTTGGGTGACTTCTTGTTCACATTGTGACTTCAGCCTCATCTGTCTCACAAGTACGTTTCTTGTGAGAACACATTCAAGATCACATTTTCATGTGATCTTGAAACTGAAAGACTTGCCTCTGTAACTGCACTAATTTATTTTAGGATGACAAATAACTACTCCATCTTTCTAATATACAGAGATGAAAGCCTAGATATTAACTGGGTCAGAATTAAGTGGTGTAGCTTGTCCACAACCCACTAGTACACATCTTTCAAATCTCACATGTTGAGGCCCGGTTGTTAGATTCCTTATGTTTATTCCCTCTGCTCAGGACCTGGCTCTCACATGTGCACCCCCACAGCCCATCCAAAGCAGAGGTCCTATGTCCTTTCCAGTCACATTTCCAGAGCACCTAGCATGCCTTTGGGCCTTCTCAGAGCAATAATAACTGTTATAAACTAGGATTAACCAAATCTGGTCCTCTCTTCTATGATTTTTTTTCTTCTGGACACAGATTCTCACTATCATGTAACTATAAGTATTCTGAACATTATATTTTAATTCTATGAAGTCATACTGCTTATAGATTTTATATTTCTATGTATTGATATAGTTATTATTAATTCATGCTGGAAAAAAAACCAGGCTTTTAGACTGCGAAGGTGTCAATGAAACAAGGTTTGGACCCAACGAAAGCTGAAGCTTAAAATCAGCCATAACCTTACCAGAACAGAGTGTTTGTGACAATCTTGAGAATATTTTCTCAGTTCACCACTTTGTTTTGATTAGCAAGGTTTCATTGTTCCTGTGGAATTCTCTTTCTGGAAAAGGAAGAGCAAGAGATGATTGTGGCTTGTTTCAAATGCATTTCAAATTAGCTCACAACAAGCTGTTGAAGACAAAAAGCAAAATAAAAAAAAGAAAGTGGAATATTTATATTATAGCAATATTGGTCATAGCATTACAGTTCCTGCTGTATCAGCATTTTCACTGTAAATGATTGTCAAGGGTTTATAATTCAGTTGCCACATTTCTTTCTGCCCTGAGACGACATCCTAGGAGAATGGCTTTTTGATTTATCTGAATATTTAAACAAACCCACGTATTTCGTATGGTTTTGTCAGTCAGCTCACTGTGAAAGCTATTGTAAAACAAATACAATGTTAAAAATGGACATACTTAAAATCTGCTCAACAGTTTGATGACACATGCTTTAGTCATTTATACAAAGACAGAGGAACTCTATTATTTTATGTCACTTTGAAGAGTAAGGCTTGCAGAAAAATAGAATTTTTCTGAGATTTCAGTCTGGCATTTGTCAGAACCATTTTACTTTAAGCTGGGAAAAATGCTATAGACTGGAAAAGTTAACAGCCACGTTAGCTGTGGGTTCACAATTGGCACGTGGCAGCTGTTCCAGCAGGTGCTTCACCTGAGCCATGAGCGGTGCCTCACTCGCAGCAGCGCACTATTATTGCCAGGCTGTACCATCGGTGGCTGCATTACACCCACCTGAAATATGGCTAGAGACGGTCAGTGGTTTTCATTATAATTGCTAGCAACTTGTTTGTAAGTTAATGTAATGTATTTCTGGCAGACTGCCCTCCTCCTGAGGCAATTTTACATTTTCTGGACTGTGGTTTTCTGAAATTCCTTTTATGACAGTTGCACTCGTTTCCAAAAGCAAGAACAACTGCAATTGTCTAATTGGAAAACTACATTTGTAGTCATTATCCTTTGCTATTTCATTGAGGAAGTAAACTGGAAATTAGTTAAGATTTGTACTTTGATTCAGAGACTAGCCAATTTTTTCACTGTTAGAAGCCAATCACTTTCAGACTGGTTGTTTAAAGAAGGATATCCACCTCGTGCTGGACATGATTCTTAGGCTGTCTTTCTAAGGTTATTTTGAACTTTGTCATATTGTCATGATTTATCAAATGAATATAAAAATACCTATGCTTTAAAAGTATTACACTTTGTAGAGGGAATAACATTAGGAAGACCTAATGGAGTTGCATATTTTAAATCTTCCTTCTATGGTCACTAAATAAGACCTTCTCTATTCATAGTCTTCGTTTGGATACCGACGTCCAAGGTTAGAGTCAAAGCTATTTGTTTAACATTGCACATATCCATATTGACATGCACTCTAGGCAAAGGCTTCTCTGATCGCAGCCAGAGCCAGCTGAACGCAAAGCTTCTCCAGTGAAGAAGCTGAGCACAGCACCATGACAGCAGCGCTCCCCAGCTGAGCAGCCAAACCTCTACCCAGCAGCGCCCTTCGCTCTGGCCCGGGTCCGACGGACATGCTGCACGTGCACCCCACACAGCAGCCGTCCTTCCACTCCTGGTCCAGAGTATGTGCTGACATACCGTATGGTATGTATACAGTAAATTCAGAGTGGCACGGGAACATGCTGATGTTATTTTTGCCATACTTTTTAGTTATTGTTCTTTGGCTCCTGATTGAATCTGGCTGACTTCTCAGAGAAGCTCACCAGGAGAATTTGCTCAGCTCACTCTGCCTGCCCTGCTGCAGGGACAATAGCTTCCAGGCAGCCGCACAAACCTTTCAAAATAACACAACAATTTCTGCTTTGGCCATCTGTCCATGGAATCAGATTAAAATGCTTTTAGAGAAAATAATTCTTTCCTTTATTTTTATTATTATTATTCTTCATTCCATATTCTCTCTCCTGAGCCAGAGACAACACGATAGGTCAGATTTCTCATACATCTCCTATGGTTTCAAAACAAAAAAACCCCAAAACCTCTCTCCAAGCCATCAAAAAAAGCTTTAATCCTTAAACTAACAGTGTAATTATAAATCCATATCCCACAGAAATGTTCCCTACTAGCTACCACTGTCAATAGTAAATAATTCACATTGAGAGGCTCTAATGGCAAACACTCCACTTAAAAGCTCTTCACAGCAGACAGCAGGATAACAGTGTAATTCAGGCCCAGAAGTGAGGAATGTTTGACTCTCATGCAATTTCCCCACTGACAAAGTGCAAACAAAATTCCGTGGGTCTTCCTGCTAGAGGAAATGTGCTCAGTGGAACAGAGCTGTAAGGGTGCGGGCAAGATATTTAAGTACAAATATATTACAGGCTGCTAAAATGACCTCTGTCTAGCGCTGTGCTCTATGATGCTTCTTGGACAAAAGCTAGTGAAAGTTTTATGAATGAGAATACCCCTTCCCTCACATTAGGGACTACATATGAGTAACTGGCATGGTCTTGCTGGGGAGAAGTGCTGCAAGGAACTTATCCCCAGTTCTTTACCTTCTCTGCCTCCCCACAGAGCAAGGTGGGAGCCCTGTGCTGAGCCAGATGAAGAAGACATGGCAGGCACCAGCCCTGCATATCTGAACCTTGCCTCATCCTGCGGCATACAGCATTACGTGGACAGGAGGATTGAGAAGCAATGGAAATGGAGTAGAAAGACCTGTTTTTAAGGAGTAGCAGCAAAAATAAATGCATTTAAAAGTAAAGCTGCTTGCAAACATCTTCTGTTTAGTACTTGCTAGTTGTTTAGTCCTGCTGTAGTGACACCACCCTCCAGGTAAGTAGGTGGACTGCCAGCGCTTGCGGTCCAGCTGTCTTCCCAGTGCACCAGGTTAGGCACGGAGAGCCAGGACAGGTATAGCACAAAATTGTAACAACTACCCCATGGCAGAGGAACAAGTCACTGTTATTCTTAAAACTTGAAATTAGCAGGAACCATTTGGTATTCAGCGCAGGAAAAAGTCAGGACCTTAATCTGTCTGCCTCAGATTCTTTTTTTCTAAACCTTTCTTTATTATAAGCATTGGCATCTTCACTATTTTCTGTTTGAAAGAACCCATATCATAGAAGTTACATCTGAGAAAAAAGTCAAATGTAAATTGAGCACATTGAACAAGCTTAAGGCAATAACAAACAAAAAATACTCTTTAAAAGTCACAAAACATTACCTACAAAGTCACTTATTACATTGCCTTAGTCTCACCAGACATATATTTCACACCGCTATTTCATTAATGTTCTCCAGATGAAGTTGTACAATCAGCAGAAAACCATTAAAGAGACAAAGTATTGCTACTCTAAATAGCTTATTTGCTCTTCCTCCTTGTCTCCAAGCTATAGCTTTTTATCTCTCTTTTTTCCATTCCTGAAGACTGATCCAACATGATCAAATTTCATGTCAGTAAAACATATTAAAAGGAGAGAAGAGGACATTTTTTATTTTCTAATTTGTTATTCCTACAAAAGTCATATCGGCAATAGGGAAATTGAGTAATATATATTATTTGCTTGATACTTGGAGCTATGAAATACAGATTATTTCCTGTTATTTAGTCCTTCCTGCCCAAACTTGATGTTATTAAATTCACTATTATGCTGGGATATTTTTAAGGAAGAACAAAAAATGCTTAACTGCTTTAATGTGTCTTATGAGTAATATAATACATCTAATTTGACAGGTAGAGTATTTAAAGTTACACTGATTTCAAGCTGAACAAAAAAAGAAAAGAGGAGCAGGAGTGGAGAAGACTCATCTGTGTATGCAATATTAATGGAAAATTGTATATTTAATATGAGCTGGGCAAATGAGACTGCGACTTACTCTATATTTTCTAGAAGAATTTAGCATACGTTCCAAAAATGGATACCAAGTAGAATGATGGACATACTTGTTTTTACTACCTCTTCAAGTTGCTTATAATGAAGAAATCAGTAATTGAAACATATAGCTTGTCACAGCACATTTGTGTTTGCACGCTGTGATTCAATCCTCAGATACAATTCTGTCTTTAAATACAAGCTTCCACACTCTTCTTCCGAGGGATGTCTGTCTCGTTCTGTGCACAGAAGGAGGAGCATCCTAGGAACAAATGCTGTGAATACAACTATCGTCCATAACAGTGTTTTCCAAGATTGCTTGCTTTCTTTTTTTCTTAAACCAGAACCCCACAACCATTCTGAGACAAAATCAAGTCTGACCCATGGTTTCGGGGGGGGGGGGGGGAGGCAGCTAACTAACACTGGACTTTGTTTCCATATTGTTTATTTTCTTGCTTCTGTGGGTGGATGTGTACGTATCGTAAAAAAGTTGCAGTCATTTAATGACTAGCTTTCTGGTACAGACCACAAGTTGAGAAATATTGGTCTTTTGTTCTCACATGTGGCAAATGTTTCTACTGGAGATTTTAAATTTAAATAACCAGATTTTGCATGTTTAAGCAGTTTCACCTGTTAACAGAGAAACAATCATGAACCACTCGCTCTTCCAGCATCTACCTTGAAGGACACAGATGATAAATGCTTCTCAAATAAACACTGTTAATATAAGCAAACATTATTTTCCATCTTTTTTTTCTAAAATGGTTGGATTGGTTTTGATTAATCTTTCAGACTATAATGAAAACCTGACTATATAATATCTCCCTGGGTGTAGACTTACAGAAGCATAACTGAAACTGAAAACAAAACTTTACAATGGCAACTGACATTGGGAATCTTAACCAAAGGCAGAAAAAGTAACTCTGGAGAATGTCACACAATCTGTACAATGCACAATGGCTAGAGCTGAACAAGAATAAATATTTTCATTTTAAAGCTATGGATGGTTGTGACACTTTATAAACAACACAAAGGCCAATTCTCCTGCCCCATAGCTTTAAGCCTTAGTTACATGTCTGGTTTAAATTACTAAGGCAATTGTTCTGCCAGCTCATTACATATAATAAAACCGAAGTCTTATAGCTTGATTAAGGCATGTGGCTGGAAGTCGCAGCCAGCTGGTTTTATGAGTGTGGGGCACCACAGGCTTTGCTCTGCCTGTCCCATGGCTTGGGCTCCTCTTCCCTTTTGTCCTGGTTTCAGCTGGGATAGAGTTAATTGTCTTCCTGGTAGCTGGTACAGTGCTGTGTTTTGGGTTTAGTAGGAGAAGAATGTTGATAACACCCTGATGTTTTCAGTTGTTGCCAAGTTGTGTTTAGACTCAGTCAAGGACTTTTCAGCTTCTCCTGCCCAGCCAGCAAGAAGGCTGGAGGGGCACAACAAGCTGGGAGGGAAGACAGCCAGGACAGCTGACCCAAACTGGCCAAAGGGGTATTCCATACCATGGGACTTCATTCCCAGTATATAAACTGGGGGAGTTGGCCAGGGGAGGAGCGCTGCTCGGGCATCAGTCGGCGAGTGGTGAGCAATTGCATTGTGCATCACTGGTCTTGTGTATTCCAATCCTTTTATTATTATTGTCACTTTAATGTTATTAGTGTCATTGTTAGTTTCTTCCTTTCTGTTCTATCAAACTGTTCTTATCTCAAACCACGAGTTTTTCTTTTTTTCAAGTTCTCTCCCCCATCCCACTGGGTGAGGGGGGAAGTGAGCGAGTGGCTGCGTGATGCTGAGTTGCTGGCTGGGGTTAAACCACGACAGCTTTTTATGTGTGGATCCTGTCAGTCTCTGTTCCATAAGAAGGTATCCGAGTCCTGAACATGAGTGGTTAAGTGTATAGCTGACCTGCATCAGCCTGCGTATCTGTCTCCTCAGCACCAAGAAACATCTCTTCTTTAAGAGTACTTGGCAACTTTAATCAGAAAATAAAAATATTGCAAGAGAAGTTCGTCTTTGATTTGCAACTGCTAAGATGTTTCAGGTTTGGTCCTAAAGCTCTTACTGGACAGAAGGCGAAGAGCTATGGTAGCTGAATACAAGAATCACTGGAAATGCATTCAAATGTGCTGAGATGAAGAACTTTACTTACTGCTTCTTTTACCTTTTTCTAATGAACGTTTCCGGGTGGAGAGGACTCCCATGCAGATTTCCTCGGCTGTGGGGCAGGGGTGGCTATTTGGGTAGAGCAAAAGACGGCACTGAAGCACTCTTTTTGGATCCATAACTTTGAAGCCTGTGAATACTTTTCCCAGGATCATTCCTTTCCATGATAGCACTCAGCTCTAGTTCATGCAGAGCATTTTTGAAGAAGAACTCATATAATATTAATAATCATTAGGGAAACACCACACCCAGGCAGAGTCAGTGAGTGATGCTGTGGTGGAAGGGAGAGCATCCTGGGTATTGAACTTGATTGTGTTTTTTCCTCACCTGGCTTCTTCATGGAACAAAATTTCTAGTGAAATTCCAGTTATGGCTCTTTTCTTTGGTCCCCTTCAAATGGTATAAACTGTTTCTCTGAGAAGCATGAAAGATAAAATAAAATTTAATACAACATACATTTTCATGCCATTCCTGGAAGTAGACCTACAATTTTATATTCAGACCTGCTGCTTCTGAAGAGTGAACAAAAAGTATTTCCTTAAAATGAGAAATACACATTCACAGGGGAAAAAAGAAGATGATGTTTAAACAAATAAGTAGTTGGCAGTACAGCTCTTTCACAGCAAATGAAACAGACCAACACAAACACCTTTCATCCATCTTTAGTCAGTATAAGAACGCAATAAGTACTTCGAGTAAAGGTAAAGTGCTCTGAGATGGAAAGGAATTGCTGCCTTATTCTTTTTTATAGGCTGAAAGGCATTACATTTGGAAACACACCAATGTGGAGATGAGAATTTTTCTGCTTAAGAAAGAACTTAAGAAGACTTGTGATTTGGAGATGAACTAAAAAGATGTCTCCGGGTGTACCAAGATAAAATGAGATGGGAAAGGGATTGCCTACCTAGCAATACTAGCAGTTCAACATTTAATCTGCACACCGAGATCTGGCAAATGGTACTGGATTCGAGTAATATGAATATAAAAATATTAAAAATATTAAAATCTATCATCTGTCCATCTCTCTTTGGTCACGCCCTTTTCCACACCTGAAATCTCCACAGTCTGAAGACTTCAGAGATTCGTTTAAAACTTCCAGATTTTCCACAGCCCAAACATCTCCATTGATCATGTACAGGCTTGAAGCCAACCTGAGCTTCATCAGCCTTAGGGTTCAGTGAGAAAATGGTGATTTACAGCTCTGGGGATTCATACTTCTCTCTGGGATTTCTGAGACGGATATATGTGCGCAAGAACTGTACAGTGGCTAGACAGTGAGTTCATCATTGTGCGATGTCTCAGACTTACCATGCACGTGCTAAAGCAAAGGTCATCATCACCCTGGTCATCACCCTGTGCAGTGCACGTAGAACAGGGCTGATGGGAGCCAGGCACGTAAACCCACTGTTCATCCACAAGCAAGAGAGGTGTGTGGGTGGCTATGGGTGTGTTTTGTTCCTTCCCATCTTAATCCCCAAGGCAGATGGGCTCGAACTCAGCATGTGACATAAGTTACCTGGCACACTCTCACAGAAGGGTTTTGAAAAGGGTAATTGTCAGCATATGTAGTGTCAGCTCATTTTCTTGCACTGCCACAGTTGTTGCCCTTTCAAAATTAAGTTTGGATATATTTTCCCGTGTGAAAATATCTTTGTTGCTGTTTGAACTTCAGGCAGACAACCAGCAGCCTTAGGTATTCCTTAAACCAGGTAAAAATCATATTGATAGAGTTTAGAGGCTCCAACCCTGCACCCTTCATCAGCCACTTGAAACTAGAACAGATCCCCTTTGCTGTATGAAAGATAACGTGGGAATACAAATCAGAAAAGTCATCAAAACAGCTTCCGACAGCAGTCTCTCAGCAAACTCTCTCTTGCAAACCTTGCAAACTAGGATGATGCTAAGCATCTCTGTGTGTAATAAACTTTCATTCCCAGTACTTGGCTCATTTCAGACAAGGACTCCATATTCTGGACATATCATCAACAGAAGAAAATAGTTCAGCTTATCTATTAGGCCCAATTTATAAATGCTATTTATACATTGTCAAAATTCTTTTAGTTTTTAACTTACGGAAATTTACACCAATATAAGATTAATTTAATAATGTACTGACTTTAGTAGCAAATTTGGCTTAAGGAGCTCTTAAGGGATTTTTGCCTTCCCACTCCCTTACCTTATTTTTGCTCTTCTGTTGACATTTACCACATCTGCACAGATGGACGAACAGAGCGGTTTGATGAGGTCACACAGCAAAGCTCACTAAATGATCTTGCTTAAAAATAATCCACAGAAAAAAAATTATCTCTTACAATAATATCTCTTCTACTTTTCCAGCCTTGAAAAGGCTCATAAAAATGCAATCCTTCACCAAAGAACAATTTTCTCACCAGATATATCTTCAAAGAATACAGTGTGACTTCTCTCTTCTCCAGGGCTGTGTCATGTCCCAGGTCCTTTTATTTTCATCTAGAGCCTTTACTCAAAAGGCTGCACACCTCTTCGTTGCTTTCTTAGGTCAATGCAGTGTGGGCATCCCAGTCTGGAGCACCATCTATATCCACACTGCAGGTGCTTGGGACGCAGCCTTTCTCAGCGGGTCTAGCACATACTGCAGGACTGCTACCAGAATACATAAAGGGCAGTCATTCTTACAGCGTTGAAGACTTAAAGACAATGATCTTCTGTATCACAATTTATAAAAAAACCCAAAAACAACAAAAAAAAACCCGCCACACTTTGAAACATACTTGAAAGGCTTTTCTGGTATAAGCAGGCTCAGTGAAGATATCCCTTTCCCGCATTGCGGACTCATAACTAACCATGATGTGAAATATATGATTATGATAGCTATGCTTTCTACACTTTCACTTCTAAATCTACCATTTCTAAATGCAGCAGATTTTTATATATGGCAGGGAAGATTAATGAATTGGCTTTCAACCATAAAGCTTTCTTGTTAATTTTTTTCCTACAGATGAAGTAGGATCTTTTCTGTGAACATGTAGATTCAATAGTGCCATAACTCATATGAGCTATCTGGGATAATCTAGCACTATTGAAGCATCTTCAGGCTATGTCTGATTTTAATTATGGACTCCAGACAGTTTGGACCTGATTTGGATCTCAAGACTAACATTTACAAACCAACATAAGCTGTCAAGAAATTCCTTCTTTTCTGAGCAATTTTCAGTTGAGAGCCATTGTAAGTTTCCATAAAAGCTTTTTTAATTCCATGTAAATGGAGTTGCAGGAAATCATCAAGCTTATTTATTTATTTTAGTGAAACAACAGTTTAGCACAGACAATAAACCCTTGCTATCAGAGGGGCACCAAGATTAAATGCGTCTGAGTTTGATCCCAAATTGTCACGAATATGTCTTTTTAAAAAATACTTGAAAAGGAGGGCCCAACTTTGAGTTGTTCTTTATCAAGCTGATCATGTGCTGTTTCTGTGACTTTTGATATCAGTGCAGAATACAAATGCAGTAAGCTTCTTTTTAGGGGAAGTAGACAGTTTTGCACCACTGATAGTTGTAATTTCTTGCACCTATCATTTCAAAAAAATGCAAGAAACAAGAAATAAGAAAAATAAAATAGAATTGATTTCTTCTTCTTTCATATTGGATTTACATACGTTCATTACCTATAAATATAGTCAATAAATGGTATCATTCAATGTAGATTGTGGGTAAAAACAACAAAGCTCTTCACAGGTCTGGGAAGAGATAGCCACTTTTCCAAGTAGAGCAGCTGGAATCAATTTACCTGTTAATTGCTTCATTTTCTCTTCCAGATCCTCAGATTGATTTTCTCTTCCAGGCGCTGGGACTTGGCTCAAATCTGCTGGTAGCGAACACTGTCAGTCTCAGTTTCCTTATTTATCTCAGTCTGTGCATCTCAGTAAAAGATAGCATTGTACCTAATGAAGGGCTTTTTGTGCAAGAGTTTTCTCCAAATATATCTCGTCACAGAAAAAAAATCAGTACCTCAAGCTCTCATTGTTATCAGCCTTTTCACAGTAGCCATCTCTGGACTACATTTCCAAAAGGAAAAAGTCCTGTTTGAAGAGAACTGCAACTTGCTGGACAGAAACCTGTCGGTTCAGGGGGCCAGATACAACTGCAGTGTTATGTCTGGTCTCTTCATTTCTTTATGCTTCTGAGTTTTTTTTCCACCCACCCTTTACGTACTAGATACCTTCTTTTTCAATAAGTTAACAAACAAGGAGGTTGTCTTTCTGTTGTGCATAGCTCAACAGGAATCTCCTAGGCCTCTAATTGGCACTCTAGTAGAGAGGAGAATATGTACGAATGTGCCAAAGATCTTGACTCTATTAAATCAGAAGTAAAAATCCAATTGTCCACCACCACCAAGAACAAAATACAGAGAAAATTTCAGTCTTGCTATGGCTTGAAATACGTTCTGCTCTTCTGTCCAACCATAATAAAGCTGTAGGTGACTTTGCCTTTCGTTCTCCTGGAGGCACAACTTCCCATTCTTTGCTTTCTACTAAAATTCCCACTGTTCATACATATTTGGTGGCGATGCTTTATGAAGAAAATGGGATTTATGAATGAGGCTTGGGTGAAATCCAGGCCACATGATAGCCAGTTGAAGCTTTGCCACTGACTTTCAGAAAACTAAGACTTTATCCTGAGTATCTCTAGGCTGTGGTACAGCTTTTACCATGTGAGGACACTTGCAGACATCAGGGGAATTTCCTACATGGCAAACCTCTTTGAAGAACTGGGATCCATGGAACATCAATCAAGCTCATGGGCTTAAGGTCACATGTGTCAATCTACCCAACAAATGGAAAGTTTTCCCAGAAAATATCTTTTCCTTTTGACAATTGTAGGCCTGCTATTTACCAAATGTATAGTAAACCCACAGTTTGCAAAGGAATTTTTATATCTAGCTGCTTTGAGACTCATATTCATAATTAACAGCACAATCCACAGAGGAAACTGATTTGATACAAATGTATATTTGTTTTTCTAAAATTATTTATTTTCCATAAAACTACATTCCTTAATTTTTGTGATTAAAATAAATACATACACAACATCTTGGTCTAGTTAAGAATTAGGATGAGTGGAATCTGGGCAACAAATTTTAAAAATAAACTTTTTAAATGTATAAAACATAATTCTTTTTTCTACTGAGATTTTTAATGCTTTGTAAGTCTTTCTTTTAACAGACTTCATGCTTTTATTTGAACATTAACAGCCAACATTTTGTTTCATCTTCTAAGCTGCATTTAACAGGCTTGTGAACTAATAGAACTAATTAAAAGTTTTTCTTAATTACTCCTCAGTTAAAGCATTTTTCTTCCAGTGCTAGTCCTTAACTGAATTTCTTATTCACCCATAAGTGGAGATTTGAAACTCATCTAAGTACTGCCATCTTCTCTACCATATGTAAGAAAGTGTTTATTTAACTTTATTCAAAAAAAGCTTTTGCAGTCATGTTTTTGGAATCTTTTCCCATTATTATTATTTCTACCATTAATGAAACACATACCTTCTTTTCTATTTTCTCAATGCTCCAGGCTACTTCTTCATCATTTCTGGTTCTATATGCAGAGTAATTTAAAGCTCCTCGCAGCCCATTGAGAAATGCTTAAGCTTTTGAATTATTTTGAGAATTTATAGTCGGGTCCAGAGTGGATAGTAATGTCTGGTTGATCTTTTACTGTTTTTCTGTCACGAAGCCGGGACTGTTCCATATGGACAGTGTAGTCTCAAAGCCATAATGTAGAGCACATAGATTTACTCTGCCAATATGATAATCAGATCTAGCTTCCTCTGTTGATTTGGAATGGCTGAATAGCTATGTGTGATAGCATCAAAAATATTCCAAGCTTATCACCACTCATTTCATTGTGCTGCTCTATTCCTTCACTTCACACTTTCAAGTGCTGCTCAGACTTAGAAGGGGTAAATCCTCTTCATGAGCACTGCGCACAAATCCTTGGTGTCTTCCTTTTTCCATAAGCAACGGCATTGCCTGGCTTCCCCTGAGCATCCAGGGCGAGTGGGGACCAACAACCCTTCCCACATGAAGAATGAAGGTCCTCCCATGCCCAGCAGCATTCTGAACTCAGTGGGAACTGCTCCAACCCAGGGCCACGTGACTGTCATGCAGTGTCATCTTGCCTCTGTGCCTGGCAGGATTTGCTAGCCCTCTGGATCAAGAGAGGCACACGCATTTGGCTCACAAACCAAAAAAAGTATAAATTTACAAATGTAAGTCCACATAGACATAATCATAAGACAGAAATCAGACACATCTCTGTCCTAATAGGCATGTAGGTGTATTTCCAGGCTTAGCTAAAGGCATACCAGTTAAAAGAACTAAAAAACGTCCCTAACTAGTTAGTTTGTGCAATTCTGCCACAAAGTAAGAGACAGCAACACGGACTGGTGTCCATTTGTCAAATAATATTTCTCTGTGCCTTGAACTCTAAACTCATGTGTCCTTCTGGAAAGTCAGAGTAAAACCCAACTAAACACTTTAGCTCCCTTTTATTCCAGTCTTCCTAACGTCAAGTTCTTCTATTCAGTGAAAATTCAGCACCCAAAGGTGAAAACTGCCATCAGAAACATATCTATTTCTTGTAATTGACTATAGCAAGAGTTTAAAATGATTGCACTCCTAACTTTACTATGTCAAAAATATGCCAAACTTAACTAAGTTGCAGTCCACTGGAAATCTGTAGGAAACCCCACCTTCTTAGAAAGGGCTCATTTTTTCTGAGGTGCTGGGAGAATGGAAGCAGAAGAAGAGGGAGGAAGCTACATCCTCACCCAAGAAACACTGGTCAGTGTTAAGTGCCTTCAGTTTCACATGTTGGGGAACCACTGGTGCCAATTCACAATTCTTCTTTCCCAACCGTGAGTGCATCAGACCACAGTGCCATGTGGTGTGGCTGGGCGACACAATAAAACATGCTCTTGCTGAGTGCTTTGCAGGTGATATGGAGCATAGGGCACTTAAGTTAGCTAATAGAGAGTGCTGTATAACTGGGCTGGCTAAACCATAAGGCGGTCAATATTTTTCTAAAGTGTAGCATCAGTACACAAGCATCTCTTTACTATTGATTTATCATCATTTGTATCAACTTATCCTCTGCTATTGATTGTAAGCTCTGTGGGGCATGAGTGGTTCCATTGTTTTTTTCATTTTGGATGGTGCTTATCAAAATTGGTACAACTTGATAATAATTTGTATTGTAGTTTTCATAAATTGAGATCAGGCAATTGTTAATCCCTTGTATTTAATAAAAGGTAGTTTCAATATAGCCAGGAAATATTCATCGTTCTACTTATTTTAAAATGTCACAGAAGCTTACAACTCATAATTAGACCCATTTCAAGAAAATTATATTTTTTGGTGACCAGAAAATATCTGTAAATTACACTTTTCCACTATATCTTATATTAGACATTAGTTCTGGCTAATTGTAAGGCTCTGAATTTTTTAGACTAGGGCTAAAATTCTTGTTAACTTGAGAAGTATTCCCAAGATGAGCAGCTGCAGAAAAAGGCTGGTTTTCAGAGAGCTATGAAAATTACTTTCTCCATCTCCAGCTCTTGAGGAAGTCAAATGAATTCTAAGATGTGGTTCTGATATAATATGCACATAAATGTCAGAAAAGAGGTTATTACAGTCACTCACAGACAGGCAGGATAGGTTGGTAACAAACACACAAATATTGATATTAATGATTCAATGCCTACTGCGTTACTATGCCTAGAGACAAAAAGTCCTTTCCTTCCACTAAAACGAGACATCTATCTTTGAAATAAAAATTAACCAGCAAAGTTCTCAAAAAGGAGTTTTTTGTTTGGGGAAAAAAACCCAAACAACTGCTGAAGTGATCACTAATCACATTGCCTTCATCTTTAAAAAGCTTATTTTTTAGGCCCTGTTAATGAAAATATTTGTCCATATGAACATTCCTTCATCACTAGAAAGAAATGAACCATATGTTACATGGACCCTGGAAGAAAAGACAAATAACTTTGTTGAGAAGTAGCCCCAGGAAAGATTGTGTAACCATTGCACGCACTAAGAAATAGTCTATGGAATAAAGGAGGCACCCAGTTTCATTACTTATAGCAACCTAAAAAAATGCCACTGAATTGCTTAAAAAGATTATGAAGAGAATAAAAGTACATGCTCTAGATTACTATCACTTGGCTAGTTAGCATATTTACCTTGAAGACATGTACTCTGATGTGTTCAGAATAGAAATTTCCACAAATAGTGCATCTTTAAAGCCACCGACAGGAATTATTAGCAGTACTAAAAACCATATCCTTTGTTGTCAAAAGCTCATATCTTATAGCTTTCGGTCAGAGGGGAAAAGCTGGATCTCCAGGGGCTCCAGTGTTGCCATTAAGACCTATAATTTTGGTTTTCCATTTCTTTCTTCACATGCCAGATGGCGAAACAGGGCAAGATAGGGGTGGTTTAAAAATCACGTTTCTTCTGCCTACGTTTGTCTAGCAGAGAAAACAAAACTTGGATTTAATGAGATCATATTCAGGATTGAAATAAATCCTGCTCAAGGGGTTGCAGGCCTGTTAGAAGAGGGTCACGTGTTGCAGTCCTGCTCCTGGTACACTGCAATGCCACAGGGCGGCATCCCAAGGGCTGGCAGCATCAGGTCTCCAGCATGGCACAGGACGATTGGCTGAATTGCATCACCAGAAGTACTTCTAGGTTCACACAAGGGAATTTAGGTATTGTATTTGACAGCCCCACCATATGCAAATCCAGGCAGTTGCATGGTCTGAACACCTGTCTGGTTTTAAATGCATTTGCTTTTTTATTCTCTCCAAGAAAGGTGGTCTGGAATTATCATATTACACAGTCTACATGGCACAACATTAAAGTCATATCACTGTTTTACTTCTGTAATAATTCCACTGTAATCAGGAAAACCTTTCTCCTTGAAAAGCACTTTTAGGTAATCATCTGTATTCCTTTATATTTTTTTCCCCTTCTTATGTGCTTTAATTATAGGGCAACGTGACTTGGATAATTATCTTTGTGCCTAAACCCATCCAGCAGAGAGAAAAAGAAAAAGAATAATTTATAACTAAAAACAAATGCAACACTTTTAAGAAATATTAAGCCATTTGCAGCAGGCCACCAATAAATATGCCAAGCACAAAAATTATTGGTTGAGCAAGTCTAAAATTTCAATCGAATTGAATTTTTGTTCACTTTCTACCTTCCTTTGTCAGCACAATTTAACAAGACCTTGGACTTCTGCTTTGAAAAGCAGCCACCGTAAATCAAACAAAAGTCTCATTAAATTTCCCACACCCTCTTTTAGAAAAATGCACAGTGATAGGGCATTTCCCATTGACTGTCTTTAGTGTTGTTTAGCAGGGCTATTGAAATGATGCTAAGACAGCAGTACAGGTGGATGCAGAATGTATTAATAACAAAATAATTGGAATGTCAAAGCTCGTGAATTAGCACTTTTCAAATTCAACTGCAATCAGCAGATTATGGGGTTTGTGCCTTATACAAACTATAAACACTGCAATTCATTATATGCACATCCAATTATTTTTTTTTCTGTAGGCTTCTTTGCCACCAAGTGCTAAATTAAGAAATCAATCCTTCAGAGGTCAATGAAAAAGGCTCTACTGCTATTCAGAAAATCAAATACTTGAAACAACAAGCAGTCTGGGCAGCTCCCCCAGCCCAGTATATCACCACCCCACCTCTGCTTAGTATTCCTTCCCCAGGCACTTGGAGGGAATTTTTCAGGCTGAGCTGAAAATTCAGACAGTTCTCAGCTATTGCTCATTTCTCCTGAAAACTCTAACTTCAATACATCAGACAAAATGCTAGTTCTGTAGGAGCAGAATGTGGACATGACTAAGGCCTAAATCCTTCCTCCCTGAGCCAGTCCCTCAGGACTGATCTTTTCTTCCGATAAACACACAGCTTTCTGCTGAACCCTCTTCCACTCCCACATGAAATAACGTCTTCTCCTTTTTCTTGCACGCATGCACAGAAACCAAACAGCTTTGTGATACTGCAATGGACAATGAGATATACCCAAGAGCTAACATTGTGTAATTTGTAGACTTGGGAAAAATAAGCTGGGGAGGGGGTGGGCAGTAAAACTCTCTTTTGTTGGTCTACACAACTGTAAATATACAAAAAAAAAAAAACAAACACATCTAATCATTGTACCTTTTTGACGTAGCGTTCTGTTTGAGCCATTGGTTTCTTTACCTGGTGTCACACGGAACAGTTCAAAAGTTCAGTTCAGGTGAGAATTCTTCTGGGTGGAAGCAAGGACCACTTTTGGTTGTATTATTTACAGAATTACTATTTTTCTCAAAGAGAAAACCTGATGGAATGGTTCATTGATGAGTTACCCGGGGTGTGGGAAACCTCCCAAGAGTTTCTAACTCTTTTAGGTAGTATCCAGTTTGTAAAAATTTTTCTTCAGTGACTCTAGGGAAAGCTACACTTTATCTGGCACACATCCAGCGCACAGCTCTTTAATAAAACTGATGGACAACTATTTTTTTAACCCTGCAAACCTCTGTATCATTGATTCTTCTAGTCTGCAGAAATGCCTATGCCAAAAGGGCATAGCCTCTGGGAGTACGTAAAGTGACACATGCTTAGCTTGTTTTCTCAACCATATGAAAGATGACAGCTTTTTCGGCTTAAAAATACCTCTTTAGCTATACACAAACACTATATATACTGTTGCACAGGAAAATACAGAAAGGGTAACCTGTATTATAGTCAAATTTTTAACTGCCCTGAATATTAAAAATCAAAGGCACAAAAAAGATTCTGCTTTTGTGTCAGACTGATTTTCTTTTTTCTCCTTTCAACTTCTAACTAATCACTTAGTGTTCACCAGAAAATAATTCCCTTTTCTCTTCCTCTCAGCACCACTTGGGCTCTTCCCTTGCTATGATATTCCCTTGGAGCATCTTGCTCTACTGATGCTAACCAGCTTTTTTCTTAGAGTCTCTAATGGAACATAAGCAAGTTAAATTCTAAGCAATTACACTCCACTAGTAATTAGCTTTGAAGGTTGATGCCTTGTATTTCAAAAGTGTTGAAAGGTTTTCATGCCTTTAAACTTGTCTGTTTTTTCTAATTATATCAGCTAGTCTAGTAAAAGGTTTTACATCTCCCCACGAACTTTGCTTAACCCAGATTGCAAAGTATCACATTAAGTTTTTCAGATTTTTAATGGGTATTCTACTAAGACCTTTACGTTTGCAAATATCAAACACCTTGCTGAATGTTACCAAACTGGTCTCTTATGCCTGCCAGTTAATTTATTTAAATACCAAAAGTAATGCATTTTATATTAAACAACTAGTGAAGGAACAAAAGAGAAAGCACTCTCTGTCTTTATTTCCCTAGCAGCATCCCAGCCCTGCCTGTGGTCCACTCAATTTAGGGAATACATAATCTCTCTGTAAATTCCACAACTGCTTGCTGCCTGGCTATCGTCACTGCACAATGTCCAGCAAGAGGAAGCAAAGCTTGCAGAGGGATAACAGAGTATTCACATAGCTTTGCATAAATATTGGATAATGGCTTCCCTCTGAAGGATTTGTAATGCTCCAGTATCAAAAGACTTATGCATTAAAAATAACTAGGATGCATATCAGATTAGCCTTTTCACACTTCAGAATTATGCAGCTTGGAAGAGCACAAACCTAGTGACAGTGTGTCCTGGTTTCAGCTGGGACAGAGTTAATTGTCTTCCTAGTAGCTGGTACAGCGCTGTGTTTTGGGTTTAGTATGAGAAGAATGTTGGTAACACCTTGATGTCTTTGCTCAGTCGTGTTTAGACTAAGTCAAGGACTTTCCAGTTTCTCCTGCCCAGCCAGCAAGAAGGCTGGAAGGGCACAAGAAGGTTGGGAGGGGACACAGCCGACCCAAACTGGCCAAAGGGGTATTCCATACCATGGGACATCATGTCTAGTATATAAACTGGGGGAGCTGGCCTGGGGGGCGGATCGCTGCTCAGGAACCAACGGGGCATCAGTCAGCAAGTGGTGAGCAGTTGTATTGTGCGTCACTGGTTTTGCGTATTCCAATCCTTTTATTATTATTGTCACTTTATTGTTGTTATTAGTGTCATAGTTTATTCTATTAAGCTGTTCTTACCTCAACCCACAAGCTTTACCTTTTCTCCGACTCTCTCCCCCATCCCACTGGGGCGGGGGGGGGGGGGAAATGAACAAACACCTGCATGGAGCTTGGTTGCTGGCTGGGGTTAAACCACGACACAGTGTAGCTCCCATTTGTTACTTTCTGAACCTCACATGACACAGATTTTTTCCAAAATAAAACATCCCAAATAATTTATTAAAAATGAAATTATTAATCTCTTTATGAATGTATTATCCATTTCTGATTTATAAATAAAACCATTTAAACAAGCAGTCTAATAGTAAATCTGTGTAAGCAATTTATGGATCTGTGGAGTTTTCAGTCAAAAGACATGAGCTCATACTACTCTGAGAATCTTTCCTGTACACAAACAGCAGGATCAGGCCAAGGAATGTTGCCAAGTTGCATTTCTGTACTTGCCTTCTTATACACTTTTCATACGTTAATGTCACAGGCATGTCATTTACCCAGCAGACAGTATTTCACTCCATAGGAGGCAGGAAAAAGCTAGGAAACTTCTTTCCATTTCCTTCCTTGCAAGACTCTTGCAGGAAGGTTTTGCCCAGCCTTGTGTAAAACAGCTTAGCAATGGGACCAACTTCATTCCCCTGGAAAAACATAGTTCTCAGCCTAGAAGTGTTTAATGTTGCTGAAATTCCCCTGACAAACAGGATCCACTTCACTTGGCTCACTATCTATCCCATTTGCAGATATTAAACTACTGATCCTTCAAGACGCTGAATGCCTCCAGTCCCCACTGAAATGGGATATAATCTAGCAACAGGACAATTCGTACTACAGTTATTTACCTCTTTCCACCTTAGGAGTATATTTCCTGATAAATTGATGCATGTTAAGCCACAGTTAACTTTTAAACAGCAAAACTCTGGATGGGAGTGTTCCCTCTTGGCAGACTTTACAAAGAGCAGCAGCCTGCAGAGGACTTCCAAGTGATACATCTCCTCTGCTAAAATGCATTCAGGACAAAGCCAGACAACTTCACAAGGGGTGGAGTCCTTGAACTGGAAAGAAAAAAAATCCCCCATGCTCATATTTTCCCTATCAACCTGCAGTTTGAGTATGACCCAGTGATCCCAATACACCACCTTGTTCACTGGACAACATTGGCCTCTTGTCTCTACCACACTTACCTCAGCTTGGTGACCTCTGCAGAAAACAGCAACAAGCCAGTTCCTCAGATGCTGTTTTTCTGAATCCTCTCTCCCTTGCCAACCCTAAAGCTGGTCTTAATCATTACAAAAGCATCATTATCTGAAGTTAAACAGAAGATTTCTGTTAATGGATTTCTGTAAGCATCACATTTTAGGTATGTAGTACTTTCCAACCCCATCAGTACAATGAGATCTTAAGCTTCTGGCAGCAACAGCCCTTCTCCTGATGCCATCAGATTTGAAGAACTTCGGAATTAATAGTGTTCTACAGTCCTTCTCCAAGCATCTCCTCTGCCTCTCATCTTATACCCAGCTATGCTAACTGATCACCAGTCTTCCTAGATTAAACAAGCATTAAAGAACATGTCAGTAAGCCAAGTTGCAGTTACTCCTCCCCACACCCTAAGATTATGCTAAACATGAGCTTAAGCATTACACCATCACTGTGACCCATGCCTGACTTCACATATGACTTCCACCTCTGGCAGAACATGCTTCTTGAACCTGGATAGAAATCTCTTTATACTACTTCAGATGGTAAGGTCTACAGGGCTTCATAATGAGCTCTCAGGCAGGCTCATTAACTGATTTGGACTGGGAAATATAACACTGTGGTATGAATACTAATCAGAGAAAAGATATGGCTAGGATTAGGGTATTGCTATGGACAGAATTGGCTGCAGAATTCGGTTTATTGCTAAATTCTGCAAGACGTGGTGAGTTAACAGGACTGACAGTGCTTGCAGTGGTAAACGTCTCATGGTTATTGGAGGGTAAGACTGAAAATGGTCAAGGGTAGCTTAGGGGTTTGAGCTTGAGTGAGGGTGAAAGTTTAGAGCTCCAGGCATTAAAGAACAGATATTTCAGGATTTCAGCATTGAGAGGACAGTCCTCCAAACCATTAAATGCCAGTCAAGCACACTTGCGCAGGATCTGCTCAACTACAAGAGACTTCACTGCACAAGTTGGAGAGAAACTTTCTTGCTAAGCAGAAAAGGAGTGGTCAACAATGCTATAAATTAGCCTGACCCACACAATCTGTCTACATACTATTCTGTCACATACCATGGATCAGGTTAGAACAGCGACAAGGGAACAAACTTGCCTGTGGCGTAGTGTTCAACTGAGGCTTTGGGTTTCTCTTCAGTACCTTTTGTGCTCTATAGTAAACAAAACTGTGTCAAAGCAAACCTACAACGGCCACCCTATTATCATCCTCGCCATGTAATTTTAGCATAGTCCCTGTTATATTTTTCAGTCCTACCAATAGGCATTCTCTGAAAAAAACTTGCAGGCACAAACTCCAAGTTAATCCAAAAATAGGCGAGTTAAGGACAAAATAATTTAGCTCTATGAACGTAAGCTGTGCCATATCACTTAGTCTTTGGGACCAAATCATCTCTGTCATTTGGATAATTATCCAAACTTCATTTGATTCACACAAAATCTTCCGTATGCCCATTGTTGAAATTTCCCTGGCACTCATAAACAAATTACTGCTCCACTCACAAAACAGCATGGGTACAAGTCTTGAAAGCCACCTCTCACATCTCCACTGGATGCCTTGAGTTGAATACACTTTTGAGTATCTTGCTGACACACGGCATCTTCGAGAAAGTTTTTCAAGTCTCCTGCAAGAGGTAGGATTGTTTCTTGTCTGTCCATTTACAAATTGGTACAGTTGAGGTCTTTGTCAGTTGGCGCTACAGGTCTAGATCAGGAACTTCAAAAACCAAGGAGTTAGTTAACTTTGCTTGGTAACAACTGGAAATGAACAACAATGAGCTAAGAGTCACAGCCCATAAGGTAATTAGAAGAAAGGGCCCATTCCAGGTAAGTTTTGTTGCAAAGTCTGATCTGTTTTATGTAGATACCTTAATGCGATGGGCAGGGGACAAGAATTTCTATTAGTTGGTTACCAAGCATTCTATTATTGAACTTTTTTCTAAGAGATTTCCCTGCTTTTTCCAAAATATCTGCTGGACCACTAAAGGGACATGCTGAAAGCACAAGGTGTCGACTTCATACACAGCAAAAAAATGCAAATGCAGGAAAAAGGAAATCTATTACTATCATTTACAGCTCTATAAGTCTAGAAAAAACAGAATATGAAATAGTGGAACAATTCATACCACGTATATATTTACAGGTAATAAAGACACACTTTAGGTAAATGCCACAACACCCATGAAATAGACTTGTTCTGCAGGTTCAATGTTGTGCTGTACCCAACTCTCTTGTATGTGAATTAATAATCTTTGTCAATATTATCAAGTGACCAAAGGCAACTATTTAGAGCACTGATTCTGCACATACTCATACCTTTGCTTGATTATGTGTATAAGCTGTCTCATTAATGTCAATGAGACAACACATTCATACAAAGTTAATTCTGAGGATAGTTATTTGCAGCATTAGCCATTTCTTTGTAATATAAAGCAGAGATCAAAACTGCAGTGTTGCTTATAGCAAACGACTTGAAAGACACTTTTGTACAGTTTCTCCTTATTTTTATTTATATTTCATACAGTCAGTACATCCAGAAACTTCTATAACAATTAGTGTTACAATAAATCTAAGACTGTATATACAATGAATTAAGTGGGCTAGCTTGTATGTCCATATGAATAAGTACAGGAATAAATAAATACTTTGTAAAGAGGCCATAACACAAATTCTATATCTGTCAAGTTTTTGGCCTAATCTAATCCTTCTTTGGTATCACATTTTGTATAATACACATTTTATCGATAAACTAGCTATAGTGTTATCCAGAATTTGTACCAGAACTCCCCATGGCCCAATTCCAAAGCTTACAGGTTTTTCTGTAATGAAAAAAAGCATGAAAAATAGGGACTTTCAGACTCAAAATTTTATTTTCTGAACTGGAACTGTCTACATAGACGAGGTGCTCCTCCACCTTTGTCTTTCAGGAGGCTTGATCTATAGATGTTCAAGAGACACACAGAGGATACACCATCGAGGCTAGTTCCCTACAGCTTGTAGTTGTCTTTTGTGCAGCTAATTAGTCATTCAGCACTCTTGGAGTAACTGGATGCTTCCTTGTTTGGCCTATGAAGATCCAAAGGTACTTGTCTCCTGCAAGTATCCTAACGCTTAACAGCGCTTAAGACCAGGACTTTTCCTTACCATGAGTGATTAATACCAGAGAACAGTCTAAAAACCTGGACGCTGTTCTCCAAGATGAGTGTCATAAGCATTAGTCTACATGTCTATAGTTATTTTCTCCTTTTCTCTTCCCCTCTCCTAAGGCATCTTGAATTGTCTTCACCTGCCAAAAGAGTCTAGGCAAGAGAGCTGTGGGTTTGAACCTTCATAGCTTGAAGCATTTCCAGAGTGACTGCTCTAACTAAGAGGCTAGGCTAGAAGAAATACGCAGCTGTAGAAATAACTAACTTTCCTTCCTGTAAGGAGAGAGAACTTACTCCTTTGGAAGAAAAATTACAGACACCTGTATTCAAGTGGACATCTGGTTTTTGGATTCAAAGGCACCAGAGGCACCCATGTCATGGAAGGGGATGAGATTGCAGAAACATGCCTGAGCTCAGTGTTTCCATTTGGGTGTCTTGAAAAGCCTCTGCACAGATTTCAGCAGCTTCCCACCCAAATAGGGTGATAGGTTTGCATCTTATCCTGAGGTACGTATGTTCTCCTAACTGTTGTAAAAGGGAGCCTGGGAACAGCATGCAGTTTTCACTTCCAGAGTTGTTGCCTAAAGAGTGCGTTAAGCAGCCTCAGCCTTGTCACACCCCTGTCTCTGCAGATCCAGTTCAAGTGGTTTACTGGATCTAGTTCCTATTTCTTTCAGAAATTCAGCACTGTGCTCTCATATTTAAATATTCTTTTTCTTTAGCATGGAAACAGGCAGACTGCCATGTGCTTGATAAAGCCTGTTAATTTATATAATTTTAAATAAAAATAATTAAACTGATGGAAGAACAATTTGCTATTCATTTTCATACTGAAAACAGCCACCACTGCCTTTTCATGATAAATGAAAGCCTCTATTTTTTAATATCAGTTTCTAAATACATAAAAATCATTTTCATACTTAGTTTTCATCTTTGCTTCATGGCAAATTAAAAATGCAATCTATTTAGATCTTCCATAGTAGCAGATTTATGCAGTAGAATCTCTGAGGCAATAGATTCAGATTTCCCCCCTTCCTGCATGCAGAATATTCAATGTGAATGTAATTAAGACTTGAATGCAAAAATCTATGAAATTTACTAAAATATATATGAAACAGGATGGAGATCAATGTTTGCATCTCAGTAAGGATGGTTGCTAAGGTGTAACAAAACAGCACTCTTCTGTAAAATGGAAGGAAGCAATCTTGCGATACAAATGAAAAGAGAAATCGCATCACATGGTCTATTCTATTAAGATAGAACATCATTTTATATACGGTATCAAAATTAAATTAAACTGGTTATTCTTTCCTATTATTCATTAGCATTTCAAATTTTCAAAGCCCTCACTTTTTCAGTTTCAGCATTGTTACTGAAGAAGACTAACGTGGCTGCTTATTTCAGCCTTTCTTTAATTTTCTCCTGATAGATTTTCCATGCAGCTCTATTTTTCTGCAAGTGAAAGCAAATTACTCCATACTTTCCTCACCCTTTCTTCATGCCACAGCATCAATCATACTGAAGGCAATACATTTTCTTAATATTAATTTTGTAAAACCCATTGAGCAACAATGACACCAATTCATTCATGTTTGTGGATCTAAAGAGGCCAAATAAGTAGTCAACTTTCTGGCCAGTGCTAACTAGGTTCTGCATACCAGGAGAGCACCAACAATGTCTTAAATAATTTCCTATATTTAAGGCTTAATTCTTTCCCCTAAAACACGAATAAGAACACTTCATTATTGCATCATCTTGAATCTGACCTTCATAATGTAATTTCACATTCTAGAGCTGGTTTGGGAAAAAAATAATCCAACAAAACATTTTGCTTTAGAATTTGCCCTTTTGTTGAAAACAGAGCAGTTTTTGGAAAAAAAAATATCATTTTCGACAGATTTTTTATAAGGTTGTCTGAAACTTGTATAGCTTCCTACCAGCTCACCAACTGAGCTCCCTGACAACCTGCTGAGCCAAAGCCCTTGAACTGTGGAAATGACGGTCCTGACATCCTGCCCCTTCTTTATCTTGTCAGCCCCGGAGATGAAACCTCCCTACACAGCCCGTCTCACCAAGCTAAGCTGGTGACAAGTTTCATTGTTCTCAGTCACTGGAAGAAAAAAAAGTCTCCACCTTTCAATTGCAGGATCCCTTCAATAAGTGGTTCATCTAGTATTTTCCTACAGGGTGAAGCTACTGCAGTAATTTTTATAGGCCTAGAGTGGCTTTCCACTGTTGCGGTTTATTTTCATTACTTTATTTTAAGAAGTGACGGATCAACGATCAGAAAAAAAGTTTAGGAAAGAAAAATCTTTTTCCTGTCCTGAAGGAGTTCATATTTCTGCAAAGTATACTACTATATTATCAGGTTACTGGGTGAAGCACAGAAATCCACTATTTATATCAATAAAAGCAAAATCACAATCAACCTACACTGCATTAGATCGGGGGGGGGAAGTATTGATTTTCTTTGGATGAGCTATAACAGAAATATATTATTCTTCTTACTTCTCATATAAAGGTATGGAGGTAATGACAAAGAATAAATTTAGATACCTGTTCAGTTTTGGATATGGAGCTAGAGCACTTCAAAGACATCATGGTAAAACAATGTACTTCCTCAGCCCTGCTGCTTGACACAGAGGTGTTTTGGCTTAGGCGGACAGATGACATGGAATATATCAACCTAATTGAGTAATGTTTTGGCAAAATTTCTAAGTATTTGTTAACTGTCTCATAAAAGGGAATTGGACAATGTCAGTTAAAGCAGTACTTCCATCTCTGCCATAAACACAGCAGAGTGCAAGGAAACTTTTTTCCCCATGTTCACATCCAAGAAAGGAACCTAGAAAGAACTTTTATTAATAGTAAAAATTTTGCTCCTTATTGCCATTTCTGCTTCTGATGATTTCCTGTCCTTGCCTTTTTTCAAACAAAATTTAAGTAATTTGTGTGCAGAGAGTGTTGTACAACCTTGGTGCTACTCCCATTTCTGTTCATGAAAGAGTTCCCATTAACTTCAATGGGCTGGGATGGAACGCTTGCTTAAGACTGCATCCTTTCTTATTCAGATCAACTAACAGATGGTATCACTGCTAAAACTGAAGAGCTAGTGTTCAGAAAAAGAGAGATCCTTTTCTGAATCTCTTAATGAAATAATTGCACACTTTCTAACTGTAGAATCACGGCGGGGGGGGGGGAGTGAAAAAAAAAAACCAACTACGTTAAGAATCCAGATTGACTGTATTGCACTGGCATCTAAAAATAATGTCATTTCCATTTATGAATTGTAGTAGTTTGCTACAGACATCACAATACATTTATTTATGCCTTTCAGAAATAAGCTTTCAAGTTGTATCATTCGAAATACATAGTAGAGATGAATCAATGGGAAAAAATTGTCACAAAGATGTCTGGGTAGATCTTTGAACAATAAATGTGGGTTTTTTAGCTCAAGTAATGTTAAAAGTTAGAAACACATATACCATTTGTACGAACAATATATTAATTAGGGGTATGGAATTCCATTAATCTATGCAGAGATAACTATTATCAGTGCTAACGGAACAAGAAAAAAAATGCAAGCATGAAAAGAAAGTTATATTGTTATGCTGTCAGATGTATTGATCAATGGAAAAGCATTTACAGCACTAAAATATCTACTTGTTGTCGTGGCAATGCTGGCAATGGGTCTAGAGAAAACAGATTATTAGAGTGGCATTTTTTTTTTCTTTTCAGGCAATCTGGCCAAGGAAACCCTTTATAGAAATTCAAAAACTACTTGGTGAAAGCACATAACAGATCATCTGTCTTCATCAGTCCCCCAGAAGACCTCAGACATATTATACGGAGAAAAATCACCAACAACCACATGTGAACATGCTGAATCCAAGGACTCTTCTGAAGTATTAACCTCAAAGGTAGAACACATTTCTCTGCATCAAGCAGACATGCTATATTTCTACTGTCTCCTAGAAGCCCTGCATGCCTCTGAACTAAAAGCTCAACACAATCACTGATTAAGTATTCCAATTATGCAGAGAAAAGCAGACGGGTTTTACTAGACTAGAGATCCAGTAAACCATCTACTTAGTTTAATAAAAATTCCCCAAACGTGCATTTTCTCTCTTGTTCCATTACTTAATCAGATTTTTGTCAAAACAGATTAAACAATTAACATAACCTTCAGACACTGCAATCTTCAAAGAGAAAAGTCTCTCTTCCTCCAAGCAATGATTAACCAAGCAGAGGCTGTATCCTCCTCCTGTGATTTAGCCCTCCATGTAATACTCCCAACAGCTGTTGGGTTATGAGCAATTTAGACTGATATCTGCTTGTCAGAATATGGTTCTTGATGGTTCCCTAGTGCCTTTGCCTAAATAGATAGCTTCTACTGATAAATGATAACATTATGTTATACACCCACTTAACACTGCCAGCGAGACACAATTGAGTCCATCACAAAAGTGCTGAGCAGTGATAAGATAGTTTTTTGAAACTGATTTGCAAGGAAAATAAATTGTGCGTGGCCAGTCTCATAGAAAGTGCACAAGCCTTCATAAAACATTCAGGAAATTTTAATGGAAACATACCAGAAATGTGAACCCAAAAAGTCACTCATCATGTATTCTCAGATGACATAATACTCCCTGAATGTTACTGATAATGAAGCTTTTTTCAGCCAACAGTTTCCATATTCTTGTGGGAGTATACTTATCTTTGTGATATGTTTCCCTAAACAAAAAGCCAGAAATGTCAGAGCATTTTTTTCAAATGTAAAACAGAAAACTGGGGAAACCAGTTCACATGTATATGCCTAAATAAAACAAAACAAAACAAAACAAAAAAGAGAGAAACTGAGACGGATAACTTAACAGTAATTGCATAATGTATCCACCATGAGAGAATAAATCGTTAGAATCAGTCTCAGGAACTGCTTTTTATCTATCTCGTGGGCAATTATTTAGTTGCAAAACGTCATTCTGAGAAAACAGAGTTCAAGATTAAAAGGTGAGGTGATACTTCCTTAAGTTCTTTGTGGTTTTATGCTTTGAATCTCATGTTTTGAAAACTGGGAGTAAATCATTTTGTCCTTCTCTCTGTCTTACTAATACACAGAAGGCAGGTTTATCCATCATAACTATTTTGAACCCTCCAAACTCCTTCACAGTGTTTTTTCATCTGTTTCTATTCTTCTGTAAATTCATTACTTTCATAGTAAGAAAGATAGATGAGGACATAAAAAAAAGTGTCAGATGGATCTTTGATTCCCACAATAAAACTTCCTAGGACACTAAAACATTTTTTTATGAATTATTGCTGAACTTGGTGACATCTCTGTGTAAACCTAAAATTTTGCAACTAAAATATTTGCATTTCCTCCAAAGAGACATGTTCATTTTTCTGTCCCTATGTTCATCAAGGCTCTAGCAACTGTTTTAAAATCTTTCTACAACTGGAAAGTAACAAAAACAAACAAACAAAAATATTTAAAGAAATTAATTTGCAGAATATGCTCCATAGGAAAGAATCTATATTTACACTTTAGTGCTTTATTTCTTGTTCATAGACTAGGATCAGAATTGTTTTGACATGATATTTTTATTTAAAAATCAATGTTACATTCAAGTCACCAGCTACTGGGAAATTCCAAGCAAAGGAAAAATCTCATGAGGACAGTGTAATTTTTTAACCAAAATCTACTTCATGTTTCACTTACACTGGGGACCCAACAATTAGAAAATGCCATCAGTGGCATCTAGAACCTGAAAACTGCATCTTCTTTAAAATATTGTTAACACAGTTTTCTACTGTGACTGGTTTCTTCTTTTGCTTGTATTAAAAAAACACGCAAAGCCAAACAAAGGCAGCACCAGACAATCAGGAAACTCCCAAATTCCTTCCATGTTCTTGCTATGAACTTCCACGTGTCAGAGACGAACGTTTCCAAGGAGACAGAGGAAATAAAACTGAACTCAGTAGTATGGTACAGATGATAGTAAACTACAATAATAAAAAAGCTCACAAGATAGCACCTTTCTGTTTATTTCCTGGAATTTAAAAAAAAAAAAAAATATTTTCACTTGTGAGAGAACCTGAGCTCTCTTTAGAAAAATCAAGTGTCTAAACAGTCATATACTGGCTTTTCCAGCAACTGCCTGAAAGCCTAGTTAGGTGAAAAGATATTTGGACTCCTGCTTTCATAAGATCATTAGGTAGCTCAAGCTGGAAGGGCCTTCAGGTCTCTAGTCTAACCTCTTCAAAAGAGGATCAGCTACAAGGTCAGACCAGGTTGCTCAGCTCTTCCCTTTACAAACTGAGTCTTCCCCCTCTGTCTTTCTCCAGCAGGTCATTGAAGTGTTAAAGGTAAGTTCATTCAGAGCATTTTCTATTTGGGCAAAAGGACAAGAAACTCCTGTGACAGCTCTACCTTACCACCCCATGATGCAGAGTGGGGGATCGGCATGTGGACATCTGCATTGCAAGCAGTCATTGACACAATAAATTCTCTGGCAATATCCTGAAAACAGAGCACTGCGTCTTGCTTTGATGTGACACTTGCTCTTCAGGCAGAAAGGCTGGAGGACAGTTTCCAGATAGCAAGCAGTAGAACTAAGGGGAAATCACAGGATTTTGAAGACAACTTGGGGTTCTGATTCTTCAGAACAGATAGCCTCCTGCCTCCTAATAAATCAGGAATCCACCATACATAGGAACAAGTGATACTGAACTAAAGAAGCTTACCAAGGCCAGCTTCCTTTGTCCACAAGGCAGCAGTGCATTTTGAACAGAGAAAGCCTTTCTCCATTAAAGGTTCCTCATTCCTGCTTTCTGTCCTCTTGTATGGAGCTCCTTCCCTGGCACCTTAGCTTGTTCATGCATGTTCCAACGACAGAGGTGGACAGACATGCCGGTAATCTTTTTCTGTTTATCATTCCCTGTAGGCTGCCTGCAGGCAGCAACATGCTCCCTGTAGATAACTTATAGATAACTTTTCTGAGGTGCCTAATTCTTCCTCTGTTGTGCAACAAATCCTGGTGTCATACTGGTATCCCATTACAGCAACGGCACATTTAAATATATAATCACTAATATTATGGAGTAATCTGTAATCTAGGTTTTGAGTGGCTATGACTCCTGAAACTGGGGACTTCAGAAAGCTTTAAAACAAGAGAAAGTTGTTTAAATGTACAATAACAAATTCAGGCAACAGGACAGAAGACTAGGGCTCAGGCAAAGCTATCAGATGGAGGCGCGTTCAAGTCAGGCTCCAGAAAATGTAATTGGCTCTATGGGAAGCAAGGGACAAAAGAAGATCTTGCGCTCCTTATAGCTACAGGACAAAGGTCATGAACTACAAACAAAAGCAAGATTTTTAACATTTAAATTTAACAAAATATTTTATGAATCACCCTCATAAACATGCTAAGCCTGTACCACTTCTGTCAAAAGGAGCTTTGCTCAGTAGTAGCCTCAGTTGTGAGCACAGTGATCCTGCAAAGCTTCAGCACAGAACAAAAGGCAGAACTTTAGGCATTGCCCACCCTAAAGAATATTTAGCCTGTGGAGCATTCATCTTTCAGGGTCCCACTCCAGTTTCCATCATGGTAATCACAAGACTGCCATCAGCCTTCTGGAGCTTTGCAGTAGGAACGTCACGTTAGGACTCCAATCACGACGAAATAATTTTTGCCTCTGGCATATCCATGAAAAGTGCTTTATCATCATTTGGCCCATTAAATCAGTTTATTATTTTACAGGAGCCATTTACTCCTAATACTAATACCTCATCACTGGTATTATTATCTGCTTCAGGAGCACAGTATGGCTTTTTTTTTTTTTAGACTTGGTTGCTCAGTGTGGCTTGAAGGAAAATCTCTCCACATTTTTAATTTGATTGAACTGTTCTTTATCTTTGAGAAGATGACTGAAAATGAAATATGCTATGTCTGCCAGTAGCTGCTTGTGCTATTATCTTGTACTTACATTATCTACTTGGTTATTTTTTCTTTCAGATTGAAGTTTTAATTTTTATAGACTGTGATCTGAGCATTAGTAGCTTAATAAATCAACAAGAAAGGAAGTCATGAAAGAAGGCTAAGGACTGCTCAGAGAATGAAAGGAAACACAAGAATAGCTTTCCTTACAGATGGCCTTTAAAGTGAATGAGCAGTGGAGATTGTCCCTGCTCAGAGGAGCCATAGCATAAAAACATAGTGAGAGAAAACAAGCAGGAAGGGTCATACTGTGCCCTCAGATGCACTCAGAGGACTCCCATTGATTCCAGTCAGAGCCAGATGCCAAAATCTTATGGCAGAATTTAACCTCGAGCAACCTTTTCAAACAACAGACCAAACTGTGGTTTCAGATACACACACGTGGTTCCCAAAAGACTGAGAGGCTGCAAGTGCTTTGTGTTTCTCACTTACTTTCCAGCCGTGCTTTTCTTCACCAGGGACCTCTTGTTGGCTTAAGTCTGGACTTTGCTTATAGACTGTGTTCACAGGCTGTTTACCACTGCTAAGCCCTCTATCATATATGCCCCCCTCCAAATCAGAGGTACATAAAAATGCTTTCAATTATATCAAAAAATACTACCTTACTTCTGAAATACCTGTCATGCCTTTCACAGCTATGTCAAAAGCAAGCAGGTCCGTGGTAAAAAAAACACCTACCCCAGGTGCCACACAGCAGATGAAAGTGATTGAGGGAGGTAAAATTAGCATAAACAGAGTTTATTCTTTAAATACATATTCTTCTTACAATGAATTACGACTGGTTTGGATTGGGACGTTTAAACTTTTGACCAGAGCATCCTACAAATTTAACTCCACCCACCCATTTTTAGCCACAGTGTGCAAGCCGAAAAAATTCTTTCCAATTAAGACACTTATTTTGCATACATATTACCCTAAAATTCTTGAATATCCTACCTGAAATTTTCCAGGTGATTAAACCTAAGTCTGTCCCGTGCCAAAACAATCCAGAAAAAAATAGAGTGCTAAGCAAATAAAAGTATTGGCTATGTAACATGCATCATAAATTATCCAGCCAGTTCATCTTGGTACATTCAACTTAAATTTCTAAAACCAAATTTGAATAGTTATCGGTATTCCTCAAGAGCTTGTACTAGCATAGCAATACCCGTGCAGAGCCTTTCAAGCACAGACTATGTGTGTCTGGCTGGAGGACAGGGAGGGGGTCTTGGTGCTAAATGCCAGGCCACCCCAAGATTGCAGACGTACCACAGAACATACTGAGAAAGGCAACCTGTGGTCACACCAGGTGCATGCCTGGAATAGTCTCAGTGGCTGTGGGACAGGAAAGCAAGATCCATAGTGACAGCGATGAAAGTCAAGCCAGATAACCTGTTACAGCTAAAGTTGTAAAAGGTTTAGGATTCCCATAAACAGCATAATTTCAGATAACCAGCAGAAGGAGCAGGTGCTAGCCAATTAGTCTTTTCCAGGTGCCTTGACCAGCTTATTGACGTGCTTCTCAAAAGAGTTAATGAATTTATTCTTTTTCCCCAAAAATGTTACACTCACACCAACTTACACATGCATTTTACAGCATCTGATGTGCAGCTATTCCATCTGTCTCAGTTGCTACTGACAGTGCACGTGTGTCTATTTGTGCCTCATCTCATACTGAAACTGTGTTTAGGAGCTGGAAATCCCTAAGTATGCCGGTGGCGTGCAATCCATGGTACCAGCAAACAGAGGTGGGAGCGAAGTACTCGGGATCATGTCATGATTCGTTATCTGAAGATAGACGGATATTGCATACCTTTATGAACATGGCAATATTTGAAGTAGTTAGCGCCTAAGTAACTGTATTTTCTTTATTTAACTATAAGAAAAACTAATTGTTCTATTGTAAAACTTTTTATGCCTAGAACAGAATTATCCACTTCAAAACATCATTAATTATTTCATTTCCAACTTCCCCATTTGTTCATAGAAATAATTTCAGATGAGCCCCATAATCTTATGTTTAGCTAATGAAAAATTTTTGTATTCTTTAACAAGAAACAAACACAGATATGCCAAGAAATCCAGTAGAAAGCTTTTGCCCTTTAGATGTTTGAGAGAAGTTTCTGATACGCTATGCCTTCTATATTTTTTTTCTATTTAATGTGGTCTCTCTAAGCAGGAAGTAATGAGTCAAAAATAATAATTTATCGTAGTCAAGAAGATATATTTGATGAAACCAGGTAATTTATCAGCAAGTTCTGCTGAATTATGCACAGACTTACATAATGTTTAAGATGTATGTATGATAAAAAAGTTATCTTTCCCAAATTTAATATTATATGACTGTATCTTATTTTTACTCTCAGAACTGAATGGACATACTATGAATCTTCCTTGTACATAATTTATTAAATGAAACTAATACCATATCTTTTAATCTTCTAGCTGGTATTTTATAAAACTTCAGAATTATAAAAATTCATCTTATTTCTGCACTTACACATTCAGGTAATATTTTTTCTATTAATCAAGATGTCTCGGTAGAGTTCTCCAGTGCTGATACGATAGTGATTCTCCCTCCTCCCCCCTGTCCTGGTTTCGGCTGGGATAGAGTTAATTGTCTTCCTAGTAGCTGGTACAGCGCTGTGTTTTTCAGTTCGGTATG
>JAVKLA010000073.1:24210518-24240459 GCA_034782735.1 Sagittarius serpentarius
CAGCTGACCCAAACTGGCCAAAGGGGTATTCCATACCATGGGACGTCATGCCCAGTGTATAAACTGGGGGAGTTGGCTGGAGGGGGTGGATCGCTGCTCAGGAACTAACTGGGCATCGGTCAGCAAGTGGTGAGCAATTGCATTGTGCATCCCTTGTTTTGCATATTCCAATTCTTTTTTATTTTTATTATTATTATTAGTTATTGTTATTATTATAATTTTATTACTATTATCAGTATTATTTTCTTCTTTTCCGTTCTATTAAACTGTCCTTATCTCAACCCATGAATTTTGCTTTTTTTTTTCCTGATTCTCTCCCCCACCCCACTGGGTGGGGGGGAAGTGAGCGAGAGGCTGCGTGGTGCTTAGTTGCTGGCTGGGGTTAAACCACGACACCATGTTTTTGCAAGGGTGAAGGTATAATGAGTTTAATAAGAGGGTGTGCACCAGAAATTCAATAATTCCATGGCAATCTGGAATAAATGTGGCATTGATTACTATGGAGATGCAAATTCTAATGCATAAATGGCTGATTACATAAAAATTACCTATTTTTTTGAGAAATATTTTGGCAGTAACAGGCAGCAAAGCTACAGATTTTAAAAAAGAAGGGAAAGGTTTTAGTGAGAGATGGGACAACATAGTTTGGGTGGCCCATTGACCCATGTGACAAAAAATTCACAGACTTGACTGATAGACTCTGTTGTGGGGTTAGAAACAGTACAGTTAAATTCATATTTGCAAATTGCACAACTGTATTTTCTGGCATTAACTGGCATCAGAAGCAAAATTACTGGAATACAGGAAATTAGCTGAAATGAAAAGAACACTGCTGACCTCAGGCTCTGTCCGGAATCAAATGTTATGATCTTAGAAACATCTGGAAAGAAATCAACACTGGTTTTAACAGTCTTAAGGGTTGTTTTTTCTCCTCCTGCATAATCCTGAACTCTCTAAAGAAGTTAAGCAAGGCAATATTTCAGCCTTATGTCTTTTCTCTTCTGCCACTCTCCACTGTCTTGGTAAAAATCAGAAGCATTGGTGTGCAGAGAGAAAGAATGAAAAGAAAAATGCATATTGTTCAGATACAGCCCCAAGAGAAATCACAATATCAGACTCACTTGGTGGGGACTTTTGGGGCTATTTGCTATACTGTTATAATCTGTACTAAGTAGCTAATTATGACAAAGAATAACCCAAGGTTTATACCCTGTGGCTTGAGAGATTGGAGTCACCCCAGCCTAAAAAGGCAGGATTCAATTTTCTGTGTCTGTGTTTCCCCACCTGGTAAATTGGCTGGTTTGCTCCAGACATTAGTTGGAGTATAAATCAATAAGCAGGTGGTATAGACAATCAGACGTGTGGATGCAAGTGCAAACTGGAAGCCTAATTTAACACGACAGTGCAGGCTGCAATGAAGTCTGGTCTGGAGTGGAATTTCTTAAGACCAAGCTCGGCCCTGTGACTAACCATGTGGATTCCTACAATGAATCTATCCATAAAGTGGCACTATGAATTGTTCTATCAGTGAAGCATTAAACCTGCTGCCACAATTTGTTAATCTAGAAATTCTGTACCATCCTCATAAGTTTTCCGTTTGTGTTGTAAATAAAGTGTTATTACCCTTTGCTCACACCTATCTATATAAATAGCCAGAGGAAATTTAAACAATGTTCTACTTCTGTTTCTTACTTCGTGGTATTGGCTTGAACTCCCAACTATAAAAATGAAACATGAATGGCATGATAGGCAAAATTTGTCTGTGAGGAAATTTTCTTATTTTTAGAGCAGGGATCAGATTAACCTTTATAAAGCCATAAAATATAGATATACACAGAAATTTTGGAGTTGCTTATGCTTCTTAGGTGACGCATCATCCGGTGTTGCCAGTAAATTACCGCCTCCAGGAGAGCAATGGGTCACTACGGTGGGGCAATGCTGTAATGGCTGGTGAGGAAGGCCCGAGATGAGGCTATGAGTACGTTGTAAGCACAGTCAAGACTGTGGAGCTCTTCACTTGTCCACTCCAATTTATCAGCTTCAGGCTATTGTCAGCACCAGGTATCCACAGCAGATTTCTAAAGCAAATACCTTACATATAGTTCTAATTAGTACCTGCAAACTTTTGGGGGGAAATCTCAGATCCGAGGCTTCCAGTGTAAACATTACTTTTTGGAGTACCTCGCTGCTCAAGACTTTTTTCCCTAATTCAAGATAATTCTAAAATATTTCATTTTCAGTACTAATGATCAACATTTTTGACAACTCAGACCCTGGTTTAATACACTAACAGACTATAATGGAAACATTTGCAATGTCTGTTAATACCAAAATAATATGCCTAAATACAGAAAAAATCTGTGTGCCTGCTTGCTTAGCATCAGTCTTATCACCACCACGTCAGACCTCTGCTGTGCCAGGTTGTGCCTCTCGTGTGAAAGGCCAAAAGGGAGAGTGGACACACGAAAATTTTGGTAAAATATACGCCTCCAAGAGCCTTTCAAGACACAGTTCTTTACAGTAGTGGTTAGAGAAATGCTGTCTCAGAGAATAACAGATGCGGGATCTGTCAGAGAGAGGAATATTTGCAGGCAGGACTCCAGTTCCACACCAGTGACTTCTATGATGCTACAAAGACAAAAATCCTCTCAGGCTATAGTTACCCTTGTTAAGGATAAACTAGTTATAGAAATAATTCTTTATCTATGATTTTTACTTACTTTCTGATACAATTTTGATGGTGTCGTATGAGAGAGAAAGCATTTCTTTCTGCTCCCCAGTCCCCTCTTTCGTTGGTCTGCAAATTTTCTCTGCTTCTTAGAGCTGTGGCCATAAAACATGCCAACGTGGGTTTTGCAGAGCTCAACTCTGAGAACTGTCTCTTCAGAGGCATCAGATCCTCCTGTTCTTGTGCTGGTGAGGATCTGTCCTGTCCAGACAACTGCAAACTCAACAGGCAAGTAGATACCCACCAAAGAGACAGCAACCTACAAAACCTACTCCACTAAAGTAGCAAGTGATGATATTTTTCATCACAAGGCTATTTCCTACTTCCAGATATCTCATAAATATTCATATTTACTTTTCAGACTTTAATTTGATCACATTGCTCATTTGCTTCACCTGGGTGCATCAAATGATTTGGTGCTCATATCCCTCTGTTACAAAGGATCTCATACACAACAATCTGGTGTGCAAAGCTATAATTTTCTTTTATTTCTAACTGTCATAATTTTAAAAACCTTTCTCCCTTAGTTTAGCAAATCTTTCAGGGTCATTCAGCACAACATTTTTAACCTAATGTAAAACATTATCATGTTTTAGAATAAATTAATATGGTGTTTTAAAATGCTTCTTGGACACTCCTGCTTGTTGTGTGACAGATTTGAATGCATGTTTAGCATAATTATTAAATGTAGTTTATGTCTGTCATGGCTTAATATTCAATCAAGCTCCACAAAAACAGAGTTTAAAAAATAAACCATGTTCAGTAATAGCACAGATCAGTCTTGGAGACTGATAAAAGATGTTAGAGAAAATGTAAAGTGCCATTAATAACACTGACAAAAGATCCCTTGCAGTCTACCTCACTTGTTTGCCTGCTGCAAACTGCTGGTTAGACTTTGAAAGATACAATTCCTACCACTTCAAGGTAAAAAACAAAAGAATGACATTTAAGGCTTCCAGTTTAAGGTACTGCTTTTTTTATCTAGGGTTAATAAATATCAAATCTTGTCTGCTCAGCACTTTTTAAAATTGGAGACAACATACTGATACCTCTAGTTTCCTTTGTGACTGGCTTTTAATGAAAAATGAAAACTCAGCTATTTCATAAATCAAAGTGGGTTTATAGCTTCAGAAAGTTCTCAGGAGTAAAGTAATGACGAGTTAACTTGTAAGATTGCTAATGGGACTGGCTACAGTTCATATACAGAGGGAATGTCATATACCGTGAGTCATAATAATATTCCCTCTGGACTATGTGAAGAAGCCAGGTAAGAAAGAACAAATGTCAGGCCCTTGGAGGCAGCAGGGTGTTTCTCCTCCGGTGTTCGTTGTAACAGGGTTTCCTCACACAATGGCTCCTTTTGCAACAGTGACATCCTGTAGAGGTAGATGTGACATGCGTGAAAATAAAAGCCATTGCGGTTGTATGTTTCATGTATACTATATTTACACACTATGTATATATAAATTACATATATTTTGTATAATCACACTAGAATAGCACTGAAGTAGCTATATACAATTAAATTTTTTAAGTGTTTGTATAATTTGACTTGTAAAGCATTATGTATCATTATGACCATAAATGTCTGGTCCAGAATTATCTATACTGTCCCCCAGATCAAAATGTGACTATTTGCCTTCATGTTTCTGTTGCAACATATGTATCTTGTTTTTCCCTCTCTAAAACCATCCTCAGTACTGGCAAATCTGTTCCCTTTCTGGAAGTTTCTCAGTCAGAGCAAATGGTCATCTCATTTCTTCATTATCTGTCATTTTAATCCTGCTACTGAAAACACGGACTGCAACACCCCCTCCCCCAAAATATCCTTCCCTGAACTTTCTCCTTAGTCAAGGCGTGTGTACTCCGGTTTTAAAAATACATCTGATCTACTGTTTTCTTAGTTGTTTTGCTAAAACACAATCCAATAAATCAAACTTAATTCATACCTGACATTTGAGAAATAACTTTGCTGGGATTTTCTGTATGGCAGGCTATTGATTCCTTTTTATTTTTTTCCCCTAGGGCCCTTTGAAAGTGTCTGCAAAAGCCGTCTGCTAACCTATCTGATACTGTTAGCTGATAAGCAAGAGACAGAGTGTGCTTTACTAAAATTCTCCTTAGGACTATTTGAAACTCTTCAGGAATAGATTGAGGACCTTTATCTGAAATAATCTCTTCAGGTAACCCCTAAGCAGCAAAAGGCTATGTCTCAGCTCCCCTGAGCAGCTGAAGTACTAATCTCATGGATTGTGTTTGGCCACCCCAAACCCAATTAGGCAATCGCCTACACTGTTCAGGATACAATTCAGTTACAGGTGAGAAGGAAGAGGCTCTAACCTGTTTGGTGGCTCCTAAATAATTCATTCAATATGGTCAAGAGATCTCTGTAAATACAGCAAATTCACTATGGTCAGTATTCCGCTGAAAAAAAATTGTAGGATTTTTTGGTTTGTTTCCAAAGTGCAAAGTATTCCCTTTAACTCAACCAGCAACTTAACATGCATCTCTCTCATATTAAAATTCATGTAACCATAATAAAGAATCTCCTTTGCCACTTAATACAATGATTAGAAGAAAGTATAATGTGCTTTTTTAAGAGACAGTCTTTAAATATAAGGTACAATCTGTTCACCTGTCATGTCTGTCTCAGATGGAGAAAGGTTCCCTTAAAGTGAAGTAAGTGGTCTAATCTCCATGTTTAAAGTAGTATTTTTTTCTGAGTGTTACAGTATTCAAGAGACACTCTTCTTATCATTTTTGGACTGAAGCTTATTAAAGAGCATGTAAACACAAAGCCCCTAAATAATGGAAACATTTACCTTTCACAAGTTATTAATGATTATCTCTTCTTTACTTACAGATAGTCTTTCTTCCTACATACTGAAAGTTAAAGGAAACTTTTTTTAAGTGTGAAGGGTGGGATTTGTTTTCAAATCAAATAGCGCAGCTTGTTCCTTGGTTGACCAGCTCTCTCCTCTCAGGCTTTCTTGTACCATTAAGCAAAACAGTTTTTCACTTTTTCCACAGAAACTAATTCAACAGGGAAAGGAGCTCTTGGGGTTTGTTAAAGATGGATAGAAGGTCTCATTTTCCTCTCAGCTCTCTCTTTAAATAAAACCAATCTTTCTCCTATAAGTTTTTGACAAATCTTCATAGTGAAATTCACCCAGTGTCTGTAGAAAATTTAAATCTCTTCATAACATAAATTCACTTTTCCCACTGGAATTCAGGCAAAGATTTTCCCTTACTACTGTCTCTGAAAACACATGTATAAAAATACTACTGCACATCCTGAACTTGTGTTTCATATTCTTACTATTCTCATTAAACTGAAAATCTTCCATGCTTTTATGTGTCCTTTCCACTATTGCTATTTTTATTCTTTTTTAATAACAAGTAGTCTTTCACCACTTCTTCACTTTCCTAAGCCATCTGTTTTTACATGTCCTTATCACCAGGTTTCTTAATGTTTTCTAACATACAAAAAAACAGGCTCACACTTTTTCAAGTTACTTATACTTTAGTTGCGACAAAAAAACCACCCACAATTATCTGCGCCAACTTTACTCACAAATTACATTATAATGAGGAAAGGGTAAGGACAGCACAAGATGACAGTACACTTCAGAATTACCCTTTCTCTCCTCTGGTTGCCCTCTGTCTCCTGGTTTGTCTGGGAAAAGAGCTGCCCACCTCTCCTCTGCCAGGGTAGCACAAGGTTTGGAGCTCTACACCTTCATCCAGGAATCAGCATTCCCTGGCTGTGGGAAATTACACTCCCAGGTGTCCCAGGAGCTTGGTGGAGGTGAACTGTCCAGTCTTTTGGTTTTCTGTTGGTGTGAAGCAGCTGGAATTTACTCCATCTAGAGCCATTTTTAGGGTTTTAGGCACACCTTTTCCCTAAACCCACACATCAACCCAAAATGTTAGACCTGCTCACCAAAACAGAATGATTTTATGCTGTATGATCAATGAAACAGAATTCAGCACATTAGATGTGCTCCTTTAACTAACACAAACTGGACAGACAGGTAAGTCCAGACCATCTGCCACTGCATCCTTGTGCATTCACTGCCTAATGCACTTTGGGAGGCCTGTTCTACCTGGAACACCAGGGTCCGAGTTCAGTGGGACCAAGTCTAAAAATAGCACCAGTTTTCCCCAGTGCCAATAATCCAGCTTCTCTGGAGTATTTCTTCACTCCCTCGTGGGGAGGTATTTCCACCCACATCACACAATCTTCTCCAGCTGTAAGCATAGATGACTTGATACTCTTTTCTGGCATCTAAGAGTCTACAGCAGAAGAAGCAGTCAACCTGCACAGTTATTGCTCCTTAGCAGTGGAAATATCATGTGAGTATGTAAAAAATATGGGTTGTGTCTGAACTGTGGCATATTGGCATCCTTGTCCTTGGGCACATGTCCTGCCATATTCTCTCTGCCTTTTAGAATCAGACTTGACTATACACCATCCCCACACACTCCCTAGTGTCTTTTGGACCACATGATGCCTCTGTGGCATGGAGCCCAAATGCCCTCCTGTCTAAGAAAAGCCAGTCTGCACATCCCAGGTCTCCCTGTGCACCTTGTTAAACTGTGCCTACCGTGTATCTGTTGTCTCGTCCTCCCTGGTAATGCAGGGGGAGGACAGAAGGAGAACAGAACAAAATCAAATGCCGTACTCTGGGTAGCTGGCCCAGCCCAGTACATTTGTGTGTATATGTGGTCAAAGCTCTGGGCTGAGACGAGGCAATGCCTCCAAACCATCCGTAATGAAAATGAGAATTAGAGCCGTAATTCTGTTAATATTTGTTCTAAATAAAGGAATGAAAGAGAGCATAGAATAAAACAAATATGAGCTTGGATTAAAAACAAATGTGATTTTTATACCCTTTCTCATTGTGCTCATCCATTTTATTTTGCTGGAAAATGTGTTCCAAAGCTAGACATGAAGTACGATATAAACAGAGATGAATATAAATATAAGAGATTATTTGCCTTTTTTCCTGTCCTTTTCATAGAAAAGGTAGAAAGAGTATTGAACAAGGATCATGCTGAAATGGACTTCTGTCTTTTGCCAGGAATCCCAAAGATTTTGATGACTGGTCCATTTATACTTAGCAGGCAGGCCAGTACTTTTCTTCCCTGGTTAAAGAAATTCACATTAATGTGCCCTCCTGATTGTTTCAGATTTTTTTAAAATTGGAAATGATGTTCCACAGAAGACTGAGCCTTTAAAGAAAAGAGCTCTCCACACCCACGGTTTGATCAGAGGAAACAAAGCTGAGAGGAATACTGACAGCAACATGCACACACGCTCCGCTGAGCACAACTGCCTAATTAAGGTCTTATCGCCAGGTATGTCATTCCAAACAGCTAATGAAGCAAGAAATGAATTCATTCTATGTTTTGTAGCACACATGACACTAAATATACACTTGTTACTGAGATTCGGTAAGGGCAACCATGCCTATCATACACATCTCAATACCTGTTGCTAGCCACTGTCAACCAAACTTCTCCTTCTCTCACCCTTACAGCCTAAGGGTAAAGCAATGTGCAGCATGACTGCAAGCTCAGTACTAGTGTGGGTTAGTAACAAAGTGGGTTTATAATGTGCTCTCTGCTTATACCTTTCCCACTATTTAGCATTCACAAGAATGATCCCTGCCCAATGGTAGTACAAGTTTTAGCTGTCTAAGGCCTAATACATAAAACTCTGCTCTGTTTCTGCGTCTGTCATGGACATTAGACCAAAGCATCCTCTTTAGTTTTTTGACACCACAAAACCCTCCTCCCCAGTAATCACTCTTCTCCAACCGTTGTAAAGGCCTTTATTTGATACAGCATGTAAGGAGAAATTACTCAACAGAGGTGACAGGATTCTGGCTGAGGGGTATGTACACTGCCTGGAGCTCATTAACTGTGCATCACACACACGTCCCTGCATGTGCTTGTAGGTATGTTACAACAATAGCTGCCAGTACACTGTATTATTGTAAGTAAACACGATTTTCAAATGTGTTCCTAAATTCTGGACTTTACAGAAACTTACACCTTTCCTGTTTCTTCACAGTAATGTTTCACATGGTTTTTATGATAGACAGTAAATCACTGTTTTTACCACTTCTCCAAGCCAGATCTGAGCCCATCCCAAAATTTTTGCTGAAGTCTGCTCGCTAATCTGAGCACACTTGCAGGCACTCCCCAGTGTCTGTGATATTCTGAGGTGCCTATCCATGCTACATCAAGGAGCTGGTTATCTCTTTCATTTCTGGCTCCTTTACAAAATCCCAGGCAGAAACCCATCAGCCTGGGACCTGGTATACCTGTCATGACCACAGCAAATCATTCAGTACTTTGACACAAGAAACCAGCAGTAGAGGCATCTAGGAATTTCTGGCTGGAATAAGACCAGAGCGCTTTAATAATTACCTACAACATGCAAAAAAGGCTGCTAGTAAAGGTGGTGTCATTTATTAGCTATACATAGGCTTCATAATAATGTGGTTAAGCTTTCATCAGCACTTCCACTAAAAAGGCTGTTTTTCTTGAGATGATAATTTCGCTAAAAGCTGGGAAAGTCTCTTGCCTGACAGGAAGTGACTTAACAATTTTTGAAGAACAAAACCTATGAAAGTATTGAAGTGAGAGTGCACAAAAGTTTCACTTGCCTACACATTGACTTGCTCTTTTTTTAAGCTTTCCCTTCTGAATATGTATGTTGAAGATTTTCCATCAATACCTGCTTTCTGTGAGACAGCTAAGATGCTTGAACTAAAGGTGCCAAATACCATACCCACAGGTCTAAGCTCAGCAAAAACATACATAAATTTTTGCAGAGACACCAACCTTGATCGTGGTCACCTTCACTTGCAAGACATGCAGTGAAGGTCACCACATAGCTCAATAGACTTCAACTGAGGGTTATAGCCAGCAGAAATGTTCAGTACTGTGTGGGTACTAGTACTGTAACATTTTACCGTGGATGGAATTATGCCACTGTCTTTTTATTTCCTGTAAACCCAATATAGCTGGTGACACAAACATTTTCCTTGTTTCTGATTTTAAAAATTAAATACGACAGGCCATCCTAACTACTAAGATTTACCTGAAGCTATTACCCTTGAATTTTAAAAACAGACATTGCTAAATTTACAGCTTAGACCATTAACGGAATGCAAACATTTTGTGTAATGGAAATTAACCAGGTAATGGAAATTAACCAGGTGATGGAAATAACCAGGTAATTATTCATAATTATACTACTGATCTCAAAGGGGAGAGCTGTGGCATTCATATAAAGATTTAATTTTAGTGGCTTTGTTGAAACTAGTAAGCAAAAAGACCGGGATTTAAAAATGTAATAGCCTAACAAACCACAAGCTGATCATGAATGGAGGGAAACATAATGTGGCATTGACATGAAGTGTGCCGCCTTTTTAATAAATTAGGTTTTCATGTTGATGTGATGCATTGATTTGGTAAAATCAGACTATCTTTTTATTAACTAGAAGGAAAAATCATTGTGATAGCTTTAAATGATATTTCATGAGACAAACTATTTTAACTGAACAAAATATGCATGTGTGTGCACACGTGTACACAAGGTTAAGTATAGATGATGCTGTAATTTAATGTATAATGTAATGTTTTACAAATGGAGGTAAGCCAATGCAATATTGCATACCAAATTTATTGTCAGGTCAGGATTATTATAGGTATTTAATGAACCATATTGATGAGTCTACAATTAAGCTGATTTGAAATGAAAATTATATTCAATACAACCTTCAGAGCTTTTCCGCAAGATGATACCACAGGGCCTGTCATTCATTTCATTTCCAGCACTCCAAGAGTGCTGAAAAAGATTGATTTTTTTTACAGCTGAGTTTTATATTAACTCTAAAGATGATCCCTTTTCTTGTTTATCTCCATATTGAAAAAGCAACTTAATGCAATAGATTTTTGTGGGACAAACCTAACAAAACCAGCCATTGTAAAAAACTGGGGATTTAATAAGGAAATTCCAGAGTGAAACTCCACTAGATTTTTTCCTGGAGAAAAGGGAGGTGGTTGTTGATGTTTTTAAGGTTACCGGCTTTATTCTATAAACGTTCTATTATTCTATGATTTTTTATAATTCTATAATTATAATTCCATAACATTTATTATTATAATATATGCTATAAATATAATCCTATAATTATAATTCTATAAAATTCTTTATTCTATAAAGAATTTTACCACTTAACATGGGATTGTCTTTTTTGTCATATAGATAATATCAAGAAAATGGGCTGGAACTTGGTGTTTTGCCAACTACAGGCTATGCTTAGGTTAGAAAATTAGACATAGCCAGAATTTCTTCTCTGGCACCAAGGCCAGCCAAAACAGAATGGCTTTGGAGACATAGGTAAAGTCTTCATCCTACAGAAGAGTGTCCTTACCCAAACCACCTTTGGGAATTGCCACAACCACACATGAGACCGTGCTAACAACTTACAAGTATAGACAACAAATTCCTGGTTCCCCAGAGCATTACCTGCTACTGTTTAATTTATCGATACATAGCATTTCGTCCTGGAATCTACAGATTTGTGAAGTTCCTTATTATATGTCTTTTTCTGTGAATTGTTCCCTGTTCCTTCTGATATGAATAGAGCCAAACTATTCTAGACAAACTACTGAGATTCACCTCCTTAAATGAAAGAAAAAGTCAAAAAGCATAATGTTGATGCAAGAATTTAAATGGGCAATAGATATTCATTATCCTTATGTCATTGACGCTACTTCTGGACTTCTCCTGTTCTAAGGTTAAGAATTCGAGGAGAAGTTGTTTGGAAGTGACTGATTATTCCTTTATTAGTAGTTTGATTATATTGCCGTGCCCTGGTAGCCAAGAGGGCAAACCACATCCTGGGGTGCATCAAAGACAGCATAACCAGCCAGACAAAAGAGGTGGTTCTCACACTGTATCCAGCATTGGTGTGGCCTCACCTCAAGCACTGTGTGCCATTCTGGGCCCCACAATTTAAGGATGATGTGAAGGTGCTCGAATGTGTCCAGGGGAGGGCAAGAAAGCTGGTGAAAGGGCTGGAAGGCATGTCCTCTGAGGAGTGGCCGAGGACTTTGGGCTTGTCTAGTGTGGAGAAAAGGAGGCTGAGGGGTGACGTCATTGCTCTCCACAGCTTCCTGAGGAGGGGAAGGGGAGAGGGAGGTGCTGAGCTTTTCTCCCTGGGATCCAGTGATAGGATGTGTGGGAATTGTTCAAAACTGCGCCAGGGGAGGTTTAGACTGGACACTGGGAAGCGTTTCTTTACCGAGAGGATGGTCAAACACTGGAACAGGCTTCCTAGAGAGGTGGTCGATGCCCCAAGCCTGTCAGTGTTTGAGAGGCATTTGGACAGTGCCTTTAACAACATGCTTTAACTTGCTCAGCCCTGAAGTGGTCAGGCCGTTGGACTAGATGATCATTGTAGGTCCCTTCCAACTGAAATATTCTGTTCTATTCTAGTCTAGTCTAAGCTAGTCTAGTCTAGTTTAGTCTATAAGGTTCAGATTTCTCAAGCAGTTCCACCTAGGCTAGTTTGTGCTGTTTTGGGAAAACTCTGCTAGTGCTACAATTTGAGACCAGGCAGCTTAGCAAGAGTCACTCTGAACTCGACCCTGTTGTCCAAATACAGGCACTGAAAGTCATCCAAAGGCACAGCATCTCCTCACCAGAAAGAGAGATTTCAGATCCCTGGAGCATTTCAGGGGCACACTAAAGACACCTACGTTTCAGCAATTCAATTGAGACCTCTAGATTTCAAGACAGTAATAAAACATCAGGGCTTTGCATACATGCAGATAAGATAAAACATGCTACACATCAAAGACTTCAAGATTTTCAGTGATTCACTCAATATATCTCAACAGGTTTAGGTTCTAGAAAGCAGACTTAGAGTGGATAAAGTCTGGATATCCTGGGAGCACTTACAAATTTTTCTGAGTTCTTTCACCTCGAGAATGTAATTTCACAGGAATGCCTCTTTACTGCATTGTTTGCATTTTCCTGAATGTGCTTTTAATAAACATTTTGGAGAAGAGGAAGTATCTGCCCGGAACGTGGCTGCTACGTGGTCCGGGGAATGGCTCAAGTCTGTATAACCACCATGTGACACCTGTGTGAAATGCACCCGTTCTGAGAACGTAGTGTGAGGAAACAGGTGCCTCACCTCCAACGTCACGTCACAGAGCCTTGGCCTCAAAGTATATCTAAATACAATACTTTTCAATAAAAAACCAAGGAAGATCAGGACAAAGAATGCATTATGCTACAAAGACTACGTACAATTAACTCAGGAAATACAGTTAGGAATAACAAACAATGGATCCTAATAACAGAATACTGTGCATCCTGTTTTCTACGCAGTGCCCAGCTGTTATTGCTTTATGCTGCAGCAAATTCAACAAAAATTCTATTACTATAAACTGACTAATTAAACCCACATTTCAAATTGTCTGTGGAATGAGAATCCAACATCTTTAAACAAAGAAGCTAAAAATGGAATATCATAGCTAAACATTATACATCTGTTATTTTTCATTTTTAAAACGTTTAGTTCATATTTCATAGGATAATGCTGTAGCAGATAGGACTAATTACTATTCAATAAATTAAGAATTCCGATTAGCTGCTATTTATAGTGCAATGTTTCCTATATGCCTTAGTATTGTTTATTTCAATGACAGCTTTAGAAAAAGGAAAAAAGAAGGCAACGCAATACTTTCTCAGATACAAATAATCAGGATCAAACCCCAAAGATGATAGCTAAAGCTCTTGCCTATAAACATCCTATCCCTTTCCTAATCTCTACAGACAACCTTACACAGAATGAGACATTAAAAATACTCAAAAAGAGTGCTCAAGAGAGAGGGATGGTGGAATAAAACAGACAAGGGGCTGTCAAGAGTGAAGAACGGTGAGAAAGATTCTTTCTCTGAACTAAAAAAAAGTGAGACTTGGAAGGAGGCAAAAATCATATAGATAGATTAGTGCTTATGGTACGATTTCTCCATTAGTTTTGGTTCTAAATAGGCAATATTTTGCTTTAAAAAGGCTGTGTGTCACTGGCAGCACTTAAAATGCAAAAGCGTAGAGAAGAATATTACGCTTTTACTTTTTTCTTTTTGTTAGTCTGTTTGCTCACTTGTTTGCTTTAAGACAGACACATCAGCTTTTGAGGGATAAAGACGCCATTAGAAACGTTTCCTGGAACCCAGTGTGAGTTCTGTGAAACTTCTGAGTTTACACAAGCCACAACGCCCAGAAGGGGACAAAATCCTGCCTCCATGCATTGACTGATCATCCAGCCTTCAACCATCTCAGAACAAACTGGGCCGACGCGCGCGCAGCTGCACCATCTCATAGCCTACGGGAAGCCAAGTTTCCGTGGAACCCTTAGAGGGCTCAGTGGGAGACTGATCTCAGAAGTTCAATCTTTATCCAAACTAAAACACTAATCTAGATCCACTTCCTGATTTGGGGTATTGCCATAGAGCCGAAGTGACTTCGAAAGCCTGCTGAGCTCAGGTGTAGGACAGCTTCAGAGCCCAGCTCCCGCTGAGACGGAATATCTTCCTTCTGTTTTGCCCCACGCCAACCGCTGGGCTTCGGTTACCCCTGCCACTGCTGCACGGGACAAAAGCGCACACAAGGAACCAAGGCTTGCTGAGGCGACCGTGGGGGAGGAACTGCACCTCAGACTGGTCTGCGGGAGGGAGAAGTCCACATAACAAAAATAACGAAGTGTAACGTGTTTTTTTCAATTGAAGTCTCAAAATATATGGAACATGATACATTGAAAAGATCCGTAGAAAATCAGTACTCCTGTGGCAGTAGTTCATAATATTTCTTCAGGCTGGCATAGCAATTCAGCAGACAAAATGTGGTCTGTAGCTCAAGTCCCTCTATCCAAAGAGATTTCAAACTCCTGCTGACAGAGAGAGAGAGAAGGGGGAAAAGCGAACTTGGGAATGAAACGGAAACAACAGCTCATGGCTTAGTTTCATAGTCTATGCACAGTCAGAGTTAGGGAAGGGAAAAAAATATTCCTCCAAAATCTCTCTCTTCTGTTTCTGCTTCTATGGGTGCAGCTTCACCAAAATTACTATTACTACTTTTTTTTCAAAGGCACCTCAGACCCTCAGACACAGCCACACTGGGCAATAAGATCATCATCGATATAAAACTGAAGCTTTAACAAATATCCTCTCAGGAATTAAAACTTTATGAGGAGTAAAACAGGATGTTGATGTAAGGCATTCAAACAAGAAGGCAAGAGATAAATTTCCTTCAAGTCATTTATTTATTCAGTTCCCATCAACTACCAAACTATTTATACAAATGTACCTGGTTTATAGGATATCAACATAGACGTCACATTTGTATGATTCTTGCATAAGCAAAACATATTTGGCTGCGTGAAACCTTGGAGAGCTAATGTAAGGTTTGCCAAAACAGAGGTTTTTCTCCCATCTCACCTCTTTTTCTGCCACAAACAAGATGTCACAAACGTACTAAAAAGGCTGGAACTTCATTAAGGTTTTCTTCTCCCTCAGAAACAAACTCACAGCAACTCATAACAACTAAACCCAGGAAGAAACAAAGCACAGCCAAAGCAGAGTCAGCGAGATAAGAGATGTTCCCCAAGTGAACATACAAAACATACGAACTGTAAAGGGGAAGCAAATTATTCTTATAAGATGCCAGCATGTAAATTAAGCTTGCCTGGGGAAAGATGAACTTGTGCATTAATTTTAGGCAGGCTTTCAACACACAGTTTGTGCACCGGTTTAGAAACAGATATTCACTCTTCGAACACTTTCTTCCAGCACAGGGTATATGCGCTACCTGTGCTTTGAAGGGAGCCAGGCCTCAGTGATGAGAAAATATAGTATAGTAATTGTGAAAACTCTGAAATTAGCCTATTTCCAAAGCATTTCACTATGATCAATCCTTACATGCACTTGTTGCCACGTTACCATATTTCATTATATATTGCCACTACCAATTTTAATCTTCTCTCAGAATACGGTAATTTTGCTTCAGTGATACAATAATCTGGGGACTCGTACAGAAGCAATTGTAAGGTAGGAATGGGCAGTGCAGATGAACACTGGGCTGTGAGGAGCACACAGAACTGCTCCCTGAGAGAGGCATGGGGCCCTGAAATATCCAAAAAGAGAGAGTCAGAGGAAAAGCACTGCCCAAAAAGTGAAAAATAGATGACTTACGGGACATCAGAGGCTCGGCACGGAAGGAAAGTTGGTATACAGAACTTCTCTCAGGAAGAGAGGATGAGAAAACTTTATGCAAGAAGAAGAAAACCAAGGTATACAGATAGCCCTTGGTGAGGACAGGACTGCAGGCAGGTACTGAAATGGGATGTGAGGACAGTGTCATCTGAGACATGAAAGCACACATACTGCATGAGCGCAAGAATGCGTGCATCCCTTTACTGACCTAAGAAATCGTTAGTTGTATTCTTTTTGAGGCTTGAGAACCACAAACACAGTGTTTCTGAAACTGCAGTTTTTCCCTTCAGACACTTTACCTTCCCCTGTAAAGAAGCAAGCAAAGACGACTTGTAAGGAAGACTTTTTTTTTCGCTATCCTGAGCATTAGGTTGCAGCAAGAGGGGCCTGCCCCACAGGCACGGGGAGGCGGACACCAGCCGGGCAGGGGCCTCACGGGCAAGGTCCCATAGGGCGGGCCAGGGCTGATCCGGCTCAGACACAGCCCAGCGTTCGCCAGGCACGTCCCCAGCGCTGAGGTGGGTCCGAGGTCAAGCCGGGAAGTCGGTCAGCAGCTCAAGGTCCAGAAATGGAAAAAGAAATCAGGTGATAAAACACAAGGTGCCAGCAATCAATTATTACATACAAGAAGAGCCACTTGTCATTAAACAGGACTGCAGTGCTCCACAAAAGAGTTAATATTTTAAAAGATGTTTAGGTTAATGTGCTTAGTGTGAAGGATTTTGATGTACTCACCAAAACAAACAGGAATATTGGCTGATTCAAGGTACTGAAAATTAGATAAATACCTTCAAGCCTTTAGGCAATTATTTGAATTTAATCCTGTATCAGTAATGATATCTATCGTACTTGGCAGCTTGTTTGAAATTATCAGGGCCATCTTTGAACACTAAGAGGTGGCATTCATCTGCCTAATGCAGACATCCATATGAGGTAATCACCAAGGTTTTGTCTACAGTCAATGGAAATCTGTCTAGTCAGTGTAGCAGAGACATGATTCATCTTATCATAAGTACGTACATAGAATAGGTAAGAGGAATTGCACCCAAAAATTGCCTATTTCCCTTCATCAGCTATAAATGGAGAGCAGTTCACATATAGATAAGTACACTGCAGACCTCTGAGGTCAGAAGAAGTGACTATGACTCTACGTGCTCACATTGCAAAAGAATGACTTACTCTCTGAAAACGGGATTGGTTGGCTGAAGACACAGCACCCGATCCACAACTTACTCAAATCATTGAAAAAGTACATGTCGATAATTTGGATCAGGTGTTCCAAGTGTATAAAACCTGAAACTGTCATTCACTGTCCTGGAAGATCCTTCCAGGACATGCATACGACATATTTGTGGCATGATTTTTAAGCTATGAAACAAGATCTCTCAGAGTATTAAATTCAGAGATTTTTTTCTGCTCTTTTGTATGCAAACGACAATATGAGATGTTTTCCTGTGATTCACTCTGTTTAGCTGAGAGAAAAAAATATTTACACTCGCATGTGTGATTCTAAGTCACCTACAAAGATGCTGTGAAGATAATTTTGCTATATATTCTTCTGAAAATAAAAAAAAAAGAAGCACTGTACTGAGGAACAGGGCAAACAGGCAGCTAAAAACCAGTAGTCGGGCATCTTAGCTTTTGAAGGTTCATTTTCATAGAGTTGCTATCCAGATAAATAGTTTTGCTTGCTTACTTTATATTTCTAAAGCACTTCAACATGCAAATAGGGCAGTGGTAAGCAGAACCGTTTCTACCAAGGCAGGTAGCTTGCCCACTGCTTGTCCACTGTAGTGCTAGTTAAAGTATCAGAATACAGCAAATAATAATTAGTGTCAGAAGCACTACTGCTTGCAGAGGGTATAACTGCTACTGCTCATTGTGTTATTTGTATTTCATATTCATCATGATAATGAGAAGAAAGGATTTCTTTTTAACAGGTTTTCTTTCAACACTTGCCATTTAATTTGATGTGGTTGTGGTACTTTTCTTAGACATAGGTGCATTGCATATAGTCAAAAAATACAGTGCCATATTGGTACCTAGACATTTTTATCAAGTTGAAGTCTTAAGGTTTGGGAAAAAAATATGAATCAAATTTAACCAGATAAAAACTACCGGTAGAGCGCTGAACCACTTTTTGCTGATTGAGTATGAATTTCTAGGCATAGTTTGACAAGACCATCTGCACTGGCACAAAGACACAAACCCCTTGTGAATGCCAGCTTTGAAAACCTCTCACCAGCTACAGAGTTAAAAAAAATAAAATATTTACTTAGCCCTAGTTCTGCTGTATGGTCCAGGGTAAAGAAGATTCCAAATATTTGTCACAGTCCTCTAAGAAACACATATATAAGAATATAAATAACAAATACAAGTCATTTTTTACTCTTATTCATTCAAACTGCCTTAATTCAGAGCTGAGGAACTTCTGCTCTGCTTTGGAGTCCACGATACACTCTTCTCTTTTTATCAGATTCCTGAACAAGTCCTTTTCCCATCCCAGGCTCACATTGTACAAATTTATATTGTCCCATCGCCGTGTACTCTCTGCTTCTCTCTCCTTATCTTCCTGAAAGTTTTTCCTTCCTACGGACTTTTAGCAGATTCTTTACATTGGATCCTCCCTGTTTCCCAGATACCTAATGGTAGGTTGCCATTAGCTTCACCCTTAATATATTCTAAATATTTCTATTTTCCTTTCCAGACAGTGTTAAAGGATTGCTGAAATTTCTAATAAATCTGAGCATTTGTTGTAGAGTCTTCCATTCACTACTTAGTTCTTCCCTGAGACGTTCAAACCATTTAGGTACGTGTTTATCCCTTTGGTATTTCCAGTTTTCACATCCATATGTTGAAGTGGAAATAGTATCTTGACTGAAGATTTGCAGTAGTTCTGTCTTAGGGTTGTGTATTTTTCTATGAGCCAGTCTTATTGAAATCAGTAGATACACCAGTGCCTTATCAGCTTGTGACAGTATTTCCTGCTGAATTACCCCATTGTTAAATATATATTACTGTCAGAGCATGTGAAAGGACTCGCCCTTCGTTGGTCTTTTCCTTCTGACAGAATGCTTGTGTTGGGTGTTTCTGAGACAAACCTGAAAAAGTCTGAAAATTTTAGATGGAAGTGTAGATCTGCTGAAGGGAATGATGAGAATTTCAGCCCCATTGGTCTCTGTGAGTGCCCACCAATGGAGGAAACAGTTTGTGTTTAGTACAGGGAAACATCTGTCTCTGGACTACCAGCCTTGAAACTAAATTATAATAGAAAATGCTGATATGTTACTTGCAGCTCACAGAAGAGCCATTAAAGGGTGAGCTCTGAGTTATATCAGGCAATCTTTCTTTTAAGAGTTATATATTTTGGCGCCAGCCCTGCTATAATCAATTTACCAAAAATACTGGAGCTTTATACGTCATCAGATTGACTTTCCACAAAAAATATTACTGGAAACTACTTACAGTCGGTGCAGTTATGGTACTCCACACTATGTTATCTAGTATTTTCTGGTTGTGTATGGTATTTTGTAAAACAGATTATTATAAAGTCTTCTGATGAAAATTCATTTAATCCTTTTACTCTGCTTGTCCTTAAACACAGATACAATGGTCCTCATTGGTTCTGTTAGTACACAATAAAATACAAAAGTTAACAAAGCCCGTAGGCTGAGGCCAATAGCATACACGCATTTTCTTAAAAGTTTGCAAGAGAGCCATAAAAGATATGCTGCATTTAAGGAGAATAGTTTTAATGAGGAAAGCATTTCACTTTGGTAAAATATGTTTTATGTAAATAGTGTAGTACTGGATGTTTGATAATTTCAGTACTTTCCCACTCCCCGTCAACATTATTTTGTGTTCTTTGTGTAACCAAGAACCCCAAGCTTGAGGCTTGAAAACTGCAATGCAGGTGCTAAGAGGGGTGCAAAATCATTCTAACGTTGAAGCTTATTTTCTAGCAGAAGATATATATAAGGAGGCAATCACCCTTACACTATTGTGATATGTCACGGAGGATCCTAATCCAAAATAAAGTCTTCCTTGCCAAGGACCAAAATAGGGTTGTGCAAATGGAAAGGTACAATAAAAGCTCTGCGGTGATCTGAACCCCGCCTCTGGGCCCTATGAAAACAGCTACTGGCAGAGAGTAAAATGGCTGGTTCCAGCTGTTATACAAAAACTAAATTGCAGTAAGCTAGTAACCATGCACTCAGCATATATCTCAGAACACAAAAGAAAGATCCTTCCCTTCTCTGACCAAAAGGATTTTCAATCTCAGTTCTAACTGCAGCTGTAGGCACTCTGAGAAGCCAGCCTAACACTTCCTAGCAACAGTTAAAGCAAAAATAAACATACCAGTAACAGTTTTATTGAAGTGCAAAAATGAACTAGCAAGGGTAAGAATAATTAGTCAAAAGATGTTCCACTGACATATATTGTCCTTTTGTATCCCACTGCAGCGAAATATTTCTTCCCTCTCCTCTATTTCTTCACTTTTGCAAAGTTTGCTACAACTTTACAGCTATTCAGATGTATTCAGTGCTTGAAATTACATTAAATTAACCATGCAATACAGTGGCTATTACAGTCACTATTGTTACAGCCCAGCAAGTCAGGCACCCTGGTCTTCTTGCTCTGTGCTAGCTGCTAATAGATGATTTTTAGATGGCAACCACTGTAGAAAGGACATGTTATCCCTGTATATTTTCCAAATCTCATGCAGAGCAATTGTTGCTTCAGCAGTGGAAACCAGCTACCACTGAGAATACCCACACCCGTTTTGGAAATGTGACCGTACCGGTGCTGTTTCATGAAGGTAAGTAAACTATTCCCACCAATTCGAGCTCTGCAGGAAGAGAAAGGTACTTATCCACCCTGTACACATAGAATTCCTGTGCTGCCACAAGCAGCATAGTTTTGAGCACACCTTGCAGGGTAGCTAGATTTGCTGAGACACCCACGCAAAGCCAAGTTCTGAGGTACCTACACAACTTGTAGTGCCCCAGGTAACAAGTTCAGAGCTAACTCGAGCACCTTGGCACTGTGCTGCACATATGTGCAAGGTCAGCTATCCAGAAAAAGGATAACTACAAATCAGCAGTGTTAAACATCTACTCATTGTTTTAATCTTTTAATTCCAGAGAAGTCTAATAAGGTACCTACTTGACTTTTCAGGTGTTCTGGAATGGGAGTTATCAACATTTTCTGCCATCAGTGCAAAGGTATAATTATTGCTCTATTTTTTTTTCTGGTTCTCCATGAGATAGATCAGCAGATGTACATACAATTCAAGTGAGAAGCTTCAATACCTGTGAATTAGCTATGCTTTTTTTTTTATTGCTGTGCTTCTAAACTGTTCTGCATATTGCTATACTTTTTCAACCTGGTTTGCCAAAACCAGCCTTTAATGTATGAGTGGTGACACAGGAACTGTTATTTAATAAATAATGAAAAGGCTTGCAAATGTTATGGTTGTGCTAAATATAGCTAGCTAAATACACACAGTTTCTTCTTCTTCTGAGGACAATTGCTTTTGTTGGTAGGTTGGGAGACACACGAGACAGAAACCATCACCCCAGGGACTCAGCGCACACTTGAAAACAGAACAGCACTGACAGCTCAGACAGGTTCGTAACTTCAGAAGTATGCAAAGGAAGCCTTGTCTTCATTCTGAACAAACTAATCAGAAACAGAAATAATGACATAAATTGGTCAGTGTTTATGAAGTTAAATTCCTTGATATGACATCCAGAAGAATAATCACGGTTAAGGAATCTTGCTAAATCTTTGTGCAAAATTGTACAAAATCAGTTTAGTCCAGATTTCCATGGAAATCAAAGCAACTTACAAATCTAAATTTGGCTTCCACTGAATCACTCACTTCTCAGGCGCCAACAATAACTCCAGACTATGAGAGGCTGACAGTTCTGGTCTACCAGCCAGAGGACTGTCTCTAAAGTTACCTTCCCTCACAAAGCCTGCATAAGTCTAAGGGGCTGACACAATCCCATACTCTGTAAAATATTTTCTGTTTTTAAATTCAGAAAGAGAGAAACAAAATATTTGATTTTAAATAAAATGTGAGGACTTGAATTCATTTCTTGCTGAAAATCTCACTGAATATCTGCTGTCTTTGGGAAAAGACATTGCTCTTTTCCTCCAAGATGCACCTGTTCTTTCTTTTCAGTTATTGGTTTCATTATGTTTTGTAAAATGGCACCCTTAATCCCATCTCAAAGTTGGTCTGGCTGTGTTCAGGTTTGCCAGATCTGAGGACAATCAGATTGAATCTCTTTCATTGAATCTGCAATGTTTGTGGCTTCACTGATTTTTGTTATCACTCAGACTTTGTAGAGATTACCTATGCAAGCTTACTTCACTGGCTTTGGAGATGATTAAATTTAGCAGTTCAAATTACCTTTGGTTCTGCTGGTATTTGATCGATGCAGGGAATACGCATTTACTTTACTGGCCCTTTTCCTCCCTTGGTGCTTCCATGTTCTTCGTTCTGCTTCCATACACTGCCGCTGTAACCTGCTCTTGCTCTTATTTGTAATGTGAAGAGAGAAGTCTCTATTAAGTGGGTGTGGAGCACACACATCTGTTTATGGTTTAGTGAAGGATGATGGTAGTTCAGGATGTGTTATGGCCGCTAATCAAGTCATGAGTAATATACCTGGGAGAACATAAACCAATGTGAATTATTGAAGCAGCAAAAATGTTTGCAGATGAGACTCTCAGGGCATTAGCTCAAGTAGTGCAGCTTATTTCAAAACAATGGAGGCATTTGTGGCTTTATAAGTCTGGAAAGAAGCAATGGAAGCAGCTCTTCACAATATGTGACCTTCGGGCAAGGGCATCTCTCTGCTTAGCTTCTCTTTAAGTAGGAGTCACAAGCACGTGTTCAGTTTGTGGGACTTGGTGTAGATTTTCTATCTGGGTAGTACCATTAAATAACATCGGACTTTATTAATCATGTATCAAATACCACCATAGTGATTTAGCTTTGCTCTTACCACAGTGGACCACAAGACTGAGGTACTTTGCTCTGCACCTTTCCTTTCAGTTATTAGTCGAACTGGTGGATGTTCAGGCTCTCTGGTTTGTGCATGAAATTGCATAAGAGATGCTGAGCAAAATGACGAACAAGAATTCTCCCTCACCCACACATACTGCATTCCTGGGAGGATTTTGCAAGACATACAGCCCTTCAAACTCTCAGGAGGATCAGAGTTTATTTCTTTTAAGAGAGAGCAGTCTCAGAGGGCAAATTGTAAACTGTGAAGATTAACAAGGAGTTTTTCAAAGGTGTAAAGGGAAGTCAGATGCCTAACTCACATTAAAAGTCAATAGGAGTTGAGATTTAATCCCATTAGTGTCTTGGAAAAGCTGCTTCTGAAAAGAAACTTTTATGCTCTCATTGAATTTCGAAGGAGTATTCCGAAAATTCCTGAGTAGACTTGAGTTTCAAGTTCCCTGCATAACTGAACAACAGTCGAAGGGGGAGGTGGTTACGCTATACAGCAGCTGGGATAAAATGCTGGGTATCTATGAGGTGTTTTCACTCACCAGCTGTCCTTCCCTCATATACTAAACACTCTGCTATATGATGATGGCTGACCTCTCTTTTGTAAAGACAATTGATCATCCGTTCTCCCTTCCCCTTACCAGCTGTTTTCCTTCCTTGGGCACTGCCTTTTGATGAGAAAAAGGTTTTTTTCAGCTCTCTGGTCTTCTTCCGCTAGTTTGCCTTCAGCACAGTGCTTGCAAATCACCTTTCCCTATCACTTAGGTGTACTCTTATTTTCTTGATCTGTGTGCACCCACAGCCCTCCATAACAAAGCTGCCATACACTCCCCAGAGGGCTGCTGTTCGCTTCGTAGAGCCGCCTAGGCAAGCTTTTCCCGTTATTCACAAAGTTTTCCCAGCAGTTGCTCTGTATTTACTCACTATAGTTTAACCCCCGTGAGCTCACATACCTCTTATTTTAATACTGTTATTACTACTTAGAGCTCTGAACATGGAAGATATTTATTTATCTGGCTGCTGCCTCATGTCGCTTAGTTTAAAGAATATATGTACCTCTTTCTCTGACATTCTCTGTTTGGAAGCCAAAGCTGGAAATAGATAGCGTGGAGATTAATCACCTAAATCTGTCATTTCAAGGAGAAGGAAAGAGGACATACATTCATGACCCACATTTTTATGCTACAACAATCGATTTTCTCTAGTGTAATAAAGAAAAAGGCTCAGGGATGCTGAGACATAAGCTTTGGTTGAATCCTACATTTTGGCCGAGCAGGGCACAGAGAGCCAAGTATGGTGCTCAGCAGAAGCACACCGCGGCAGATGCTGGGAAGCCCAGGAGCAGTCTTCAGGCAGCAGAGCATTCCCATTAAGGCCAATCAGTCTATCGGGTTTCATACACCCACCACCAGAGAAATTTGTCAGCTGAGCGCAGCAGGGAGAAAATTATAGATCCAGAAGCTGGAAACGTTCCCACAGACTCAGCAAACTGAACAATTCAAGACTAAGGTGTGCGGCTGCAAAAGCAATGTCCCAGAGCCTATCACCATATTTTCCACTCCACTTACTCTCTGCTGCGTATTTCATTGGTGATATATCCACAACTGTTGCACCGCTTGCAGTCTGATAAGCAGCGTTTGACTAGCCCTCACTGTGCACGCAAGCACAGCTCCTTTTCATTTGCTGGTAACTATGTCATTGAAGGATTGCAGGCATCAACAGTCACACTAACATTTTAGCAAAAGAGGGAAGAGAAAAGAGCCTGAGAACGGGACACCTCAGCCATACAGATACATTTTACATAAATACCCCCAGATCTCAAATAGCGTTTGCCATATGGCGTCAGTAGGACCTTCTGAAAATTCATGAAAATTTTCCACACAGTCCTCAAAATATCATCAGTAAGAAGAAACTCCATTTTAAAATTCTGCTATTTTAATATGAAAAACTAGAAGTGCTTTTTTTTGAAAGATAAATTAAACTATTTATTTTTCTCCTCCTTACTTTCCTCATTTCCTAGTGAGAAAAAGAGGAAAGAAAAGAAGGATACATTTTGCAAATTCTCTCCCTTTTTCCTATTTTTCTATCTTTCCCGAGTAAGAAAACATAAATTGATGACAGAAAGACTGTTTGCTCCACCACTCACTACTTAATGCTTTTCCCTCTCTCTTCCTTTCTTTCAGTGGAAAAAACTTGAGCATAAAACCAGAGCAATGGAATTTTCGTGTCATTTTAGAAAAGTTCCTGTTAAAAAGTTGGATAAGAAAAATGGTCTTGTGTGAATTACATTTTAAAGTTTGCATTCTATATTTGCCTACTGTAAATATTGTGTCTCACTAAGGCTTATCTGTGTGAAAATCAGCAGCTTGAATAAAAACACTACTGTAAGCTAAAATTTTTGAAAAAAAAACGCAAACCAGGGATAAAAACAACAGTTCCTGACAAGGTGAAGTACTCTTTTGATAAAACTCTGCACATATTGATGTTTTCATTTTTTATCAGTCATTTAGAAAAGCAACAAAACGTAAGTTAAGGAAATGTAAAGTTTGAGACATAGTACTACATATAAAGATAAAGTATAAATATGATATATATAAAATATACATGGTACAGCATAGAATTGTATAGTGAAAATTTGCATATAGTAGCTTGGAAAGTGCTGCAAAAACCGGTTGTGGTAAAGAAATAATGGAGAACAGATCTGCAAATCATAGAAACACATTTAAAAAGTCCTGCAAGTAAATACATTAAAATAAACACATGCTCTTTTATGGCTGTTGAGAGGAACTTAATCTTATACATGAAATAGTCAAGATAAGTGAGAAATGTGGGAAGTGTCAATGCCGTGACAGAAGTCTGAGGGATAGAACGCTACATGTAAGACACTTGCAAGGAGATGTAACCACAGATAACACTTGAGCAGTTTTAGAGTGCCTAAGTGAAGGCATCATACTGCAATACAATAGCAGGGATGTACGCGATTAGGCATGGGAGCAAATCTGTAGCTAGTGTAAATTGTGCCGGCCACATTGCCTTTTTTGTAGCTGGCAGGGCTGCGGGACGGGTTCTGGAGCTGTCGCACTGCGGGACCCCGCTCAGCTGGGGGTGCTTTGTCACCTCCAGGGAGTTTTGGGGGAAGCTCGGAAAGCAGAAACAGGAATGTTCAGGGCACAGTGGGACTGAATTATGAGGAAATTAAAAGAGCTGAGTATGTGTAGCTTGGCTAAGCGTACTATTAAAGGGCAAGGGGAGTGGGTCTTGCTAAGGGTTGTGAGGCAACCTTTAGTACGATACATGAAAATACAGGTATCAGCAATGACATGAATTTAAGAAGGGGCAATTCAGACCAAATGTTAGGCAAATATCCTTCCTGATAGTAAGTTCTATAAGACTAAAATAGTTTCCAAAGAAAATCAGAGAAACTTGGAGACTTTTCAAGTCAGGCTTGACAAAACACTTAGAAAATGCAGAGAAAGAAGCTGCTTTACCAGGAACACAGACTGGATTTCTTTAAAAGGTCTTTTGTCACTTTTCAGTAAGACTTCTATGGAAATAAAACAGTAGTGTTAAGAATAACAGATATTAGTCTAAAAATATTGAACAGTTAAAAATAAATACTTACTTGCGAACTAGATTAATCCAAACAATGAGAAGGAATTTGAAAAGAGCTGCGTGGAAGTATATGTAGAATTTAAGTCACAAGTCAAAACCAGTTGTGAGTGGAAAAAAGTGCAGTCTGGCTGCACTCACCCTTCGATGCAATCTATCGTTCTGGCCAACACAACTTCATGGGCCTGCCTAATGTTTATAATGTTTGTAAAGTTCAGAAGAAGGGCAGCACTATTGATCCAAGGACAAAAAAAGTATGAGAAGAGACCATAAAAACTGAATTTATAGACTATAAAAACGCAGTCTGAGGAGATTTAATTTTGGTATATAAAATCTTAAACAGTGTAGTTAATGCCAAATGCACTTACTATTTTTTTTGCTGGGAGACAGATAAGAGGACAAGGGGCATAATTGCAAAGTAAAGAAAAACAAATTTGAAACAGATGTCATGTGTCCCATTTTTCTTTGCACAGAGCCACAAGTGTATGCAGAATAGCTTATGAGTCAGAGGCTGAAGCTTAAACACTGGAGGATCATTCAAGAAACAATTACGGCAAATGGCATCCTGAGGGGATTAGAGTATTAAAAGAAAATGAACCTTAATAGACTGAATAGACTCCACTTAGTCCCTGAAATTTATTATGTTCATAAACCCCAAAACAAACACAGCAGCAGAAAGATAAAAGCTAAAGGTAGCCCACTTACTTAATAATATTTTGTTCTTTCTCTGTATTTGAGTATAATTCCAGTCTTCACTTTTGCTATTGAATAGTAACACAAATATTAAATGCACATAAATACATTACAGACATTTCAAGCCATTCAGAATCTGCTTCAGGCAAAATTAACAAGAGCATTGCCTCTGAAATTTGGTGCAGCTGTTACTAATAAACGAGCTAGTACTGCAGGCTGAAACAGCTGGAGATGATAAGTGAAAATAGAATTAAGGCTCAATATTGCAGGTTTGCACTCTGGAGGGAATTCTGGACAAAACCTGTGTGTGGCCTCAGGTCTGATGGCCTTGCTCTGTACAGGACCCCAGTGACATGGCATGCAGCACCCCAGCCCTGGCCTCTCTCAGGACGGCCACACAAGTTCTGGCAGATGCGAGGTTCGCGTATTCGGCTGGAAGACCAGCCACATGTTCAGACATGCACGAAGATGAAAGCCTGCAAGTCAAACTTCGTGAGGAAGCGCAGTCCCTTCCTCCCTGCTGCCTGCCCTAACCACCTGGGAGACCACTGTGCCTTTCCTCTTCCTATTAGAACAGTTTCCCCCTTTCCCCAAATGTTCTGTGTCTCAACCGCTTTCACGTGCGTGGCCGCTCTTCCCTGCATGCTGCAATGCAGAAGCGTTGAGAAGAGTAATGTCACGTATCTTTAAAGTCTCCTTGTTTATGCGGTCACAACCTCTTACAACGCTTTTCACTAAAGAATTCAAGACCGGTGTGCAACAGAAATTAGGAACCCTAATACAGTGAAAAGCAAGAGTCTACATGCTATAGACCTTTCCTGGACTCTAGGAGAGAATGGAAAACAGGTACTCCACCTCCAGCTGCCTCAGAGGCAGAAAGAAGGGGAACAAAGGAGCACGCATTGCCCTGGGGCTGTCAAATCTGATATCCTGCTCTAACAATGGTAGCACCACCTGCTTCAGAAGAAAATGCAAGACAAACATATAATGACATACCCTTGAGAGAGAGTTTCTTTCTGACCCCAGGCTAGTAGTGATTGCCTGTTCCTTGCTATTCTCAGACAATTTTACAATACTCTGCTGTGCAAATGTAGCTTATGACTAATGGGGTATGCCTTGTCCCAGAACTCAACTTAGAGCCTTTCTATTATTCCTCAGGAGCACCCGTACCAGGGAACTTGGCACAGAGGTCTCCAAACCTACGTCAAGGAAAGGTTTTGGGAAGTGTGTATAACAGAACATCCGGCTGTGTAAATGCATCAGCCTGGATCTGAAGACAACACAGTCGTGCTCTCCAGGCCCTATTAGTGCTTGCACAGCACAGACCCAGCCAGCCTGTAAGCTGAAGTGGCTGAGACTATACCAAGGACTGAAGATTTAAACCACAGGAAATAAAACCTAAATGTAAATATTGATAATTTCTGTTATATCTTGCCTGAGGTTGACTTAGCCTACCAGGATGAACTGGCCTGCTATCTACTTTGGGCAGCTGCAGTCTGGTCCCAGCTATTTTCCCTCCCACGGACAACTGAGGAACAACTGAGATTGTGTCATGCAATAGATCAACCTCATTGTATATGCTCCCAGGGCTTGGCCCTGTGATAAAGAAGACAAGGCAAAAAAAGGCTTCTTTTGGAACTTAAATGAACTTTGTAAGACTGCATCAGCAAACCAAATGAAGTGTTATGTGGTATTCCTTTGGACGAGTGCTGGACTTCACAGACTCTCTAAGATTTCTCTTTCCTGACAAATGCAATTAAAAATAAGCAAGCCAGGTATGTTAACAGAGTTACACTCTTAACAATTTGGTAACAGGACTGTGATTCACTCCAGCAAGTTTAGCTGCTAGCAATGAGAGATGAGAAGTGGGTAAGAAGGTGGTCCCACATCAGTTACCTTCCTGCTCTCACCCTTCTCTCTCCAACAGCTGTTTTGCTCTGGGGCTTCAACATGCTTTGCCAGCTCCTGGGGGCTTCACAGCTGCATCTGGGATTAACATATGTCTAGTCTTCTCTAGATATATCCCCAAGGTCTCTTCTACATGGATTTTTTTTTTTTTAATAATTGCTGGCTGCTTCTGGGTTGGAGGGAGAGGGGGAGTTTAAGTCCTTCCTTCTTCCTTTTCCCCAAAACCCCCAAACTCAGCTACAGGCATGGCAGCAGGAGGTGCCAGCCACCAAAATCGATACAGTTAACAGAATGGGCAGTGATGGAGTGCCTGAGGTGAGAAGGTTATGACTGGGGACTGAGGAAAGAAGGACAAAAGTGCTTCAGTTGGAGGATGTTTGGGGGGAATGGGAGCACCAGGGAGAACCAGGAAGGATCAGGAGGAGACAAGGTGCTCTGAAACAGATTATTGAGGAAAAGAGGGTAGTACTGGAGTGAAAAGAGTAGCGAGAGTTTGAGAGGAGCTTGTGTAAGAATTGTGGTGGCGAGACTGTAGTGGAAGTTAGACTTGATCTTTGAGACAGCAAGGATGACAACTTGAGGGTCTGTCTATGTCCTGGTTTCGGCTGGGATAGAGTTAATTGTCTTCCTAGTAGCTGGTACAGCGCTGTGTTTTCAGTGCGGTATGA
>JAVKLA010000073.1:24262227-24302322 GCA_034782735.1 Sagittarius serpentarius
CTTATCTCAACCCACGAGCTTTACTTTTTTTCCCGATTCTCTCCCCCATCCCACTGGGTGGGGGGGGAGCGAGTGAGAGGCTGCGTGGTGCTGTGTTGCTGGCTGGGGTTAAACCACGACAGATATAAAAACAGGAGAAATAGTCACTAAAATCTTCAGGAAACAAAAGTCCAAGTTTTCACTGGAAAATCCAGTATTGTTTCATCGAGTTATTTTCTAGTCATTGCACATATAAGCTTCTTATAGCATGACTTCGAAGTCATAGCACCATCAGCAATAACTATTTAAGCAAAAGTCATAAAAAATTCTCTATTAATTACTTGTTGCTTACAAAAAGTACCAGCAAACCACCTTGGGAAGCAGCAGCAATTGTAGTGTAATAAGGAACCCAACAGCCCAACTCTGTACCAGAAAAAGGTGGTCAGTGCAGCAGCCTGGACCTGTCCTAGTACACCAAAATTGTATATCAACAAAATCAGTGTCCTCTCCACTGAAACCAATAGATTACTATGAAAATAGAAAATAATTAGAATTATGAAAACAGAAAATAATGACACAAATACAAATTGTGTCAGGACACAGGGAATAGTACTCTTCCTGTTCTAAAATGTACTTTAAGAGCACGTGCACAATTTTAATGACTTGATTTTATGCACAGCTGAGTATTCCTCTCAAGCATTCTGTGTCATGACCTTTGAACAAACCAGCCACAGAAGGTGGTCCTTTACTGAGTCACCATTCATAGCTCCTACAGCATGGACAGGTGGTAGAGAAATATTCTTAATTTGAGGAATGACAACATGGCTGTAAACTGTCTGCTTTAAAAGCTTCACCTAGGCTTTCTTGGATAAAACTTTTTTTTTTTTTCTTGAGAAGATAAACAGCTATTACTTTTAGACCAGCTTGTGTTCATTAGCTAATGTCCAGCTGTGAGATGTGCTGAACTTCAGCATTAAACAGTTATTAGCTGAACATAATTTGGTGCTTTACAAACACTCAGTAAATACAGTAATGTTTATCACAAATCTTCACCAAAACTTAGGAAATACTGTTTTCCATGTTTTGAGAGTACTGAGATCAGAAACAACTTGTACAACATGCCAGGACAAAGATGATCAACCTACAAGAATGGATTGGCTAAAACTAGCTGTCTTTTCAAATGTAGGTTAATAAACACCAAAAAGTAAAACTTGAGAAAGAAAAAATAGGGTTGAAAGATGAAGCAGGGGAATTGTTTCAATGACAGACATTTCCTCTTCACAGACCATAAATTAAGTCTTCATCAAAGTAGTTGGAAATGGTCTTGATCGTATTGTGTAAATAATGTACAAAGTTTAAAATTACTTTTATAATGTTAGCATGTTTCCTGTGGAACTGGATCACGTTGCAAAGAAACCACTTTCAGCCCAGGTTTACACAGCAGATAACTGGAATTTAAAAGATTATGACGTGCTAAATAGCTTTATTTTAGTATCCAGTCTTCCCACTTTCAGTAATGAATTTTTTTATTTTAATCAAAGTGTCTCTGTAACATCTTGGCAATGACCTAGTTACAAACAAAATAAAAAATCTGGAATTAAACTTAAGCTTTCGTATCTTCTGCTCCATTCTTTATTACATTCACAAAATGCAGTGGAAGAATCCAGCAATTCCATAGTCAGAACTAATTAGGTAAATTGTCATCTGTAGAGAAAAAAAAAAACATAACAAAAATACAAGCTGAAAGCAGCTTTGGAACACTTACTAGTAAAATTACGTAGAAACAGACAGTTATTATGACTGGAAAAGAGAATGTGCAGAAAAGTGTTAAAAAATGCATCCCAGTGATATTCAGGCTAATGAGCTAGGGACATAACTAAGGAATTTAATGAACCACAAGCAATTACTTTTGAACATTCAAGGCTGTGGAGATTCCTTAAAAGTAACCGTAGCGTCTACACTCAAAGCTTGGAAAAGGGCAATCATGGCAACTGACCACTTGGCAGCCACTTTATTACACTTTCAGATAAAGCAGAGGAGCCTGTACGGTGCCACACAGAAAGCCAAGAGAAGGAGGCCTTCAATGCACGGCTTCCCAGAGGCCCATTCCCAGGGGCTGGAGCCAGTCTTTGGTTCTACTCAGAGAGGTGAAGCCACACAGCCACATCTAGACCTCCGTATTGGCCTGAGTTTGAATTCACTTTCGTCCCAAATGCTCTGATCATCAACATTATTTTTACATTGCCATGTCATCCAGTTCGAGTTTGGAGCGCATCGGCGGGATCTCCAAGACCAGGGTACCCAAGTGTAGGGAAGAGACACACAGGACCCAGGCACATGCAGCCAAGGTGGAAGAAAGCAATAAAGGAGATGTAATTTTGTAGAGCTAATAAATATGAGGAAACAAGTGGAACTATAAGAGCAGAAGATTTCCTACAGAGGCCCAAGGGGCGCAGAAGCCAAGTTTTAGCAGTGTCTGATGGAGGAGATGCTGCCCAGGCTCTTCTCTCCATTGCAATCATGGACCTCAGCTAGGTCCTACATAACTGGCTTCACTTCCTAGAGCAACGTAGAAGTTATCCTTCTTTCTGTGCCTCTGCTGAAGCTTTCTTAATCCTTGCACTCATTTTAGGCAATGAGAGAAGCAAAGTGAAAATGGAGGAAATTCAGAGAAGAGAACAAATGATTTGCAACTGGCGTATGAAGAAATTTTTAAGAAAATAATACATTTGGCAACTGTGGAAGAGAGATTAAAGCTATGCTCATGTAGAAAGCATCTATATAAAGAAAAGGCAAAGAAACTGCTTTATCATGTCAGTAATACAGGTCAGTAAGTAAAATGAAGAAATCAAATATTTAGGGAACATCAGTCAGGGATGACTCTGACAGTCAGATATGAACAGTTTGGAAAGGAACATCCTCATTTTTCACCTGGAAAAATCCAAGTGAGGCTGAGAAATGTGCTTGGAAACATGAGAGGCAGCAAGGAAGCATCATCTACTCACCTCTGCATTGTCTCCAGCTGAACAGAGCCTCCCCTGCTTCAAGGCACATTTTAATCATCTGCTGGCACAATGGTATTATAACAATAAAACAGTGAGATTTTAAACAGTCTTGAGTGCCTTTTCCTTCCACAGAAAAATAAAGTCTCCCAAGCGAACACTGACTCACCCTGTATACATGTGTAAATAGCTTATTCTCCCGTATTCCATTCATTTCAACTCAGCCACAGTGAAGTTCTCATTAAATACCTCTGTTCTTGCGAAGTTTCATCTCCGTTTCTTGCATATTGAAAATTTTCAGATTAATCTAGATAGGAGACGATTTTGAAGTTGGCATTGCTTGAGCAACAAAGTGCTATGTTAAGTCCAAGTCCAGCCAGCAATAAAAGTTCATTTTTAATGGAATCACATGAAATAAAATTACCACTTTTATCTCTAGCACTTGAGTTTTGTCCTTTAATTTAACAAAAAAGTATCAAAATATTAATTTACTTTGGATTAAATGTGGCACAGACCAGGTAATCAAGATGCAATGTACATCACAGCAAGGAGACGTTTCAGGAGGAAAATCCTGTCACGGCATGAGTAGTTGTCTCTACAGCAGATTAATTTGTCTTAATAGCATAATGAAACCTCTGCTGTTGTAGCATCTCTTATTGCAGCTTTTCCTTGACCATGCCTCCTGCGCTGCCTTTCTTCTTGCAGTCATATACACCATTTTGTACACGCATTTAACTCTACGAACTCCTAAGATGCCACCATAGGCACCTTCGCAGGTTTCTAAGGAATTAGCACTGTTCAGGGAGCACGTAGGCATTTTTAAGTACTAGGACACCTTTAAGCACCACAACAATATGGTGCCAATATGTTTATATTTTAAGTGTTGAATTACGATAGTTGAAGGACTCTTCTCATCTGATCCAGTAAAAAATATTAATGAAACATACTTTTATTCCCTAGTTATCTCTGCTATGGATCTGCACTGGAAATCAAATTTTGTAATGAATCTGTATTGCTAAACTCTTTTGATTTTATGTAGAAATGTGAGTTTTCAATCTAATTAAATATACAGCACAACTTTACTTTAAACACAATTACATAGCCATTTATGTACATAACAAGACAGTTACCAGACTATGTCCTGCAGCTAATTCTGATCAGTTATAAACACAATTTCAGTCTTAAACTGCGACGCCTTTTTAATGGTGCACATCTGCCCCCTTGTGCCGGTTTTCCATGAGTACCTTTTCTATTGCCAAGGGGACTAATGAGCTACGGCTCACTCAGTCCCGTAAGGCCGTTTTAAAAGCTCACATGCAGGTATTTTGCTCTCAGCTTCCCTTTCAGTGTACAATAGAAGAGAGAAATAGAGATGTTGTACAGCTCCACCTCAGCTCCTGGACTTTTTTTCCTAAAAATGCAGAGAGACTTAGAAAAATGCGGACAGGTATGTAGCTATCAGCGGTACGTGTATCAGGAGGATTACAGCAAATGACTGTGGCCAGCGGCAGTTTCTGAATGTCTTCACTGCACCAGGTGAAGAGACTTTGCTCCCATCACAGCAGGAAACTGCCCAAATGAAAGAAGAAACAAGAGGAAGATTGCTCTGCACTTTAACAAGAAAGAGAGTAAGAAACTATGAAGGCTGTTTTTCATGGTAAAACCTTCCATGCTTGGAAAACAGTAGGCCAAGGAGGCACCAAGAGCTTTCAAGGATAATTTGTTTTGAAGCAAAGAAATTAAATTTTACTCCAAGAATGCTCCTTCTGGAGTTCCTACAGGTTTTGTAGTTGGCCTGGAGACTCTGAAAAATATTCGTCACCAGTGCTCACATATCCACTTCAGAGAAAAGGCGCTTGAACATCCACCACCCTTTCCTGCCCTTCATATGCAGGAGCGAGTGGTGGGGCTCAGGTCCTGAGCAACTTGCTCTAATGCAGCCCACTGGGGTACCTTCAGCTCTGCAGCTCCTCCTGCCTCCCCCGGGTCCGTATCCCCTCCCGGCATCCCGGCTCCGCCACCTCCATAGCTGCACTCCCACCTCCAGGTAACACGTCCCCGCGTCCCTCCTGCCACAGCTACTGCTCTGCTGCCGGAGATAAAAATACGCGACAAAGTAGACAGAGCAACTTACAGGAAAAAAAAAAAAAATTAGAAAGGAGGGCTCAGAAATCTGCTGGTACTGAGCCCATGCTGAATGGCAGGGCTGAGCTGCAGGTTTTGAGGAAGGTGCCCGCAAGGCCACCCACTCGGAGTGACTTGCCCCCAGGAGGTTTGCGATCAGGACCTGCTGCCACCAGCAGAGGTGAGGCACCACCACCTCATCAGGGGCAAATCTCTCACTTCCTCAGATCTTTGTGAGGAGCACCCATACTCTTAACAAAGTTGGAAGATAAAATTAGGATTTGGCCCTCATTTCTTCCAGGTGGCCCATTTCTGCTTGAGGATTTTCTATCTGTTGAAGGCCAACATGAGCATTCTCCCACACATTCCACACAACACAATTTTAAAATGACCCATGGCGTGTCTGGCCACAGAGGACATACTGGGACAGAGCTATGTGCTATATATTGCCCCTTCACAGTTTTTTGACAGCAGGTAGGAAATGCTGAGGCCAAAACCAGGTTCCAAGTATCTCCAAGCTGAAGCACCTCACCTGGGATGACACAGGTCCCTACTCACATCTCTCAGCCCTGAACACTTTGCTGAGGGTGTATCTCAGCCCTATTGTAAAAAATCAGGAAAAGGTGGTCTGTCAGAGCATGACTAGGGGACATATTTAACTCTCTTTTAATCCAGTGACTCAAATACTTATCCAGGAGTTGTTTGTTCTTCTCACTGTTGAAGGGGTTTTGAATAAGTAATAATAATCTTGTCCAAGAAAAACTAACTGCCAGACCACGGAGAATTCAGAAGTTACATCCATTTCACTGATGATGTCCCACTTCATACAGCCTAATTAAACATCCCTTAGACTAAAGAGGTGGAAAAAGAATAAACATAGCTCTAGCCTAGTTGTTAAGACACTTGGTTTAGCAATTTTGTGATCTGTAATGCAGTGAACATTTCACTATTTATAGTTAAGACATTAAAGGATGTCGCCTGGTTTCTTAAAAGCACATTGGAGTGTTAAAATGTTGAGTGAAATTTCCAACATCACTCTGTAACCAATGCTAACAATTTCAGATGCTATTTGAAAATCCCACGTGTCTCTCATCTTCTTGGTTCTGAACCTAAATGTATTATAAAACCTACCTCTTCAACCTTGTTTTTGCCTCAGCTGAACACACAGCATGATACACACAAGAAATATAGCTCAGGAGCAATGCATCCCAACAAAAAGGAAGTCTGGCAAAACCACCAGGAGGCCTGCATGGATGAAAAAGGAGCTCCTGGACAAACTCACAATACAGAAAGGAAGCCCACAGAGGGTGGAAGCAAGGACAGGCAGCCTGGGAGGAACACAGAGAAATCATTTGAGCAGCCAGGGATCAGGTTAGGAAAGCTAAAGCCCTGACAGAATTAAATTTGGCCAGGGACATCAAGGGCAACAAGAAAAGCTTCTATAGGTATGTTGATGATAAAAGGAAGACTAAGGGTAATGTGGACCGTCTCCAGAAGGAAATGCGAGACCTTGTTACATGGAACATGGAGAAGGCTGAGGTACTCAATAACTTTTTTGCCTCAGTCTTCACTGGCAAGTGCTCCAGCCACACCACCCAAGATGCAGAAGGCAAAGGCAGGGACTGGGAGAATGAAGAACCTCCCACCGTAGGAGAAGATCAGGTTTGAGACCATCTAAGGAACCTGAAGGTGCACAAGTCTATGGGACCTGATGAGATGCATCCATGGGTCCTGAGGAAGCTGACGAAAGAAGTGGCTAAGCCACTACCCATCATATTTGAGAAGTTGTGGCAGTCCGGGGAAGTTCCCACAGACTGGAAAAGGGGAAACATAACCCCCATTTTTAAAAAGGGAAAAAAGGCAGGCCCAGGGAACTAGAGGCCAGTCAGTCTCACCTCTGTGCCCAGCAAGATCATGGAGTGGATCCTCCTGGAAACTATGCTAAGGCACATGGACAATAAGGAGGTGATTGGTGACAGCCAACACGGCTTCACTAAGGGCAAATTGTGCCTGACAAATTTGGTGGCCTTCTACATTGGGGTTACAGCATTGGTGGATAAGGGAAGAGCAACGGACATCATCTACGTGGACTTGTGCAAAGGATTTGACACTGTCCCGCATGACACCCTTGCCTCTAAACTGGAGAGACATGGATTTGATGGATGGACCACTCAGTGGAAAAGAAATTGGCTGGATAGTTGCACTCAAGAGTTGAGGTCAACAGCTTGATATCCGTGTGGAGACCAGTGACAAGCGGTGTTCCTCAGGGGTCGGTATTGGGACCGGCACTGTTTAACATCTTTGTCAGTAACATGGACAGTGGGATTGAGTGCACCCTCAGCAAGCTCGCCGATCACAAAACGCTGTGTGGTGCAGTCAACACACTGGAGGGAATGGATGCCATCCAGAGGGACAGGCTTGAGAGGTGGGCCCACGAAGTTCAACAAGGCCAAGTGCAAGGTCCTTCACATGGGTCAGGGCAATCCCAAGCACAAATACAGGCTGGGCAGAGAATGGATTGAGAGCAGCCCTGAAGAACTTGGGTGTATTGGTTGATGAGAAGTTCAACATCACCCAGCAATGTGTATTTGCAGCCCAGAAAGCCAACCGTATCCTGGGCTGCATCAAAAGAAGGGTGACCAACAGGTCGAAGAAAGTGATTCTGTCCCTCTACTCTGCTCTTGTGAGACCCCACCTGGAACACTGTGTCCAGCTCTGGTGTCCACAGCACAGGAAAGACACGAAGCTGTTGGAGCAGCTCCAGAGGGAGGCCACGAAGATGATCAGAGGGATGGAGCACTTCTCCTATGAAGACAGGCTGAGAGAGTTGGGGTTGCTCAGCCTGGGGAAGAGAAGGCCCTGGGGAGACCTCATAGCAGCCTTCCAGTACCTAAAGGGGCCTACAAGAAAGCTGGAGAGGGACTTCTTACAAGGGCATGTAGTGATAGGACAAGGGGAAATGGCTTTAAACTGAAAGAGGGTAGATTTAGATTAGGTGTAAGGAAGAAGTTCTTCACTGGGAGGCTGGTGAGGCACTGGCAGAGGTTGCCCAGAGAGGTTGTGTATGCCCCATCCCTGCAAGTGTTCAAGACCAGGTTGGACAGGGCTTTGAACAACCTGATCTAGTAGAAGGTGTCCTTGCCCACGGCAGAGAGTTTGGAACTACATGATCTTTAAGTTTCCTTCCAACCCAAACCATTCTATGAAACCTTAGTCTGTATTAAGAAACAAGGTCCTGTTACTCTGATATGATGATCCATGTTTTCCCAACATTGCTTTCTGAAACCAGATAAAACTGTTCAATCCTGTACAGAACCCTTCACTGCATGTTTGTACAGAATTCAAAAGAGAGAGAAAGCTTCTTAAAATAAACTAATGCACAGACTAGGTAAGCTTGTTCCACCTACCTTGTTAAGCTGTGAAGTTCTGGTCCAGTTGTAGGTTCGTTATGGTCATCAAGGTTAAAGCATGTCGCAGTAAGACATGAACAGCCTGTTGTTATTTTACCAAAAAAAGTGCATTTCTCAGACAGGATTCATGTAACCCTAAAATACACAGTTACTAGACCAGCAGTATTTAAAGAAGGAAAATATTTAGAGGAACTGGACTGTGTGCCCTTCACGGATCATGTGTTCAACTTAGGGGACAAATTAGTTTCAGTGTGACCAGTGAACGTGCCCTTGTTTTGAGTAATTTTGTACCAGCTCAGATCACAGTTCTGGCCTTCTTGTAGGAGGGCAAATACATTCCTGCATATATCCTTGATCTTTGAGAACCAGTTTGGTTTGGTAGTACTGTGAAAAGAAGAAAGGCTTAAAATAAGAAAACATGCATCTCTAGACTGGCAGAAGGCCCTCAAATGAGCAGATCTAATGTATTCTTCTGGCTTGGCCATCGTATCGTGAGAAGTAGAAAAAGAAAGCAGTAGAATACCAACAAAAACATAAGAAGCAACTAGCCAAAACAACATCTAAAATCAATCTGTCCAAAAGCAGCTGCAGCTGTGTTTACTTGATAGCATCTGGAAAATAAACCAAGTTGCAAAGTTGCAACTTTACTGATCTCTCAGAGCACTGGTACCGTAGTGATGGCTACTATTTTCAAAGGAGTGACAAGCTGAGAAAGCTCTCATGGGAGTCTTTGCTAGGTGCTTGCTCTAATGTCAAGACTGTAGCAGTTATCATTGCAGCACACGTCCTCCCTTTCATAATAATCACAGCTGTGCAACACAGCACCATGGCCACTGGCGTCTGGACAGGGAAGATGTTACTTGTTTTGATATGTTGCTTGGGGGTGGAATAAAGAGCCTTGGAATGGAGGATATTTCACAGATGTTATTTAGCATAGCAATGAAAGGTTGTAGAAAGAGAAAGTGATTTGAAGTACTCCAACATTTTTGGTCTTTCTCCCTTCTCACAAAGGTAACTGCCGCAAGGAATGCAACATTAAAAGTAGAGCAGAGCAAAACAATTTTAGTGGGTTCTGAGGGCCAAAAGAAAATACAAAGGACCAAAGCAAAGGTTTAAGTAACTTTAAGATTTGAAAGGATAACTGCAAAATGTTGGAGTAGAAACAAAAATTACAATCTCTTGAATAGCTGGGTCACTCAAATAAATACATGAACTGTTCTCAGTTGAACCACTTGCCAGCAAGACCTGATATGCCATTTATCCCATCTAACTTGAGATATCTACACTGTATAATAGCTTAAACATCAAGGTCTGGCTAAAGAGTCCCTTAGAGCCTAAGTCATCTAACGCATTTTAGATGTATGCTTCTTAAGGTCAGTACAAGCTATGAAATTGGAAGATGTCAACGTCATCTTGTGTCAGAGGAAATGTAAGCCAGGAAAAAGTGTTTATTCTATAATGATGTATTTATTTATAGAAAGGCTGGATTTTGGTAGATAAGCGTGTCTCACAGAGATCCTCTCTCATGAATTCAGAATAAGCAATGCTAGGAACTGAAAGGTTCCAGTAAGCGCGATAGCACCTATCAACACAGCTTCCACAGTGAGCAACGCGCTACATCTACATGGCATGAGATCCTCACTCTAACACTGATGGAGAGAGAATGACTCCTGAATCAAGAGGTCAGCCCAGAATCAGGGATGCTAATCCTCTGAAGAAGAGAATGAACAAGAACCGATTGGGGTATTGATGAGACAGCAAAAAATGTGATCTCCTCCTTTTCTGAAATCAGCAGCTGAGCTCAGAAAAAGCCAGAAGCACCCAGAGGCAAGGAGGGACAGTGAAAGCACAGTCAAGAGGACTCTTCACAGAGAGTTGTTCATAGCTGAGCCAACAGAAATGTAACACCCCTTGGGGTAAATGGGCACGTGTCAATATTCTCCAAGTTCTGCTCAAAGGTCTTGACAGGAGAATAGGTAGGTGAGCCACACTAAAGTTCCAATCCTGAATGCAGGAACTATAGAGGCCAGAGAGTGGTCTGAAGGCCTGACTGGAAAGGCCCCAAGCCCATTGGGTTCACTGACAGAGACGTCAGAGTGTGGCTTAAAGAAGAGGAGGCAAAAAGCCAAGATGTACAGTGAAGCCAGTGTACAACCGCTGGGGGAGAGAGAGCTTAACGGGGGAGTAACACTAGCATTTTTCAAGCAATTTGAATTCTTCTCAGTGCCTTGAGAAGCCTCTTAAAAACATCTCCTTCGGGTCCTGGAAAAGCTGCCGTCCAAAGCAACACAGTCCCAGAGGCTGTAAGCCTGTCAAGAGAAGAAAGATGGAGGAGGAGGAAAAACAGAGAAAAATCATGGCTTGAGTCAAAGAACAATCACAAAAGCTGCCAGCTGTTTGTAAAATCACGGAAAATGGGTATTTATATGCCAAGCAATATTTTAAGAGCCAGATGTTAACACCTGGAGATCTCTGTAGACACAACTGGTCAAAGCCACAGGCCAGTAGTCTTCTGCATGGGAACAGGCCTCTCCATATGTAGAATTTTTCAACAGCAAGCAGGTGTGAAAGAAACCAAAGTTAAAATACATAAAATCAAGGACTGCTTAGATTCTGTTTAGAACACAGTGCACAAATATGAATCTCCAGTTTCTGCTGTCATTGTTAAACACGTGCCCAGCACATAGCACACCAGGCAGTATCAAATTTGTGGAGCAGGTGAGCTCTGTGGCACATCATCTCATCCTGGTACTTAAACAGTTCAGACTTAGGAACTTCCTATGGTGCCATGGGACTCAATCTTCTGACGGTACAGAAGGGATTTCCTTCCCACAGGGCACAAGAACGTTCAGTTTAAACCAACTGACAATTTGTTCCCTCTGTGCTATCTGAAGTCTCATTTTCTGGAAGGAAAGATTTGCCCTTATGAATGCCATATGCCAGTGGATGGCCTGCCATTGGGATTCAGACTAATTGCTCAAAAGCTGATCTACGTATCTGCGCACTGCCCCATAGTCACTTCTGGCACTACAGCACAGACATACGCACAGAGACAGGTCAAGCACATCTACACAGTATTGCCCAACTTACAGGTTAGTTGTTCAGCCAGCACTCTCAGACATATGGTTGATTTGTACTAACCTCTGCAGCAAAACCTGAGTAGGAAATCTGTGGCTTTTCACTTCAGCCATGCCTCCCCTCCCATACCATGCCACCTCTTCTCTTATGCTGACATTACTGGTTTTGAGGTTGCGCAATAAACTGAATCACTGAAAGAATGATGACAAAAGGAATCATTTGGAAGAAAAAAAACAAATCTGGATCATTTGGCAATACCATTTCAGTGTGTCCCCCAGGTAGCTTCATGGAAAGAAGAGAGAGGTACACTGCAGGACAGGATTGGAAACATGGTTGGTCTTGGTGGTTTGAGTGGGAGGAGGGAGGGCAGGTAGTACTTGTCACAGCTAATGCACTGGGCAACTATTCCCTCAGTACCGAGAACTCTATGTAAAATTAACTTACTCTTGCTAATTAACACAACAGAGAAAATCAGTAGCCCAGTTCTGTGACAGAGCAGAAATGAGGGCATCCCAAAAGCAGTGATAGCTAGAAACTCTCAACCTATGCAATATACAGCCTGGAGGGTGTCCACAGGACTTTCAAGTGCCAGTACATAGATCATTTTGATAATGATACTCTGCAGGGTCAGTAAACACAGGAAAACTGCCTTCGTTTCAGCCGTTTGTTAGATTCGACACTGCTATTGAGTAAGGACATAAACCTTCAGATGCCGAACACACAACTCCTACCAGCTTCAAATCAGTGACTCTCAGGAGGAGAACCTTCACCTGAAATATGTATTTAGGATAGAAATAGAAAATCAGGTACTCCAGTCGCTCTAGCAGATTATGGAGGGATTTACAAATAAAACACATTCTGAGTGCTTGAGGTCCATTTTGGCAGCTCTTAAATGTTTTTCTTATTGAAAACTGCTGTTTGCTACACTATATATATTAAGATTGGATTTTGCTATGCTGGCAGCATTTCAACATATACAAGCACTACAGGACATGGAATCAAAGCTCTGTAACTAATTAAACTTCATAGGAAATGCTAACATGTATTCCTCAAGGAGAAAATTAGTATGGCAGCACCTGCACGTTACTTACCTAGAACGAACTACACCAGCTCCATTTGTAGCTGCATTTGTCCTCATTCATTGTTAACAGCCTTCTTCAAACTAACACTTCATAAAAATTAAAAGATTCTACTGCAGTCCACTGGACTGTACGCTTAACACTCAAATAAATAAAACATGTCCCTATGCATAATAAGCTGCTTCAACTACAGGCATAGCAGTTCCAAAATACTTCTGGATTTTATTTTAACTTAAAACTTTCTTACAAAGTTGTAAAAATAATTTACTTGTGTAAGTGAATAAAGATAACCCAAGGACCAAATTTTTATATAAAATAGTCTTAAAGAGGCCGGTAATCCAATTTGTTTTCATTAGTGTTGCACTGAGAGCATGCCTAACCAAATGCCTATTCAAAGACCAGCAAACCGGTATCAGTCAAATCAGCAGACCTCCTTCACTTACTACCTTTGCTTGTTTAAACAAACCAAAGGACATGGACTATAACTCGCTGTTCCGTTGAAGGGTTACAAATAAAGACTGAAAAAGCAAATTAATCCTCCAAGGGAAGGGCATTTCTGAAATAAAATGGTACTTCAGGAAACTATTTTCTGAGATCAAGCTTGAAGAATAATAGTGCTAAATATTCTACTGAAGTTTGAAAACTCAAAGCTTCCTTAGTTAAAACAATATACACCTTTGATAGCTTATATTAATGGGTATAGTAGCTTTGCAGAGTATTGTTTATGAATATAATACATACATAGTGCTGGGTTTAATATTTTATTTGAATGACGTTTAATGTTATGCAAAATAAATTGTTATGTTACATCCACTGTGACATCAACTAAAATGTGAACTAGTTTGCATAGGTTAGTACTTTGGGCAGCATGATGTTGCTCTAGTCCACCAAGGCTTAAATATTCACAGTGTAGAGGAAGAAACAGGGATTAAAGCATTTCTACTAAAATATATTTTAATAGCTGGTGTTAACTTTCTGCATAACAAAAGCCAAATTAAGATGATACATCATATGATCCAAGAGTAAGTATATCTGTCCTTTGAAAAACAATTGTTACCTTCATAACTGTATACTCCCAAATACAGTACAGTTTTGCAAAATAACTAAAACTTTACACACTTCAAAGCAAACATAAGCCAAACTGCACAGCGGTTCATTTTTGCTTTTTATATCACACTGCAAAAACCAACAGCTGAGAGAGTTTCCACATCATGCTAATCAATGTCAATACAGTCATTGCTGTCTTCCAATGGTCTAGCAATTTCTAATAGTAATATTAAATACACATGATTGAAATGCTACAGTATAGCTTATTTTCCCCCCTAAAATAATAATAATTAAACAAATGTCAACAACAACTGGATAACAACTTAAGTACAATATGCAAATTCTATTTATCAGACACAAGAAGCATATGAAATTCCTTTGAATATACTGTTGTAGTGCAGGCAGTTTAGGAAATACAGCTTTCAGTTTTTCTTTCAAAAGGAGAGATGGGGTTCCTATGGCATAAAGCTGGAGAAAATCACTGAAGCATTGCAAAATGGTTTATTCTTCTATAGCTCACCAGTACTTTGCATTTGCCAGCACATCAGTTTGGAGATCTTCTTTCAACAGCATCTTTTGTCTGTTTCAGTATATTATTTAAACATTTACTAACTAAAGCGTATTCTGTATTTTAAATGGAGTATTAATCAACATAATTAAAATCTAACATTTTATACCCTGTACCACTTTCTGCCAAAGACTTCTGTATTTGTCATTTCTTTTCCATTGTACAAGATGACATGCAGTCACTGTACAATAAAAACTAGAATTATTACATTTCCCAAGCATTGGAGACCTTCCATATCCCCGAGGAACACTCGGTAGGGACATATTTGTCAAAAATATAATCCATGGGAGGTGATTCTCTGTCAAATCCCAATCTGCTGAAGTGGTTTCTGGTATGTCAAATGTAATCAAGAAAACCCTGTTTCATCAAGATTAAATGCTAATGTTCCATAATGAAAAATTACAACTGCAGTATCTGTAAGTAGCTTTGTTTAGAAAATGAAGATTAGCCAGGCAAGAAAGAGTAATGAAAAGCAAGGCACCCATTTGTTCTTGTATATATGTATGAATATGCTCTATGTTGTTTTCCACATTTATACTTGCGTTAGCAAGAATTACAGCACTTGTATCTTCTTTATTTCTAAAATGCTTAAAATGGCAATGTGTGAACTTCCAACCTAAACTTTGGAACATCTCGGAAAATTTGGCTCCTTAAAAGTCTTTTCCTTTCCCCAGAAAAATGTTGTCTGCAGGAAGAAAGTACAGTGAGGGGAACATGCTGTGTTAAAAAGGAATATATACTTTAAAGGTGACAAGACAGCGTATAACATCTGTTCACCCCTATATCCCACTGCATGTAACAGGCTCCAACAAACGCCTTGTAAAACCTGTGCTGGCACAATTTAGTTGCTCACTTACTTTCACTACCTTACAAATTTTACATCTTAAAAAACATTTTTATAATTGCACTCTGATAATTTTGGGCCTTTGATAGCATTGCTTAGAACAAAGCTGCATAATGACACTAAAGTTTGGCTTATATCAAAAAGCAGGAACCATTCCATATGAACACAAATTACGAAGCACATACAACATAAAAACCTGACTAGATGAATGAGTGACTTAAAACAGATCTTAATAATTCTGCTGACATACCATTCTCAAGAGAAATACAATTCACATACTGTTTTGTTTTCTTGACCTTTTTTATTTTGCAAATTGCTTTAGCTGCTTTGCCAGGCTAATGAATATTCAAAATTCATAAAGGAAATTTTATTTCCATTTTTTAGCATAACATAGTCCTCTAATGTCATCAAATGCTCATTTTCTGATTTACTCTTCACTAGACATACAGCGTTCACTGCAAGCCATCTCCTCATTTAGGAAGAATGCTAGTGTATTTATAGGTGGAGACTTTCTTTTTTATAAGTCAATAAAAATTGCAACTTGATGCAATATATCTATTCCCCATATTTCTTTTTATTCATCTCTGGTTAACAAACTGACAACTTGTTTTTGTAGTTGTCAGCATTACACAGCTCACAGAGCAGCACAGCAGCAAGGGATAGCCAGTTCTGCCTCAGGGATCATCAGAACAATTTGCCAGCCATGGTAAGATAGGATTCGTCTCCTTGCTGTTGATGGCTGGTGATGAAAACCAACATAGAAGCAGACTGCTTGCTTTAGAGCTTCTAGCTCAGCTTACAACATCATCCTTTTGAAAAAGCCATTTGACTTGCAAAGCTTGCTAATTTAATGTGGAAGTCACCAGTACTGCATAAGGGTCTGTCATAGCAGCACTCTATATGCAAAACTTTCAAGAATTTTAAATGATAGAAGTGTCACCCATACAGATTGCATATTTACGATATCGCATCCCTAGTTTTAAACCACATTTTTTGAAGTTAGATGCTCCTGGTCAGCTTTAGCCTTGAAATTAGGCAGCTGACAAGAAAGCACAGGCAATTCCACAGACACAGTAATTTTCAAAATTATTTTTTTTTAATGCAGTCATTCCACCCTCTTTGGCAGCTGGGATCAGCTCCGTGTTAGCAACACCTAGAAAAAATTGCATAAGCTTTCCAATTCCTAATTGTATGCAAAAATAGAGCTAGCAGGTATTTGCATAGACAACTTTCAGTTGACATAACAAATCCACACTGCCTTCCTTCTTTATTCTTTAAATAGATATTGCAGGCTTGCTTACTTTGTGAAATGAGAAATACAAAATACTCGCTAAACTCTATATTTAATTCTACTTTTAAAATTTCAGAAAAGGAAAAAAAGCCAGCACAGGCTCAACATTCTGAGAGCTACTCCAAAATTATCTTCTCTAGCACATGGCTGAACACCACAAATGATACTATCAGCAAAAACATTTTCTTCCTTACACATGTATGCATCCACATGAGTAAGTTCCCATGTGAATCCTTAACTCTTCCGTCCTTCTTCCCAGAGTTTCTCCCTGGGAGGGAACGCAGCACCCTCCTGGCACCCAGTCAAAGCAAAAGCAACTTCCCCGTGACCCAAGCCTGCTGATCCAGTCCCTCTTACAGGTCCATCATGTCACCAGTTATTTGATCCTCTCCTCAGCCTCACAGACCGAGACCTGGATCTCTCAGTTCTGATGATAAGTTAATGGACACCAAATAGCGTATGTGAAGGTCTGTAAGCAGTATTTTTACCGTTTTCTATGGATGGCTAACCTGAAGCATGATGGCATAGAGTAAGTTGGACTTCTGTTCGGTTAGTTTTCCCTTCGGTGTCAGTTATGAGAAAGATTAAATCAGTAAAAGAAAACATAATATTTCTCCATCGTTAATCATTTAGCAAGCGTACAACCCACTGTTGGATCACCAAGATTTCTGGAGGAAACTGAAGCAACAGGCCATTGAGCTGAAATGCAGTACAATAACCAGAGCTCTCCTCCACTCCTCAATGGAGGTGTAAGTATTTCTGCAGCAGGGGTAGGTACATTAGCTCATCAGCAAAGCAGCCATTAAGCGAGTTACCTGTGGCAAGAAGGAGGGATGTGACTGCAGGCTTTGTGTGACTGCACAGCACTGGGGCCTCACACAGGGTATTTATTTACAGCAGTACAGGTGAAGGTAAAGGAACTAACATGAAGTACTGGTTGTACATCGCCCTAATGGAAGTTTCTATTTAAATCCTAAGTATCATTAGAAGGAAACAGAAGAGTTGACAGGTTTTATACTCTAGATAGTCTTTGCAAGGAATTTTCTGTGGAAAAGATACCGCAAAACCATGAATCTGGGCACGGATCTAACTGACGGACTGGGATGCAAGCAAAGCTGACAGAAGAGGTCACTGCTGGAAATAAGAGAAAATGGGTAATCCAGGAATAAATGTAGGTATGCAAGAGTCAGGAAATTTTTGCTGTCAAAACAGACCTTTTACTGTAAGGCTGCTGGGCAGTAGGGGTTTTTATTTGGTTTTTTTTTTAACTAGCATATTACTCATCATTATTTCAAATGATTGAATTATCTACTCAACATTTTTATTTTTATTAGGATGCTAACTGCTCAAACATTAAACACCTCCCTAATAATTTGAAGATGTGTTCAAACTCAGTGTGTTAACCTCCTGTGACTTCAGAGTGCCATAAAAAGTGAATCGATTTTATGGTTGTTATTATAAAGAGAAATAATGTCTTTGAGGTGTAGGGAAAAGGTATTTCCCCTTTACAGCTAATTGACTGAAATCTTTATAGGACTGGCAGCACCAGGCTTCCATATATGTTTTTCATTTTGAGGGAGCACTATTATATGCAATGCTGTTTTCAAAGCTCTGAGCTTCTTGTTGATTATTTATCTTTACTTTGAAGGACTCTAAATTGGATTCTGAGTGAGAATGCAGACTGTTATAGCAGTGATAAAGTAATGAACATGTACTCTTAAAAGATTCTTCTGACTTTTTCTAAAAGGTTAGATTTTGAGTAAACCATAATAAAGCTCAAAGGACTAGAGACAAAAATTAGTTAACAAACTCAATATAATTTGCTGGAAGCATTCCTGTTTTCCCAGTTCTCTGAACAGTACCATACATCCAGCCATCATCAATTGGTTGCACATTGATGATATAATCACCATCCCTGAAGGAAACTTCATCTTCATCTTGAGCACTGTAGTCATACATAGCTCTGTATGTTCTCTGTTGAAGGAAAGAAAAGGAGGCTGTAAAGTCTCAAGCCTAAACAGAGACAGATTCCTTCTCTTCTCTGCAACAAGAAAATAAAAAAAGCAGGAAAAAGAAGAGAGGGAGTAAGGCAGAGAGAGAAATCACAAGTTACCTGTTGAAAAGAAACAGTACACCCTCCACCATGTCAAATATACAGTGAATACAGCCCCTTTTTCTGAGTACCAAAATAATTATTTCTGTGAACCTGCATTGTCCAAAGTCCTCATACGAACAGATTTCAAGCCATTCGCTGCCTCTTGAAATATTCCAACTGTTGTTTCATATATTCACTAGTAACAGTTCATTACATCCAGCCACAGCTAGCTGTGCCTCTCCTCCCTGTTTGCATGATTCCCAAATAGCTTCTCCTGTGTCTTCACTACAGAAAAGAAAGACATTCTTCATCCAGGTCATTAACTTTGCCATCTCACTGAATGTCCTTCATTTCATTAAGATTTTACTTCAAATTAAGAATTAGGAATATATTACTATCTAATGAAAAAAAAGACAAACAAGATTTTAAAAAGTCTGCAAAAATATTTTTTATGAATACTCATTTTGCATATTCAGATAAAAGATTGATCTAAACAGAACACCGAGGCCTATCATTAGCTAAGCCAAATTTCTCTACACCTCTGTCCACTGTAAGCCAAGATTTCCATTTTCTTTCTAAACAGAGTATTTACTTCCACTCATAACCAGTAAAATGCTATCATTTATGGAATTCAAAGTGGATTTTTGAACTCCGAGGGAACAGTCTACCTTTGTATCTTAACAGAAGAACAAAACTAGCTGATTTTAAAAATCCCAGGACTACTTTCTTTTCTTTACCCTGTCTCTCAAGAGAAGTCAAGAGCAGTTCAAGCATCACTGATAATATTTAATTTCCCAATCAGCAATTTTTGCTATGTCACCATATCTAGCTCATTTTTTCTGGTACAATGATTTAAAGAGAAAAAAGGCAAAAATAGTCAATGTTTGAGTTAATGCCTAGTACTACTGTCTGTACCTTTTAAGAGACTGCAAAGTTTGTTTTGCTTCCCAGCTGAGGAAAACAACTCTGGATTAGTTTTTAATCCATCCCATATATGGGGTTTTGAGGGTTTTTAATGAAACTATTTTCAGAAAAGATGGAGATTCCTCCACACACAGTGAGTAGGCCACATGTCACACGTTGGAAATGCAGGATCACCTAATCCAAACACTATAGGGCAATTCAATATTACTATTCCCATGCTAGAAATACACTTTTTGTCTTAATTCTGCCTTTATCATTGGTAGTGCAGATTAAACACTACAGAGAAATCAACTGCTGGTTAAACACAGGAGACCACTACTTTTCCTGACAAGCCTACTCTGAACTGTATTTGAGTCTTGCTCTGTATAATTGTCCTCTGACATGCCTTGTAATGTTGCTGCCCTACAGGCTGTGAGCAAGAGTGATCTTCAACCAGAGGCATGTGGTTTCTTGGTGGTACCTTAACATCTTCCAAGTGTTCATGGAAGGTGATGAAAAAAAGCATCGTTGTTTAAGCACTACATGGAAGCAACTAATTGGGAGGGTTCTGTCATCACCACAAATTCCTTCAAGACTCACAAACTAGAAAACTAGCGGTCGGAAGACCCTAAGGAACAGTCTGTACCTTTGAGAATTTTATTTTTTCCAACTATTTCAACTGATCTCTCTACTGAGCCTTGAAACTAACTCCAGAAAAACAGTGGAAAATACACTATTACAAGCAGCTCAGCAGCAGTTAGTCGTTTCAAGAATTCATTCCAAAAAAAGGTCCATTTAAGAAAAATGGTACTAAGTCCATATCTGGCGTAAGGCAGAGAACAGATTTTCCTCTGAGCCGTGCTCATATGTCTCCCTTAAATGGGCAAAGACTGGGGGAAGGGATTAAATTTTTTATTAAACTAACATATAATTGGAAAAAAAACAGTTAAGTTTTTGCTCACCCAGAAGGATGTTCACTCATCCTTAGAACATCACAGTATAGGGCATACTACTGCCGTCTCCTTTAAGGCAGCTTGGCTACATCACTGTGGTGGCACAGTTGTGAAGACAAGCTAGTAATTTCAAACTTTAAAAAAATTTATTAGGGCCCTAAATGCTGCTGAGAAACCTAAATTTATGGCCTTAACACCTAATTAGGTGCTAAATGGCTGTCAGGAGAAATCTCCATAATAATCCTGTTAGCATTTAATGCCTAATTATCACTTCAGAGTGTAGTCTGGGCTATATAATTGAGAATTACAATGCTTAAAGGACTCAGAGCAGGGATTTTTTAAATGCATTTTAGTGAATTATTCCTCTGTCAGTAGTGAGTTTAGCAGGTACTGAGAGCACAAGAGGGTATAAGAAAAGGTTGGGGTTTTTGTAGAACAGTCATACACTCACTTATCTCCCACCTCCTCAAAGGTCTAACTTGCAGCTACTGCTTAGACAGAACAGTAAGTCTTGTGTGTATGAAGTACTGAAGCGCAGCTCTCCTATTCCCAGCTCCCCAGCCAGACATGAGCTGACAGATGCATATTTCCACTTCATCCACCAGTTTACACTTATTCTACGGATTGCTCCTTGCGAGGAAAAGTACCTGTTGCAGTGTCCTTCACATAGAATAGCTATCAAGGAAAGCTAATTTACAACCTAGGTTTTATTCTTCTATCACTTTTAGTTATCTAAAGACATGAGAACACCCTCTGTTATCTTCCAAAGAGGCAAACAGTCTTCAGGGGTCTGTTATAAAACATTCTGTACTCTAAGCAACAATTTAATTCAGTCCATCATGCAGAACCGGTCATAGAAAGGGAACAAAAGTTAAAAATCAGAAAATAACACTGTTTATCTAGGAAAAAAAACCTACCCAGAGACTGTTTTAGGATCATGCTCAGAATTAAATAAACCAGAATCTGAAAATTTAGAAATTAGAAAATTTCTGTTTCTCAGTATAGGAAATTGGTGGACATGATTAAAAAATGAACTTACGTCTTTTGGGGACCCTGATTTGATAACAGTGCAACAAACCAGCTGAAAGGAGTAGGTTTTACTACGGCAGCTAACTCTCCAGGCGTCCTCACCCTGATAAAACCCATGGGATCTTAATCACTCTCGACCTAGAGATGTCCTGGCCAAACTTATGGGTGACTTCGTCACCTTCATTGCTTTTACTTAAGTCTCAAAAAATGCTTGTGCTTTGAGACCAGTATTCAGGCTGGGATTTCTTTCCTCATGTCTCTTCCCTTTCTTACTTTCCTGTCTCGCTTCTTTTTTCCCACTGCCTGGCTTTGCCAGACAAGGCTGCATCTCCGGCAGTACTGCTCCAAGCCCAGAACCGAACAGGCAGCTGAAAGCAATGAACCTAACATTGTTTAAGTTTGTCAGATCTCCTAGCACGTGTCCAACACTGCATTTGAAAAGCACTCCAAGGCTGCCTTCCATCTTCAGTCTGTGCAAACTGCTACTCTTAAACACACCTCCAAACAGAGGTTTCCCCCAGCACACACTGGGAAGCCCTTGTGCCATCCCAATAGCCAAGTGTAACATGCCCAGCACACCTGGATAAGATCCACAAGCTAAAGAAAAGATAGTCTTTTGATGTGAAGGTGGAAAGACAAGGGAGCATGCCAGCTTTCTAGCTGCATCTGAGTTGCCTCTTTTGGAGCAGAATCATCACCCTGGGGGATGATAAGATCAGCTGCTGTTTCCTTTTTTCCCCATGATAAACAGATATTATCCCTTAAAAGAATGTCAAATGATAACTGTTTCACAAAAGGGATAAGAAATCCTGCTGAAAGGAGACAGTCAATCCTTTATTTTTTAAATGCTTTAACTTCACTTCCTTCCTTTTTTTATTTACCTTTGCATTCACAGTTCTGGAAGGAGAGGCAAACGATGATTCTCAAGATGACTGAAATGATATTGTTTCAACAGGTAGCCCACCAGGTAAGTCACTGGGAGATAGAGATATCAGGGAAATAGTAGCCATCTACCTGCCCACATAGCTGCGAAGGCTGCTAAGTGCATTTCCAGATTTGCAGGCATCTCTGTTCTCTATCTGCTGGATTTGGAGGCTTTTTGCTTTGCTCCCCACTGACTAGCAAATCTGCTGGCAAAGCCCAGGCTTCCAGGTCTCCCATTTTTTGGACTCCGGCCCTTTTGGAAAGCAGCCAGCTCCCCAGGTGCCTTGTGATATCCTTGGAAATTAAAGGTTGATTCCAGTATCAGCTGCCTCACAGCTGTCATGCAGGTGTCCAAAGAGTTTCTCAGGTTATTGGCTCCCCCAAAAATGCAGGTATCTGGATCCCATACTTCACAGCAAATTAGCCCCCTCAGCCCCCAAGCAGCTGAGAAACTGGCAAGCCTGAAAGCACCCAAACCTCACAGAACGTCACCATCTTTACAATATAAAATGCCATGGAGTTTCAGTCTTAAAGAAAAATACAAGTTTCAGCTAATCTTGATAACAGTTTTTTTCAACTCAGCAAGCTCTGTTTCGTTCATCATTAAATACTTCTTCATCTCTAAAAAGGTGACCAAGGTAGTAAATATACATCCATTCAAAATAGTTTAAAACTCAAAATTACAAGTTGATATTTTTAAGGTAAAAGGTGACTGGATCTGAACTGTGAAATCTCTAGGCAGTGATATGATAAAAAAAAAATACGACAACCATTAAAACTGAACTTTATATGTAAAGAGTTCAAAAAGAAATAAGAAGCTCAATTTCCTAAAAACCCCAGCTGAATACCCATTCAGCTTTCCTTCCATGACTAGTTGCTTCTAAAATGAAATACTCACTCCAGCTTTACATTCCCATCCACCACAATTAAGAACTTCATGACTGTGGCCATGGTTTCAGCATAAAGCTTCTTCTCAGTCGCCCAGCAGTGTAACTCAATTTGGATCAGGCACGAGTGGGTGCCTGACTTTTCTGCTGAATTAGAAAGGGCACACCAATATGGACTCTGAGGTAGGTTTATGTAAGCAGAGATGAGTAATACAGATAGGCACAGCCGGCTAGTACAAAATCAGCAGGTCAAAAAATTTGAAACAAATTTAAAGCAACAGGATGATCTTAAGAGATCAGTGGTTTTCATCCAGCGCTGGGAGCCTGAATTCATCACAGAGCATAACATCAAAGCTCAGCCTGTGAAATACTGTCCAAGCGTTTACTATTTGTTTTAAGCAGGCAGAAGATTCAGTTATTTGTCTGCCTTGTGGAGATCATAAATGACTTTTTTTAATGCATTCTGACATAAAAGTTCTTGCCACTGCCGTCAGTCACTTAATCTTTTTTATACATGACTATCACTTACATTTAGGACTAGGACAGTCAAATAGCCCAACTACAGAACTCAAGCAAACCAATTAACTCATTTAAGAGATTTCACAACAGCTCATGATGTTGCTTGCCAAATAAAATCGTTCTTTATATCCAATACTCACCAGACCTGCTGAATGAGGCTGTGAATGCATGGACCTCATGGATGACATACTGGTCTGGTGCATGTATCCATATCCTTGGGACTGGCTTTGCTGGTATGCCCCGGGGAGAACAGGGGCTGTGTGTTAAAGAAATACAGACACATTAATTAAGTTTAAAAAAAATCCTTATCTAGCATTTTGTAGAAAATGTAGATTATTTGCACTGTCAAGGTTAGTTGGAAGGAAAAGCTTAACTTATCTTAAGAAGTCTGACCACAAAAAGGCATACAAAAGCCTGAGATACCACTAACTCAATCTTGATACTGCCATAGGTGATGCACTAAATATCATGTGCTATAAACTGCCATTTTTTAAGGAAAGACTGATGAAAAAAAACTATACACTAATACAGTTTTGAAATGTTTCAGTAGAAAATTCTCTGCAATTAGTTCTTAACTCATTGCAAAGTAACTTGTATTTACTGGGCTATGAACAAAGAAGGACTGTGATTCACACGAAGGGATAGAAATGCAAAAAAGTGAGCCCACGGTTGGGTTTCTTAGTTTATTCTGATTCCACCAACATTCTTAGCCAAACCCAGAGAGATCAGTGGTTACCTAAATATTTCCAAGTCCACCTTTTTCAGTATCTTCTTCTTACCACACAATTGTTGCATCTTTCACACATATTTTATTCACATTATTTTAACAATTACATTATTTTAACCATTCTGTATGCTAATCATTAACATGTTGACTTTTATTGTACCAAGAGCTCCTGAAAGAGTTCATACAACCAACAAGGATTCCCTACCTCTATGGCTTACTAGGAAAGCATTCATAAACCTTCCGTATCTGCTCAAACACCTTACTTCGGCAACAGACCGAAACAGAATGCGTTAAAAACATGGCTGATAGAAAATCTGTTAGAAATTAGCACAGTGTGACTACTCACTATTTTCCAAGCAAGCCATTAAGCATTTTTAAAGCAAGAATTGGTTTTCAAAATCTAAAGATTAAAAGTTTAGTCACTGCATATGTGTGTATGTTTTGCCAGACTCCCAGGCACTCTGAGAATAAAGACTTCTGGCTTCTATGGAGGTTATTAGCCCATCTCTGCTGTTATTTACCAGAATTTTACTAGTTCAACTGGAAATTCATTTAGCTACACTGAAAAGAAAATGCATTTCTGTTGATACTTCTTCAAGTGGTCCACCCAGCTGGCATTCTATCTAACTCCTCTGACAAAAGCCATCTTCCGCTTACAGAAGACGGAGCCCATGCAGCCCATGAGTCTTCAACTTCAAACATGGAGTCATTCAGGAATCCAATACTTTCTGAGATACATCTCTTGGGCTTGCTGGGAAGTAAGAACCACTTCTGAAGCAGCCATCACACATACGTTAAAAAAGGAGCAAAGCTAATGTAGGATTTAATGGGGTTCAAAATGTATGGAAGGACCCAGTACTTTTAAAATGAAAAAACATGTGAGAAGCAGGAAACCTTCATAAAAAAATAAATTATAAAAAGTGTTTACATTTGCAGTAATAATACTCTGTTCTCTGCTTTTTGAGTGATCAGGACAATAAATGCATGTGAAAAAGGATTACCAAGAAAATGTTTGCTGAACTATTTCAGAAAGAAAAGTCAACGTTGTGGTTTCAGCAAGGTGTTTTACCTATCCTGCTTCCCCAGCTAACAAAACCATTGATTTCAACAAAGGTTTTTCTTAAAACATCCATTTAGTTTTAGTTAGCATATTCAAATGCACTAAGTATGCAATTAGAATTTGGGACATTACTTTTACTCTACTATACTTGTAAAGATAAGTAACACTGTATATTTAACTAGGGTTTTTCCGATTCAGAAAACATGTTTCAAACTATAGTAACAAACAGATTGCTTTGTTAAGCGAGCAAAATTAAAGTGATACACAGTCAGATGCAACACTGGAACATGATGAATAATGGATGTTTTAGGAATGCCGAGTTCATTCTAATGACATATGAGTACAAAGACATTTTAAAGCAGTTTAATCATCAGAGAATTGCTACTCGTTAACATGTTCACAGGATTATCATGCATTAAGTGAATAGTCCTAAGTAGTTCATGAAATAATTTACGTTTCAGCATTGCTACAAGCTATTTCTATATGATCAGATGTAGCCCTCCATGAGAAAATAGAGAAAAACATCATTTAATCAAAGATTCTGTGATCAAGCCGGAATGAATGTATTTTGCCTAATTCACCACCAGCATAAACGTAAGTCAGTTCATAGAAGCCATAGAGTCTCATCTCCTCATACCAGCAGTAAATTGGTTACATGGGTTGAAAACACAAGCTGAAAACAGCTTGAACATTTTAACTTAATAGAAAGTAGCATCTTAAGCTGACATTGGCCACTCATCAGCAACATTGCCCGCTCTGCAGCAACAAAGGGCTGGTAGCTTTTCCCTGGTCCCTGGCAGGGGCAGACACCCTGAGAGCCCCTTTCTTCTTCCTAAGAGAAGTGAAGACACTGGTAGAAACTTTCTGCTCTTGATTCCTTCTCCCCAAAACAGATCTTTCTCAATTCCTACCAATCATCCCTTGTCAGCATAAGGCAGCAAGCCTACTGATGGTCAGCTTCATTACAGCCTCCAAATCTGACAGGTTTATTTTGGGGGGGATAACTCATGCCTCCTGCCTCTGTGACAACTGCCAGCAGCGGGTCTGAGACGTGCTTTCCTCTTTTGCAATCAGCTTCTCGCAAGCTGAGAGAATTCTGTCAAACTGTCTCAGCGAACCTGTTTGCTAATCTACCTGCAACAATGGAAACCACAAGCCCAGGGAAACAAAGCATTTCTTCCATAGCAGGGGAAATTTTGGGAACCGTTAGAAGCTGAAGTATTAGAAAAAGATGCTATAGATATAAAAAGAAGGAATTTATAGGATTAGCTTTGCTAATTATCTTCTAGTCCTTTATTTAGGTATCATACATATGAGCATTTTTATCAGCACATATCAGTGTTGGAAGACACTTGATTGAATAATTCCCCCTTTTTTTCCATTAAAAGAATACTGTAGTAGGGCTGCAAAAAAAGGATCAATAGTTTTTAACAATTTTTTACCAAAAATACTTAAGAAAACTCCAGGTGGTTGCCTATGTGGAAGATAATTTGGGAATCGCATAAATAAGCAAATTAGTGAAGAGACAACAGATCTGAGCTGTGTTTCTGGTGACATACAGATAATTCAAGGTGAGATTAAATGATGCAGAGAAAGAGTTTGACTTTTCTCCATCATCATCACCCATAGTTAACTGCAATCTTTTGGCTCAGACCAAAGTATAAAGTTCTATAACATCACTGACTGCAGCAGCAGCAAAAGCCAATGGTTTTAGTTCACCTAAGGGAATAATAAAACACCGTGGTGGAACACGAAATTCATTTAGCTGAAGCCAGATTTATTGGTGAGGGAGCTAAGGGCCGACCATTGCTCCCAGAAGTAGAGGTGGATGTTTTTTCTTCTTGCATTAAGACTTTACCAGACGCATTCTGATGTATCAAAATTTACTTTTTTTCTTGTCCCACTTACCAAGCAAGCCAGATACCCATTTTAAATTATCTACTTGGAGAAATTTACCATATATGTCTTACTATATCTTTACAGGCTTCCCCAGAGAAAAGTGAGAAAAATGAATGAACATGATAAAAGGCAAACAGAGAGGAAGCCCCCAAGAAAAAGAAGCAGTTGAAAGAATGATAACAAGTATCAACTTGCTGCAGCAGACAATGGAGTCTGCCGAGTGTGTACCGATTAGGACATGCTTTGAGGAGGACTGGAAAAGAAAAGGTCAGACTGTGGAAAAAGGAAAGGAACAATTAAGACAGCATTGTATAACTACAAGGTTAAAAAAAAAGTTTATGCTAAAAAGAAAAATCATTTAAAGTGTAGGTTCCAAGATGTATTTTATCAAAACCATACTTAAACTCTTTCACTCTTTTGTACAGCAGAACCTCAACAATCTGTGGTAAAACAACGTCTCCCCACTGCTAACTACTGCACTTTTGTCCCTTACTGGACCAGATGTAAAGTAACAATCGCTTCATTTACTCTCACAGACATCATGCAGTTTTAAGCATTTAGTTCACTTCTTATTTTGATGCTATCTCAATTCATGGTTTCACTACTAAGACTTCAGAGAACTCACAAAGAATATCGCAACATTTTGTAATAACAATCACAACATGAGAGAGCAGGAAGTAAAAAGAAAGACGATGGTTATTACGTGCTTAATTCTAGGGTCTGTAAAACACTAGAAATGAAGCTGTAGATTTTCTGAGGAGCACAGAAGTTGCAACAGAGCCAGAATACAGCAGCATCATACATTTTTGTGTTACTGACATTATGACTGCTCCCCCAAACAGATTAAGCTGTTTATGGGAATCACGTTGCTCCACATATATTGAACTCCTTCCCCTGTTTTGCCTCGCTGCTGCCATATTTTCCACAGTTTGCAACACCTACAGCAGGCCTCAAGGCCTTACTTTAGAAGGCCTCTCCCACAGCTTTCAGTTCCTTCTTTCTTTTGCCCTTCCCTTAGAAATTATTCAGCTATGCCCCGTGCAGGCGAAAACATTGTCAAAGTACCGATGCAATCCGATGTGGGTAAGTGTCGGTCTAGAGTACACTTCTGGGGTACTCGGGTACACCCCACATGTTGTTCCTGTGGCTGGGTCACTGCCCGCACTGCACAACCCCCTTGACCACTTCCAGTCCAAGTTACACGAATACGTAGCTAAGGAAACACAGCCTTAGGGTAAACTGTTATTGCTGTGTTGAAGCTGGTGGATAATAACAACTGATACCTTTTTAAAGCCTTCTCCAGAAAGTGTCACAGAGGTACCTTTGGTTACAAACTCTGGCTCAGTACTTTATTTTTTTTGTTTTCTATCACCTTCCCCAGATATTGGCTGCTTCTCCCTGTCAATAAAATATTTAAAGTGATTTGGAGTGGAAGAGACCTCTAGAAGTAATATAGTCCGTCCCCTATTTAAAATCAGGGCCAAATTTGCAATTAGGTTGGGTTTCTTCAGACCTCGTCCTGTCGACTTTGAGTTCAGGATGAAGACTTCACTACACCTCTCTGGGCAACCACAAACCTTATAATTCCTCCTGTTTATTTCCCACGCTGTGTATATTCCTGTACAAGCTCTTGAGACGAGCTCAGCCCAGCATTGCATTAAACATACAAGCATCTTGAGAAAGTTTTAAGGAGAGATTTGAAGAAGGTTAACACACTTATTCTGCAGAAGTTCATGAACAGCAGGGTAAATGGAACATAATTGTTGTCAACCAAGAATTTAATGAGAGTTTTAAAGAAGGCCCGTTACCACAGGCTAATCAGAAACAATAATCTTGATACTTTGGCAGCAAGTAAGGCAGGATAGATATGATAAGATGTGAAAGACATAAAAAGAGAAGAAAAGCAACTCGACTCCTGTGACAGATGAGCTTTTAGCAGGCTTTTAAAGATGATGTGCTAAACATCATTCTCTGCTGAACTTAAGAGTGCTGGAAGAACTCAGCAGGAGTCATGAGGTGGTAAGTCTCAAAGAGGCTACAGGCAGTCCATCCCTGATTCCCCCTGCATATCTGCAGTGGATGCTCCACGAGCGGGCTGAGGCAATCTAACACTCCTACCACCCTTTCTCTTCCTTTCAGCTGGGTTGTTTTCCTGCTGCCTTGGTGAGCTAAGTCAGCTGAGCAAGGGGTCAGACCAGTGACAGATGCAGTGCAAGGAAGGAGGCAGGACCAGGTACCCAAGGCCACAGGCAGCAGAAGGCAGCAAACTGCTAGATAAGCTCAGCTGTCCCAAGATATGCCCCACCAAGCGCCTCAATTCTGTGCAAGCTCCCTCTGAGTTCAAACCACGAAAGAGCTGAGCCTCTCACAGATGCTTCCCTCCAGACGTCCCAGCATCCAGCTCCAAACAATGCATCCCACGTAATGCAGAATGCTCCTGTGTGCGAGCATGTGGCATGCACTACTTGTATCGTAGGTCTCCACAGTATTTGAAAAAAGTCATAGTAGAAGTTTAGAGAAGATTAAGCCTAATGCAGCTAGCAAGAGCTGTTTACTTGACAGTAAAAACAGGTATCGGAGAACTTAAAGACTTTAATGAGTGTGCAAGGACTGCCCAGAGACAGAGATGGTGAAGAGGCTGAGATGAGGTACAGAACTCTGCAGCATCCCCATGGTACAGAGCAAGGAGAGAGTCTCTAAAGGACAGGATAAAAAAGCAGTCACAGGAATATAGAGAACAAACAGAAGAGTACAGATATGTTAGATACAGACAACATTACGAAAACCTCATTAATAATTTTCCAGTGCAGAACTGATTGCCAGGAACACTCCTGTCCCAAACTGGGATGAAAAGAAAAAAAATCTCAAAGGTTCATGCAAAAAAGAAATTTTAAAAATCGGGTAAAGAAAAAATTTTATACCAATCATTTCAAAAGATCTAGGTTTAATTTTTATAATTTTCAATGTTTATTATACTTAATGTGACTCTTCAAAATTAAACATATTTCAACATAAAGCTGGATTCTTTGTTTCAAAAATGTCAAGGTATAACCTTAACAATCTCAAAACTGAATAAAATGGGTTTTTTTGGCATTGAGACATTAATCACAAGTGACCCATTCCTATAAAGAAGTTTGGCATTAAACTGCTATCTTCTGATGAACAATACTGAAAAATTCCCAGCCATCTCTAAAGTTAAATTGCTCAGCATTAACTTTTCAAATAAGCCAGAAAATGGAAACACATACTCTAAACTGATTATAACTCTTATCTATTATAGAGTTTTATTATTTTCTAGTCAGCAAGAATAGCACAGCATAGTCAAACTTACTGGGAACAGGTCAGACTGCATAAGCATATAAAAAGCACTAACCTGAAGACTGCAGATGGTGAGACCTGATACAGAACAATGCTGTTTTTAGAACAGTAGAAAAGAACATGGTAAGGCATCTTGGCATTTTTTCTTGTAACAGTAACTTTCCCTTCATGTCTTTTCTTCTTTTTTTTTCTTTTTCTTGCCCTTTACTCGTCAGTTAGGCTGTTTTCACGGATGTCTGAGCTACCAGGCTTGTTGCTCTCAGTGGTGCTGTCAGAAGCAGCAGTTTGTCTGCATATTATCCATTACAGGAGTCAGTATTGGTTAGTAAATTGGAATATCAAGCCCAGATATAATTAGGTTGTTGAAATAACAACCTGAAAGTATGGCCTAATTCACACAGGGTGCTAATAAATATCTGCCATGCTCACTGACCTCATTAGAATTGAAGCTCTGAACTACTTGGAGTCAGTGGCAAATCCAGAACACTACAAGCTTAGGAAGTTTCCATAACCTAAATTACAAAGACCTAAGAAATAAACCATGCAATCTTCAAATACTTGAAAAAAAAAAATGATGGGGGGAATAACCAACAAAATTATTAATCTTGTATTTAAAATAACTAACAATTACTCATGATGCAAAAAATCAAAATGTCTCTACTCTCAAGACTACTTACTGACATACTACAATGGATAAAATAAAATGCTTTAAACTAAACTTCTTTAGTGTCATGATTAGACTGTTTTAAGCACCATTATTTTATAATACCATTTTATAAGCGAACAATAATTAAGCCTAACTATATGTACCCACCACGTAAGCTGAAGTAGATTATTATGGGAAATGCAGAATCATACAATTACAACTCTTCAAAGCAGTTTCAAGATAATAAATTAAAATTTTATTTTGAATGAAATTAAAACAGAACACATATAGCTGTTTAGCATATGTCAAAGAAAACAAAGAATTCTGAAAGGAATGACAAAAAAGAACATCTAAGGTACTCAGGCCACATGGAATCCTGTATTTTATTCATAATTTGTTTTCCTTTTAGGGGGGAACTATCTCATATTTCAGTTACTCCTGAGAGAAAACATGGAAAAAATCACCTGTTCCAAAATTCCTGATTTGTATGAACAGCCAATATCATTAATACTGGTTACACTGGTCTTTGTTGTGTAAGTCCATCATACATCCAATAGCAGATGGAGTGGGAATTTGGGAAGTACCAGCTAGTCCAGTGGAAGAACGGCTGGCAAACTGCCTCTCCAGTACATCATGGTCTATGTGTCTGGTCATTCAGGCCTTCTCCTTAATTCTTCGTATTTTGAGGAACAGTGGATCAGTCAATTCCATTATATTCTTTTTCAGAGCTATCTATTTCTTGAGGTCCATTCTGGCCTCTCTGAGGGGTCTAAATCTCTGTACTGCAAAAAGCCAGTCTCTCACGGACATTTTTTGCTTAAAATAAAAGTAGTATGGCTTTCATTCCCCTTCAGAGAAACTATACAAAAGGGCTATATTCAGAGAAAGTCTAGGCTAGCACAGTCTCCAGAAGCCACGTCTGCAAGCAGGTATTAAATGTCATAGCCTAGAGAAAAATGAAAGGAACCCAGGATGTCCCGTTTTCTACTGTCAACATTAAAAGAAAGAGGACAGTCAAGTGAACATCCACCTTCTTCATCAAGAGACAGTAACAGAGTGACTATTTTTGCCAGGAAGTGCTTGTGGATATTCCTTGGAGCATCATTTCTACTGAGGAACAGGGGGTGGAGGATAGGGGTCACAGCTCAAAAGCCTTTGCCGTCATTAACGCATTATTGTAGTTGTAAAGCATCACAGAGTTGTAAAGCATTAAATACGCATAATATTGTGCTCTGCCAACAGGAGAGGAGAAGAAGCCGGACCCCAAACAACCCACAGAGTCCCTGCCTGCGACTGTGTCTGACTGTGGAGCGGTGAGCTGGCGAGTGGCAACTTCAGAGCCTGCAAAGATCACAAGCTAGTCCTGGCCTGACAGCGCAGACAATTCTGATGAACAGAAAATGCCATCGGCTTCCCGAGACTGCCTTTGGAAAGGCCGTTTAGGACTGTAAGACCACAAAACACTCAGAAGAACAGATCTGATAAATGTAATTCCATAGCAGCCCCTTAAAATATAAGCTATTTCACACAAAAACTAAAGGTATTGGTTATAAAATAGGGTGGTAAATGATCTCCCAGGAAATTCAGTAAGTAAAATGTTTCAAAAGGTTACCAGCCTTTAAAAATATAGGAAGAGGCTGTTTGTATTGTTCACTCATACTGACATGTTTTTGAGGGTTTTGCTAAAAAACAGGATAAAAGTGAACACAACACAAAATTACAATTTAGAATGAATGACAACAATTATTGTTGTCATCCAACTTCTACAGTTGTTTTCGGGATTTTAAAAACTGTATGAATTCTACAACTGACATTTAGAATTTTACGAACAGTTACAACAATCTACTTCACTTACAATTTAATTCACTTAAAATAAAAACCATTTATCCCCCTTCCAGATCCCACTGACCAGTTCTTACTACAGCACTGTAAAAATAAAACTACCTCAGTTTGGCTTCTAACTCTGAAACTGGAGTCCTATTTGTCCCCAGTTTTGAATCCTAAAATGTCACTTTAGGGTTATGATGATGAACACAATATTCTAAAACAGTTAAATGTAATGCAATTGACAAAACATTACGTTTTGAATATTCAACTACAAAATCTTTTCTAGGTCTTCAATTCACTTATTTTCCTCACAAAAGCAGATTTAATACATTAAATACTCTATTGCAACCTGACGACAAACAAATTACTAACTGGGACTAGAGGAGAATGGATTGTGTATTTGGAGCTCAGTTTATACAGATGCCATGGGAGTGGGGAGGGGCTTGGCTGGTTGGTTTTGCTTTGGCAGAACCATTGATGTGTCTGGATTGCAAAAATGATTTTTTTTACTACAGTTTCTAAAAGACGAGGTCTCCATCACTACAACGTCTAACGCATGTATTCCCACATGTATGTTCCACATTATATTATGTCTTAGGAACTGTTCTAGCAGTTCAAATATAAAAGGAGTGCCCCCATTCATTTTATACGGATTATAGCAGAAACCACTATGAATATTATTCTGGAATTAATCTTCAACGGTAGTTGTACAGTCCAAAGAGTTTAGCCTATGTATCTATTTGTAACTTGGGTATCATAGTACTTACACATATCCCCATCTCACCTACTGGTATTGTAACTGGGACATAACCAAATCACAGGGCACCCTGCTCTGGAGTTCTGAATATGAACTGCAGTCAGGATTTGGTGTCACTGAAAAACAAATCCTATTGCCAGCTGACTTTTTTGGCTGACATTCCACCTAAGCTGCAGCACGTCTCAGCTGAGAAGACTGAGTACAATATGCCTTCCCTTTCCTCGCGCACCACACCACATTCTTTTATTTATGAAGGCACAAAATGTCTGAAAGCCAGCCCGAGGCATCCTTGGTCCTGGTGGGGCCACAGTGTACCACAGGAAGCTGCAATTCCGTCTTAAATTGTGAATAGGCAGGTTTTTGCTCTAGGCTTCCTCACAAATGGACAGAGTGAGTAAAATGAAGGTTATGTTAACATGTTACACTACCCACACGTCTTCAATTACAATTTGAACTCACATTTACTGAACATCAGCTGTTGCCCATTTGCATTAAAGAGGGAAGCCTGCAAGTTCTTCACACAGAAGCTGGGCTTTGATTTCTGTGCAGCTATTTACTTACATAGTGGATATAACCAATCTGAGCAACGGTGGAAGAAGGATAGCATCAACTAAGATCAAGTACATGACTGCACATAATTTTACTAATATTTATTGTCTGCTGGATATAAAATCCTCTGAAGTGTATCAAAAGCTGCTCTAGGGGACCACACTGAACACCTGAAACAACTGCTTGCCAAGGGAGCCACTAACACTTCCAACTGTTGAGTCACTTGAAAATTTCCCTTCCACTTTCTGCTCACTAACTGTTTAAAGGAAAAGGGAACATCAAACTCAGACAGCTGGCAGGGTGAACAGAAGGATCCTCTGAAATGCTGCCACCACACTACAGAAAGTGAAAATGGGATCTCTTCTGGATTCTCCTCCACCTGGATGTGTGAGAATTGCCTTTTGGTGCTGCCAGATGTCAAGGGTATGGGAGAGAAGCATGGGAATCAAAGACAGGCAGAGGGAATCTAAGCAGAAATATTTTGGAAGTGTGAAATGTAAAGCTCTCCCTGGAACATTAACTCATCCTCAGTGAACATACACTGAATGAAAATGTGCTTTCAGATGAATCACAATTTATATCTTAATATATTACAACCAATGTGGGATATTTAGTTATATTCCCAGAGTCCTAAATCAAACCTTCATCAAAACTTAACTTAGCCCTCACTTGGAGTGCCACATGAAGTTTCAAGTTTTACATTAAAAAATAAGGTTTTACAGATACTTCATACCTCTTTGTCATGGAAGACAATGAAATCTAATCTTCTGGACTAATTTTTCTCATGTTCTGCATCAACAAAGCACTCAGTAGAGGACACTAGAAGTCCAATAGTCCAGACTAGGACAGGTAGATTTGATAATCCTCGAGCTAGTGCATAAATGTGGTCCCATTGCTATTCTGGATTCCTAGACTTATATGGCGTAAAAGGCTAAAATGGATTATTCAGAGGAGACCAAATTATATATTAAGCAGTCAGAAATCTTCTTTTCACAGAAACTTACACAGAACTTACCACATGTGTAAGGAAGACTCCCACTCTGTTTCTAACTGAAATGTGAACTCTCACAACTAACCCTGCATCTCATTTTCCTTCTTACCTCAAATCTAGAGGTGAAAAGGTATCACCTTTCTAACACGAGGGAACCTCACACTGTTTTCAGAAATTCCTCTATCCTCTATTCCTCTATAAAAAGTTATGCTCGTTTGAGCATCAGGAATCACTGCAAAACAGGAGGCAGAAGCTGAAAAAGCAAGACACATCTCCTTCAAATGAAAGGTGCAGTTTTCAGAAGGGAGAGAGCTCTGTCTTGCTGCCTGAACAAGCACTGCCCTTTTGGAGTACAGTGTGGTTACAGCAAACCTTTACAAAGGAAACTGTATCATTTCAGCAAAAATCTATTTGAGAAGGGAAGACCAGGAATCACTAGTTTTGAAGGAGTGTGAGCTCTCCAACAACAAAAACTGTTCATGCTAGATAATTTGTGGTATCAGACAGGTACCAAACATATCCATGCACTTGTGCCCCTGTTACATACACAGAGAAGTATTTAGCCAAGTTCAAAAATACTACAGCAGGTTCATGGGTGATGTACTTATTATTTGTCTGCAAGTATATGTACTACATTATACTCTTAGGAACAGAAAATCATCTGATTACCAAGATGGAAAAGCACAGTTTAACCATGACGCTGTTGAGTGGAAGACAACTCTTTTTTCCCACACATTAGCTTTCAGGTTGGCAAACCTGCTGGGGACTTGCATGTAAAAGAAGCAAAACCAAAGCACTATCTAGTTCAAAACAAAAAAAAAACCAAACTCAGAAACAGATGTAAGAGTCTGGTGGATAAGGGAAGTATGGATGTGACCCTCATCGAGAGGGAGTACACAAAGCGTTGTTTTGATGTGTTCCGCCTTCTGTGGCAGTGCAGCCTGCTGATACACTTGAAAGGGGACAAGAAACCCGCAAAAGCCTATAGTTCTTCCTGTGAAATCTACAATTCCTCTCCCTCCAAATGCCATATTTGATTACTGGACTCTAGGGAACAACGTTACGGAAACAGAGTTCAGCTACCTAGCATAAAAGAACCATTCTTCCTTGGCTGCCAGAGAAGAAAATACAACTGCTGTGTCATTCTGTTTGACCTCCTTAAAATGACAGAGCTTAGCAACTGAATAAGAATATGAAGAGGGGTGAAGGACTTCTGCCCTGTATTCCTGCCAGCTGCACCTGGAGATGGAAGCCAGATCTCTATATTACAATATAAAGAGCAGTCAGGTAATATTCCCTTTTTTTTCTTTGACTTGTCTTTTACTAATGGTGTTTTTTCCCATCCTCAAAACCAGAGGGTTTTTTATAAAAAATGATGGGAAGGACAGAACAAGGAAGGGAACTAAATCCTGTTTCCTTTCCTCTTCTTCTTCCATCTATTGGCAGAAGAGAAGAGTATTACCAGTGTCCCAACACAAGTAGACTCCTTGGCCCACATACCAGCGAGCATCTCTGCAATTCCAGTGTGTGAAATGAAGAGTTTTTTTCTCCATGTCATCTGACTAGTTTGTCTTCTGACCAGACTAACCAGGAGCAGAAGCAGCAGCACAGTTCCTTGTTCTAGGATCTTCTGTGGTACGTATGGGTGGGTGTCAAAGCCTCAGGCAAATCCTACAAATAAACATTTTAGATATAGAGCCACAGATACTGGTGTATGCTAGGGGGAGAGAAGGAGACATCCCCAAAATCGATATTTAAAATCCCAGTGTTGGGCTGAGAAACAAAAGCCCTCTCCATGAGCTGCTACACAGTGCGAGGCTGTTGCCAGTGATACACAATAATACATAAAATCTACATTTGCTCTTTGCAGGGCTGTGTTTACACTGCAGTTCAAACAACAGTTCTTCTAATGGCCTACAACGTGTTCCTGCCTTAGTGAGGAAAGGAGAGAGATAACCCCTGGAGTCTGGAGAAAGGGAGGGGAGCAGGTTCAGCTACTCTGGAGCCTTTCTTCTTGAGAAGGCTCGTATCACACAAGGAGGACACGCCACTAGGGAGAGAGATGAAAGGACTTACTGTTTCTCATTGACTTAATTTCCACTTCAAGCTATATAAAGACTTCAAAACTTTAAGTACCCATATCCCACAGGAAGATACTGCGGTACTGTGTGTTCTGCAGTCTTCACAGACTTTGGAGTCAAATTGCCAGCATGCCCATTTGCCATATTTACTCCTCAGAGGTTGTTTGCACTCATCTTTTCTGGATCTGACCAACTGTTATGTAGTATCAATGAAGTATCTAACATGAATTTTCATTTTTCTCATAGCAACCTACAGGTTACTTTTAAGGTTGATTACAAAAATTAAGAGCCTATCAAGATATAAGTGGAATTTCATGGTTTGTTGATATTTGGATTGCCAGTGTGAGTAAAAAGGTAGCTTCCCAAGTAAAGGAAAAGTGAGAAACCTGAGTGCTAGCAGCAGACCCTTTTCTTCAGAATAAAGACCTTAAACCTCAGATCAAGGCCTCTTTATGTTATTTCTCACTACTTGGCTGGTGGCAGCAGGTGAACTGAATCTGAGGAACTTAGGCTGAAGGAGACAAGCGCAAATTGTAAACATGTAGCCGATCAGTAACACACTGGCTCCAACAAAATACATGAAATTTTAGCACTCATTTTTAAAATGCAAAAAAAGGCGCTTGAAAATTCTGTCCTAGTATCCACTACTGTTTCCTACACAACATCAGCTTGGGAGTACAGTGAACTTGATTGCTGTCTCCTACAGACTGACTTCTATACAGGTTTTAAGGTAATACTACAATGATGACTTAGAAAATAGCCAGGAAATCAAGTTTTTTCCCAGAACAGTAACAATATATCCATGACTGAAAGGAACTGATACCTACCCTCTGACTTTTCTCCATCTACAGACTATACACAATTTAAGATAAGAATAAAGGGACACTTCAATATACTGAAAAATTTTGAACATATATATGGTAAGGAAAAATGTATATATCATGTCTATATGCTGATGCACACCAATTAAATTAGAAATAAAAGGAAAGAGAAGGCAAAAAAGGGAAGGTCAAAAGCAAAAGGGAAGAAAACCAACGTAAAAGGTTTCAACTAAAGAGAAAAAGAGGGTATTTCAAGGACAAAAAAGTTAAATTCATCTATTGCAGGATGTTCATTAAGATCATTTTAAAGTAGAAACCTTCCCACTGAAAGCAAAACTTGGTAATACTAAATAAAATCCTGCTGATTTAAATCAAAGAAAACAGGAGAGAGCTAAACAGAGAGACAATAAATTGAAAGATAATTAAGTAAAAACTGAGAGAAGGAAGAATATTAGAAAGTGAAATGAAAACATTCTGCAGCTGAAACAGGATTGAAGGAAAGCAGCATAAAAGGACTTAGATAACTAAAACAAAGGAGGAACCCTATGGAAAACACTTCCACTAGAAGTATAATGAAAACAAAATGTGTACACAAATTGTTGCATAATAAAAGACAGAAAGAGAGAATGAACAAGTAACAGTGAAATGAGAATAACAGTGATACTCTTCACTGCAGATGGGTCTTCTCATTCCAAACACACCAAGAGGAATTCGTCACCTCAAAATGAGTCAAAGACCAATGCAAAACAGAAGTGTAAAAATGGTAGCCCTAGTAACAGTGCCATGGCTCATCTGCTATCATCTGGCCAGCCATCAGAATGCTCTGCTCTAGTAGTAGACAAACGTGTAGTCACCTCTCTGCCATCACAGCAAAGCCTGGAATTCGTTCCAGTAGTAGCTGAGTGACCCCTATAGATACCGGGTCAACTCCCTTAAGGACAAGCTTCTGTGCTCTCAAAGACTTAAATTGTTTGACATTTTAATCCTAAACCAGAATTTCCTCTGGTTGTAGTGTTTTCTTTCTTTGCTTACTACAAACAATGGGCCTGAAGAAAATTATTAATTAACCCCAAAGGTTTACTTGCAGCCTTCACTTTATCTTGCCACTCTTTTTCTGTATCTGTACACACTCAGCTTTGAGCAACTGAGCTTGGTTTCTGTGGCTGGATCATACACCACAAATTTATTTCTGTATCTTACATCGTACCACATATTAACACTAGTGTTAAAAAGTCCTTTCCCCGTCTCAGTCTCCGGAGATGGAAATACTGTGAAGAAAATATATAGTAAGTGTTCGAAAATAACAAGCCTTTAAAAAAAATGTCTCAAATATTGTGAACTGGTGCTACTTTCAAGCATTTTTACTCTTGCCTTTGGGGGAATGGAACTAAACAAAATGGTCTTGAGCAATGAGGGTGAGAGCTAAATGCTATTTTCATGTACTGAGGTAAGTTATTAGCAAAAGATGGTAGACCAATTTTATATGGAGACCTTAAAATAGGAGAAGGTATCTGTAATGGGTTTACGTGGCAAGGTTTTGGTAGCGGGGGGCCACAGGGGCAGCTTCTTTAAAAGTTGCTAGAAGCTTCCCCTGTGTCCAATAGGGCCAGTGCCAGCCGGCTTTAAGACAGACCCGCCGCTGGCCAAGGCCGAGCCCATCAGCGACGGTGGTAGCGCCTCTGGGATA
>JAVKLA010000073.1:24302422-24336176 GCA_034782735.1 Sagittarius serpentarius
CTCGACCCACAAGTCTTTCGTTATATTCTCCCTCTCCTGTTCAATCAAGGAGGGGGAGTGAGAGAGCGGCTTTGGTGTGTACCTGGTGTCCAGCCAGGGTCAACCCGCCACAGTATCTTTATAAAAATACATGCTTTAGCACAACTTCTGAGAAACACTGTAGAGACTGTGAATACAAGAAGTCCAATTAGGTGATACCTGTGTTCCTTTCTGTCATCAGACACCGAAAATGCCATAATTACATGTAAATGGGAGTTACATGTAAAAACAAGTCATCTCCTTTGTAGAGTAAATGGTTGAAATACAAATACAACTGTCCAAAGTAATGCAAGACTGGAACAAGTGTTGAGTCATATGAACCAGATCATCCTCTCCTGGTGCTTGAATGCAAACAAACAGGATGGGACCTTACTTGTAGGGGAAGAAGAGGAGCAAGAGAGTGAGTGTGAAAAAAACTGGGAGGAAAACATTGTGTAAGACTGCACAGAAAATCAGGACAGACAGAAAAGACTTTATAAAGAAATGAAAAAAAAAAAAACAGTTGAGAAATTCGTCAGACACAATGCTGTCTAGAAAGACCTGAATTGAAAGCAAAGAAACTCTTTTTCTTTTCTGTTGCTTTTTTTCCTACAGTGTTCTGTGAAGAAGGAACCGTCTGGCCTGTCTTTATAAACAAAAATAAATCTGACATCCATATACCTCAACTTCTCTTTCTGAGGAAAATAATCTGAAAAACCTTCCCAAAAATTAATTAATAGCTCCATGTCTGAGAAGTTGCAACACCACTGTTAAAAGCAGGATTGAAACAGAGAAATCGTTAGCTTCTGTTCCTCTTTAGCCAAGCTGAAAATAAATATTTGAAAAACAGCTGAAAATTTTGCAAGAACTAATGTGGCACCCAACTGTTTCTGTGAAGTGCTACAGAACGGCTTGCAGATAAAAAGGAAATCTTTGTTAGGGCAGTAACTAATTACAAAGCACTTAGGTAGACTGAGAAAGCTCTAGTGCAACACCTTCTGTCCAGTATGGCAAAAAAATTCCATGATACCATGAAGCAATAAAGTTAACTTTGAAAAATACTAACAGGGAGAACTTGCAAAAAGGACAGACAAAGCTGAAAAATAGTTTCAAAAAGAGTATCAAAATGAAAGTTTATCACTTGCATCAGGTTTGCTGGAAAGCATTAACAATTGCTTCCTATCCAGTTTTACCTGCAGTAGTCTAAAAGGGAGAACAAGGATTTTCCTGAACTTACATCATGCAAAAATCTACTGATTTTGTAGGGAAAGCTCCCTGGGAGGCACACTTGCCTCAGCTCAGTGTCGTCATATAAAATAATGGTCAGGGAATCAAATAGGAAGAAGTAATTCTAGTGAACAATGTTAGTAGCCTCCCTGTGATGTTGTTACTGAAAATCCCCAAGGACAAGAGAGAGTTATTTAGATCTGAATAAGCCTTTAACATCTGGTATGAAGCCAGGGACGCAGATAAGGGTTGGGAGAGGTGGTTAAGGAACAATTCCATCAGCAGTGGCAGTGGAAGATTTGAATTGTGGGTCAAATATCAGCAAAGGTATCTAGAATAAATTAGCAATTGAACAACGTGGAAATATCTGAAAGATCATGAGACAAGGCCAAAGACACTTAGAGGCTGTAAAATTGGTCACAGGTCTGCAACTGTCTTTCATGTTGGCGCACCATCAGATTGAACAATTGCCAGTGAAAAACACTGCTAGATCTAGAAGTACAAACCCCATGAGAAACAGCCATGAAATCTCAGCAAAATGCATTTGGTTCTCATTTACCGTGGTATGCCATAAGAGAGACTGTATAAAGGTCAAAGGCAAACTCACCTTGTGGCTATGTGCTAAACATTTTGGATGGGATGCTGCCATGAAAAAGGTTGGTATTTTTGACCAAAGATGCTATCTTCTGCTGTTTTCTTCTGAGTGTGTTCACAGAAATGGCATTTTCTTGTAAATCATTAGGATTATGTCAAATTACTTAGCTCTGGCATTTATTTCTCCCCTGCAATGGGAACTGTCTGCAAGCACTCAAACCCTGGCTAGCCAGCTGGGTCAAAAGCGGAAACAGTATCTTGCTAAAGTATGTTGATCTTGGCAAGAATCTATTCAACACATCACCACAACAATAGATTTAAACAGAGACACAAAAAGCAAGCTTGCTAGTGCCAAAACAACCGGGAAAATAAAGCCCATTTCCTATTCTCAGTATGGCAAGCAATAAAAAATATCTGTTAACAATCAAATCAAGCTGACAAAGCAATGTTTAAAATGGCTTGGAATAGAGCCAAAAAAGATCAGAACAGATATAGACAATATGCACTGGGCTGCGAAGCCCACTTCACATCATCACAGGAAGAGACATAAACAGCATGATGTGCATTATTGCTATCATATATTAAAAGAGCTTGGAATATAGTTAAAATATCAAATAAAGATGAACAGACATGATCTAAGGGATTAGAGTCCTGTCAAAGACGTGTGTTTCTTTCTTGTTCATAGTTCTTCAGTCTGAACACTTTCTTTCTCGCCCATTCTTATTCAGAACTGCTTGCATGTATTTACGTGGCACCTAACACAACGTAGACTCCCTAAACACTAGCTGCTATAATAACATATTACTCTGGTAAGTGGGAGAACATAAACAGGTGCATTCTACAATTAAGATGCCTTAAAATCTTCTAAAAGCATGGGTGATTGAAGGATGCCGGGCAACGAAACGGTAGCAACAGCTTTACTCTTAACACCTTCTTAAAAAAAAAAAAAAATTTAGTAACCCTTTGGATAACTTTTTCAATGCACCTTCTTTCACAACTGAGTAGTAGAAATCACTACTTTTTAAAAAATATATATATATTTAGAATGCAATGTTTCTGAATACTTACAATTCACCAGCCAAGTCTAGTACACACTGTAATGCCACTAGGATGACTAGACCCTTATTCATCATTTTCATAACTTTTGTTCTAATCTATGGCATCAAACAGATGCAAGATGTGGTTTTGTACCTGGGAATGCAGGTTCACCAAAGTATTCTATTAATCCATGTTAAACAATATCAGACTATATAAGCTTCCCACCTGAATATTAACCCTTGTTCCCAAACTGCTCAGAGTATAAGAAAACTTTTATATGTGAGAAAGTTGCCAGTTGATACACTTTTTTTTTTAGGATGGAAACAGACAGTCACAAGCATCTGCAGAGTTCAATACAGGGCGAAGTACTTCACTCACTAAAATACTATTACACGTTTGATTCGCCCACCAAAAGCACAAGGTACATTTACTTTTTTCAGTTCAGAGGTGTATTTCTTTCAGTTACATTCTGTCTTTCAAGAGAGAGAAAAAAAAAAACAAATTCATGTACATTTTGCAAAAACACAACAGACCTTCTCTTCAGCGCTGTAAATGGGAGTTACCAGGGCTTTTGGACTGACAGCATTACCAAAACGGTGAACGAGAAAACACAATAAAGCAAGATGGCATGCAAGAAACTGTGCGGTCTTGAGATTTTGCTTTGCTTCCTTCATCAATCAGGCAATAGCTTACACAGTTCCTAACGATTTGTGACTATACAAGGATATTGAGTTAATACAGGCCTGTGAGGTCTCAACACACTGTAGCAGTGTCATTAGTGAAAAAGGTGGGAATAAGGGGTACCTCCTTCGTCAGATGGCCTTGTTATCTCACTGCAGTATGAAAAGGTAGGATTCGTGTCAGAGCCATCTGATTTATAATCTCCCAAACTGGTAGAATGTAAATATTGCTTACTGTAACGGCTTGCTCTTTCTACAAAGGTAGAAAGAAAGAGTATCACAGTAAATAGATGACAGAAGTGCAAAGATGAGCAACAACAAAAACCCCAACATTGCTAACATTGATATTTATACACTGATGGCATTAAAATTAGAGAAAAGTGAATTGTTCACAATTTTGTATCCATTTTGAACACCATTAATTTAAAAGGTTGCTTCTAAATCAGATACAACTAAGTTTGTTCTCTGCTTTAAAAGAACAGCACAAATGGAAGGTAGGATTGAGATACTGGAAAAAAAAAGGGATGAGATGAAGCATATGAAAATTTCCAGTGGAAAAATCAAATTGTTCCTTTATCCCAGCATGCACACAAGTACATCTGGAAATACTGCTGTATGACATTCGAAAGAATATTTGAAGTTCCACAATTAGTAGCAAAGAAAATACATGTGCAGAATTAAATGTTCAAAACACTCCTAGGGGGAAAAAAAAAATCCAAAAACTTGTAGAGCTAAAACATTGCTGCCTATTATTAGATTACCTTCTCTCCTTTTTCATCTGCCCTTAAATTATGAGCACCTTGGAGTTGCAAACAATAGCTCAAGGCATAATACCATGTGCCATATAAGCAAAATGTGCATAAAAAATAAATCAATTTCATAAATAGGCCACCTCCTGTACCTCTGAAATTTTAGTAAGGTCCAACTATTTGAAAATTCTACTTACAGTGAGGACAAAGTAGGTCAATGCTTTTTAAGTGACTACTTGTAAGTGGTATGAAAAACTTGTTTAGGATAAGATTTATTTCACTATTTCTTATCTGCACATGTGATTACAGCTGAAGTTCCTATAAAACACTGCTTTTAAAATACTACAGTTATATATATATATATATGAAAACATACTTATAAAACATATGGCTGGCACATTGACCTGAAAATTTACTGTATCAACTTAGTTTCATAAACACAAAAAGCTGAATTGGGGAAAAGTCAGGATATAAGCAATACCAGAAAGCATATGCAGACTCCTAGACTGAATATTGTCCTCCAGAGGGTCAATGTCGAAGATGGAGCCAGGATCTGTGCGCCAAACTTTAAGATCTTTTCCCAAAGCACAGAAATTATAAGACAGACAAACAACAAAGGAAGTAAAAGCATGAAAGGAATGAGTTTTAACAATCAGCAACCAATTTCCTTCATCTACAAATTGACGAAAAGATCTAGAAATTCACCTGAAAGGACCGGAAAGCATTAATTTCCTGCTTAAAAGAACAGTGCATTCATTTTAAGCATTGACATTATTTTAAGCAGACTTTTTCTCCTCATTTTTGTTTTCCTTTCCTGAATATGACCAGTATTTTCGTAAGTCTAAATAAATGGAAACGAGTTAAATATCACACACCAGAGCTCTTTTCCACTAGAAGAACCAAAATGATCAGAGCTACAAGATCATCCCCCCAGTTCACCAACAGCACCCTTACTCCACAGAGATGCTGCAGTATATATCCCTATAGCTGACAGTTGGCAGTATACATCTCTACAGCTGACAGAGGCACTACAGGCCCTCCTTTGTATAGAGTAGAGATCAAGTCAGCCTAATAAGCAAAATCAGGGGCATAGTTCATCTTACCCAAAATAAACTTCTTCAAGTTGCTCAATTCATATAAACTCAGAAGTATCCATCTTTCTTAATTAATACAAAAAATGGCCTAGAGTGACAAATTCAGCTTTAGACATCTACATTGTAGACACCTGCAGTTGGGTAGAATGAAGCCCACTCTTAACTAGTAATTCCCTTTGTCTTCCAAATATCTAAGTTTCCTGGGACACAGGCTTTTTCTGTTGACCCGCTATCAAAAAGCATTTTTGGAATTCAATGCACGGATTCAGTAACAGCAGTAATCATAAGTTCTTCAGCTTTAATTCATACAAGTAAGTTATTTAGTATCTCTTGAATTCACTTGTCTGAAGTGGATACTGAAAGAAAAAAGAGTCAATAAGAAATAGCTCATTTCATATTTGAGTATAAGTTATCATCACAGCAGAAAAGTGAATACAGATTCAACCATGTTTTTAATAAACTTTTAACAAATAATTACAGTGTTGTACAAGTTAAGAGGAGGCTTGTAACAAATGCAGAAGCAGCTACAGTGTAAATTCTTGATCTACTCACATCATCTAATATATACAATTCATATCCGCTATGTCTAAAAATACAGTAATCATTTAATCTCTTCAAACCAGTTTAAAATAAAACCTTGATGTAAAGTACAATCAATTAAAGCACAAATCTACCAGATTACACCTTTTCACTTGTGGTTTGCTTCTTGCGCAGACCTGTCTGCAAGATTTACTCAGTGCATTGGAGGGGAGGAAAAATAATTCTCTTCCCAACTTGGTCCTTTTGCTGGTTTGAGTGGTACCAAGCTAAATAATGGGTTGGTAGGTAAAGTAGGACTGTGGGGATCCCAAATATGTCATGTTTCAAATGATTAATAGCCTAGAGGCAATGGAAAGAACAGACAGAGCTAGTAAAATAAATTCCATGGCTTTAGAATACATTCAATGTATGTACATTACATGTTATCTCCTGCAGCTCCCTTAAGGGGAGGCGTAGTGCTAACTCTCTCTTGACAAGAAGAATAAAAGCCAATGCAAAATCTTTTGACAAACTATTTGTTAGTCCTAACGGTGATAAATTATGCAACTACATAAAGCACTGACAGGCATGAGAGGGGTGGGGGAACTGGTGAATGCCCAACTTCTGTTTGATCATGCCTTAGTAAGTAAAAAAATAGTAAGTATGGATTCATGGCAGCATCAGTGCAGCAGTCGTTGATTTCTATTGATTTTATCTATCTCTGTAATCTGAAAGAACACACATAGAATCAGAATCTTGGCAATTTATAGCACCCATCAGTTTTAACTTCCTGGTAACTTTTGCCAATTTAAAATATCCTTATACTAACATGAGAATCATAGAATCACAGAATCATAGAATGGCTTGGGCTGCAAGGGACATCAAGTCCAACCTCCCTGCGGTGAGCAGGGACACCTTCAACTAGATCAGGTTGCTCAGAATCATGGAGCCTGTTTAGTCACAGATCCAAAGCTCAGTTAGATTAATTTATCTTGATGCGTTTAGAATGGTTTAGCATGGTTAAGACTACTGCTTATTTTCCAAAGCAGAGGCATTAATTTTAGCAACAGGGATTTGAAAAAGCTGATACAGCTTCACCAATAAAAAGCCAACCAGATGGACTCTAACACAGAGGTACTTTTCCTAACTGGCTGAACAATCATCAGCTAGGAAAAAACTCAAGAGTCATAGTTGTTTTTTTCAGTCTGTGATTTTTTTTTCTAGCTGCCAAGGACATTCCATGAGCAGGGAGCTCACTGCTTCTTTTTTAACAAGCAGATACTATAATTGCAATTCACTCTGAAAAAGCATTAGCTGAAATATCACTGGTTATTAGGCTCACAGGATTGTCACAGACTCTTTCCTTTAAAAAGCTGCACTATTTTTGCTGTTTGGCGAGCACAGGGAGCTAAGAATTCCTGTGTGTTTTGATACCAGAGTATTTTAAGGTAAAAAACAGTACTAATATTTTAGTTACTACAGCTCAAGAATTTATCTCACAGATGTTCTTAATCCTAATCTGTTTGTGCTAGCAAGCCTTCAGTTACTGAACACAAGATTGCACACAATTCTTACACAGGGCTACAGCACAAGTGCAATGCAGTACAGAGTAGGAGGTCTGAACTGCGCACTGAACAGCATATTGCAAACTGCATATTAAACTGCAATTTTGCGGGAGCTTTTCTCTCTCTCTCTTTGGCTGCACCACTTCTAGCTATGGAAGTGAGTTCAAGCGCTTGAGTCTCTACAGACAGTGATTTTCTGAACAAGTTGTTGCCCTAGATCCAGAATGTGTGACCCTCTGAGACTTGCATGGTCTTAAAAGCATCAGTACCTTCCCCAGGCAGAGCCCTCTAAACAGTCGCTTTTGAGAAATCCCTTCTGACATAAGGCTGTAGCTACAGACATGTAAAAGGTGGCTATACAAAAGGAAAGAAAGACACTTCTTTATATGGTGGAGACTCATTTAGAGACTTTAAGGAAAAGACTGAAGAAACATCCACCAGGAATGATACAGATATAGTTAACCAGGCTTTAGGCAGGAAGATGGACTGTATGACCCACCAGTTAGTCCATTTGACCCGTAATTTCTCTGATTTTTGAGAGGCAGACTTAAAGTCAACCCTTGCTATTGTTACCAGGTATGAAGGATTTTAGAGTGCTATCTCAGCGTGCTTTTCCGTATGTAGACCCTCTGCGGTCTACACTGTTGTAAAGCACAGAAAAACAAAAAAAGGACACACCAAAGGAAAAGGAAAGGTGAAAAAAATAAAAATGTCATGTCACCATTTCCTTTGCCACAGCAGACTTGCTAACTTTTAAGAGATTTCAAATATCCATTTTGATTTTGAAATAGTGTTTATTATGAACAGCCAAATGACATCTTAATGCAATACTCTGTCTCTACATACAAAAACAATCTGTATTCTATCCCCTGAGCACCTGATCTTATCTTGGACCATCTTTTAGAACATCACTTCTGAACACTGGTGTTTGGCTTACCAGAGATATAGTGAGTTATTGATGAACTATAGCTTGAGGTATTTTGAAGGCTGTGTGAAATTCTAAAACAAGAGGTAAATGGAGCATGTGCAGTTCTGCAGAAATTGCAGACTGACAGAAGGGGAAACATCAAACTGCTCTGCAACATTTAAACATTGAAATCTTGGAGAATCACAGCTTTAATCTTCTCTCTTCTGTACAAAATGAAGATTATTTCAGATATTTTGGCCTTTCTTGAAGAATCAAAATTCAAAGTAATAGGAATGACTACCCATATTTGAAAAAAAATTACAGAGCAAATGACAATGTATCTCCCATTCATTCCCATTATTACTTCACTAGAAGCTGGCACTGAACCAGTAGTTCAGCACAAGTTTCATACTGAGAAGAGAGTGAAAATGAAATCTGGGAGTACTTTTCCTTGGTTATAATGGAGAACACAAGCAGAGGCCTTTGTCTTCCCCACAGTGTTTTCAATAGCAACAGTATTTAACAACTTACCAACAATTATTCCAGGTCTTCTATCCATTTCAACGATATGTGGATGCACACCTTTATATGCTGCATCACTCACAATTTGGGTGTTTTTCCGCACCCGCTCTGTTACAGGATCATCTACCACTGGGGTGAAGCCCCTGCCCTTTGTCTTCTCAAAATCTTCATGGTATTTTACCTAGGAAAACAAGAAGAATTACACTTTTCCCCAAACTGCAATTAACAGCAAATAGTTATTCTATGCAAGAATGCATACGTGTTTTATGAGGCACTTCTATTCTTTGGGTTTTGCACCATAATAGAATTGTTACACACATGAGATAGGCTGGATGGCCAGCCAAGTCTCTTCTATCTCCCTAACTTGATTTCCTGATATTTTATTATCATTTTTTGCATTTGTTTTCCATTGCCACTGAATTAGGCATTAACTCAAGCAGCAAAGCACCATCTTACAATCACAATGGACAGGAAAAGCCTGCAGGAGGTCATCTGGTCCACTCCCTTCTTCTCTAAGATAGGATAGCTCTCTACTGATGTAGACAACTACATCTGGCAGTAAAAAATGTTCCAGCAGTAATAGTTCTAAAGAACTCAAGTATTCATTCACTGAGAATTCTGATTATATACACAGTTTCACACAAAAGTTACTCTTTTGCTCTTTTGTTTTATTGCATGCCAGCTGGCTTTAAACACAGGTTTTTATAAAGTATTGCAGTTATTCTAATCAGCCTGCTTTAAAAAAAAAAAAAAAAAAAAAAGAAGAAAGAAATTAAATCCAAGGACATTAGGGTAGAAAGTGTTAAATAATCAAGTGTTGGAACAAAACCAGTATTAGTAAGAGTTATAAAGTAGTATCCCTAATTATGCACATTTACTTTTTAAATAGTCTTAATCACCAAAGAATTAAATTGACAAACATTCTCACACAAGCAAATGCACACAAAACAACTCATTCCAAGGACAAAAGTCACGCAGAAACCAGGAACGTGCACAGGCACAAGGTGAAGTGTGTCACCTAATCCAGTCAAACTGTGTGATGCTCCAATGAGGTGTGTACTTTTTTAAAGAAAAAAAACCAAACAAAATAACAGACATTTAACTGTTAGAAAACTGTTTATTAGTATTTTGAAAATGTTCATTACAATCATATGCAGTTAGCAAACGCTCCCTCAACAGGCGTAAGAAGAAAATATTCCTTCCATACTTGAGCAGAGAGTTTCATCAGTTACCTATATTAATGGAGGGCAAAATCCAGTGGAAGTCAAGTGCCATTCCTTAGTATACTCTAGTTACAGGAAGAAAGTACCCTACCATTGAGATGTTGTTTTGTGTTTCTTTGACATGCCTTAGCTCAGGTGTGTCTAGAAGCACACTACGTCTACCTTTCATCTGCCTCTGATCACTGCTGTACTTGACCTGCAAAACAGCAACAACAGCACACATGAAGTTTTTGTTTACAGTGGAAAGGGCAGTGAGAATTACGCCATGCAACGGTACCCTTTCCAAATCGCAAGGCCCGACATTTCTCTTTTTTCTTTCTTTATACTCATTTTCTAATGACTTATTTCAGAAGAAGGATACAAATGAGCTAGTATATTGGTAAGGCCTAAGGGCACATTTATTCCCTCACTTACTCAAAAAAGCAGTATTTACCCGAAAGCTGAAACTCTTGACTGTTTAAATGACATAAGTGATAATTTATCAACTGAAAAATAAAATAAATAATAAGAAAACAGCACCGTGGCTTGGACATCTTTGAAACTTACTTGTATGGCTGATGATAAGCTACTTTCTTATTACTTAGACCTAGATTCTGTCCTCAGTCTGCTTCAAGGTTGGGATTAGTGTGAGAACTCGTGGGTCCCCAGGGAATTCTACTCTTACAAGTGGATTAGTCCTGTGGCAGCCTTCTTACTCCTGTTTGGTAGCTATTCTTCGCTAGCAGCACAAAAGCAACATCTGGGACAAATCTGAATATGCTGTTTCCAAAGAGAACATTTGGCCTTTGTGTTTCGTGCATCAGTAAGTACAGAACCTCCTATGTCACAATTCTCCTAATTAGCTTCTTTTGTGGCATTTTACAGACTTGTAAAGATGCAAGGTTAATTATCTGTTAAAAAAAAAAAAGGCAAAAAACCCCCCACATTCAAAATTCTAAAACAGTAAAAGTAGTTGGTCCTACTTGTTGGTTCTAGAGTGAGTACTCTTACAGTTTCTGCTGGCTGGTTGAATTCTTCTACTAGTGGACTCTCTTAGCTCCTACACTGCATTGCAAGTTGTGTACTGAGTGTTAGTAAATATTTTAGATTTACCTATATATTCACACTCAAAGTATTACCTCTCAAAGCAGTTGTGCAAATCTATTTCAACATGCATTTGTGATGTAAGAAACCAACTGAAATTGTCTAACTCTCCTTCAAATTATATATTAGCTAAGAACAACATACCTATGAAAATATGAGCCTTGGTGTCTATGTTTCATAGGTAAGTTTGAAGTAATGTACAGAGAAACAGAATATATGGTACTGCATATTCTTCAAACCTTCTTAATTAATAAATTTTCTTAGCAAATATATTCAGCTACATATGCTTTTGAATATAAGGCGTTTTCTAGACAGAATAATTACAACCAACACAGTTTGGTGTTCATCTACTGCTCATTAACATAGAGGAGTATTTAACCCTGTAAATCTTGAGAAACAAAGTGAAGGAGTCACTTGGAAAAAAAGCTTGATTTTCAGAAATAAATTATTTAAAGTCTAGAACTGTTGAGAAGTTTCCCTGTTATTTTTAACTATTCACCTCAAAACTAATTGACTTTGGTAGATATGCATGAGCAGTTTAAGAACGTACTTAAGACATACGTAGTTACAAGGTCAGATTTTGTTCCTTTGTCCTTAGATAAATTCTCTGACAAATCCAACCTACTTTACTTTTCCCCCCTACGCTCAGTTCTAAAGTGTTCACTACTACTCATTCTCCCCTGCCACCCTGAGACAGTGGCTCTGCATGAAAACTGTTCTATTTACCGTCTGCAGGGGCTTTGTCACTGCTATTGTTTCAGTGTTGAGGACACAGACTGCAATGTAACTAGCCTGGTCCTTTACTTCATCATGCTGGTTTGACTTCTTCCTTGTTTCTTATTACAACTGCCTGCTGCTTCTTACACTACTGTCACAGCGATTTAAAAAAAAAAAAAAAGGTATTTTCATAAAAGCCAAGAAAAATACAGCATTTTAATCGTTAGCATTTAGTAAGAGGATCTATTTAGGACTACTCAGTTCTAACATAAGTGGCATGTCACAGAGTGGAATGGATGACTATATGCTTCCATGCTTTGAACCATAAAAAAAATGAAATTTGCACTAAAGTTAAATTCTCATTTCCTTTGTTCTTTACTGAAATTTACTTCTGCAGTCTAGCAACTAAAACTTGGTAAGAAGAGACAAAGATTCTTAACAAATGACTGACGTCTACTGACCCTCTCCTTGAAAAAAACTGGTGCCAACACAACCACTTACTTTTTTTGCAAGAATAATCAGGCCAGTCTGAATATTTTTGTTGCCTGTATGTGCAGTGCATGTACTCAAAGGATAAAAAAAAAAAAAAAAAATCCATTCAGTGGATAATGCAGCTAGAGTTATTTGACACATCAAATCTAAATGGCAAAGCACATCCTTGTTATATTTCTACAATGACTGAAAATATAAATGACAAAAAGATTCAAACAACTTGCCGAGCTGATATTGTCTTGATTCTTCTTGACTCTCTCTATCTCAGGAGTGACACTCACAGCAGTAGCTTTGCCAGGCTGCTCTCTGTAGTGAACCTATTATTTAACAGAATAAAATGGTACATACTCTTTCAGCTAAAGCAATATCACACTGTATTACATTAAAATGCATGATTTAAAAGGTCATCCAGGAAACAACTGAAAAGCTAAAATGCATTTGAAGTTTATTAAAGCTTATAAAACTTGACTTTTGAAGCATAACCTTGAATTCTTTCTGTATAGTCTTCTTATTAATGCATTTGTGTGGATCTATACACACATAGGCACACAACATCTTGACATTTACCACACTGGTCTTTGGCAGTATAGAGAAATATCTTATATTTGGAATGGGGTAAGCCACAAATAAAGCAGTAAAGTCAAGCAGAGAAAATGAAAAAACTGAATTTCAGCAATGCCTACTGTAAATGTATATTTGTCCAGACATACAGATTCCATGAGGATACCATCCATGTTCTACCCTTTATATTCTATATATTCAAAGGTGATTAAACACAGGGGGTGCAATACATCAGACAACTTCCAATTGAATCCAACTGCCTAAATTTCACCATGTATTTATTTAAATGTATGGTAGGAATATCCCCTCTATTGCTTTTTAACAAAATACACTTGTAGCAATGACGAATTAACCAAACGCACACTCAAGGCAGGACGAGTATCTAAAGAGGATAAAGGATAGAATGTGGCATTGACAGACCAATCAGTCTAATGTTACCCCTGGCCCCAAATACTGGGAAGTCAGATATGGTACACATTTAGTAAATAATTAGAGATTCTTGTACAATTTATGCCAATCCATATAGTTTTATGTAAAACAAGTATTTCCATACAAACCTTGTTTTTGTTGGGTTTTTTAGTAAGCTCTTCGTTTTGTGACAAGGATAACTGTGCTGATGCATTACGCTCATAATTCTGCAGTGCATTGTGGCATTAACATACACACTGTTCAAGCAATTGTCTTCCCACACAACACAGTTTTGGTCTGCGCACATCAACACATTCCAATTGAAAAATTAAGATTTTATAAAAATGACAGTAAGCTATCAAATGGATTAAACTTGCAAACTAACATTTGTAAAGATAAAATGATTATTCAAGACTTAATGTTTCTAGAAACGTCTGATGCTAAAGAATCTTCACCCAAAGCTATTCCAGTGATCTGAAAGAGAATTTAATTTTTCCAATGAAACCTGCACAACACATAAATTGGTGAAAGGTAAACTTGATGTGAGTATGTGAAATGATGTGAGTAGAACAACTACCCAGACTGGTTTGAATCACTTGGGAAAACAGGTTTTTTTGAACAGCATGCATTTTAGGAGAGCTAGATATACCAACATAAATCCAGGAATAAATAGCATACATTTAAGTTAGAGGGACAGTATGCTTGAAAATTGTAACTCTAAATTAATTTGGGGAACATGGCAGAAAACACCCTAGGGAAACACCGTAGCTATTTGTAGCCCCAAGAAATACGGCTGCCGATGGCAGTTGTCAGTGAGGAGAATGGCTGATCTCCCAAAGACTCATTAACAAAGTACAACTTCAGCAATGCAGCAAGGCAGCAGTGTGCTCTAAAAGCCCTTACCTTCCTCCCTGTGCTCCTGCAAACAGTATGACTTTCTAATGGTTATGTCAGCCATTAAATACTAAACTCTGATAGGAAGGTTACTGAGGAACCAGAAAGAGAAAGGTAAGACAGCTGGAGTTTGAGTACAACTGTAGCCAATTTTTTACAAAGCAAAGAAAAAAAAAAAGCTGGAAAAGGATAGTCTGTTAAAAAAAAAAATCTGTCAAGATTTCCTGTAAATATCCCAGACAGAGAGTAACAATTCAAAACACTGCGGCCATTTCTGTAATTGAATATGTGATGCTTCACATGCTGTTTCCCAAACCAAGCAATGGCTTTTCACAGTTGCTTCCTAAAAGAGGGTTTTCAAGTAATTCCGTTATTAAGCCCACACCTAACTAAAGAAAAGGCACTGCTTCTGGAGGCAGAACTTTGTGCTCTTCCTCTGCACCCAAAAATTATACAAAGGGTTAAACAAAAGCAACTTCCCATGCTGACATTCTCTTGATTCCTCTTGACTCTTTCAATCTCGGGGGTGACACTCACAGGCGTAGCTTTGCAGAGCTGTTCTTTGTACTGAACCTAGCAGATACGGCAGAAGATATTACGCCAAGACTTCTGAGTAACAGCAATACAACAGTGTTAGACATCATTGAAGAGCACACTGCATTTGGATGGAAAACACCATTCCTTAATAAACACTCACATCTTTCCACATGATATTTAGTACTCACCTTCTTGCAGTTCTATTTCAGACACAGATAATTGGTATTTCAACAGGAATACTTCACTCTCATTGATGTTAATCAAAGTGCAAGGCTAAGGAGTTACCATTTTACCATTAATTGATTAAATTAGTCTTTGTGGACAAACAGGAACTAGCACAAACAACACAGGCATATTCACTGACGCATTTAATACAGCAGAGAGAAGTGTGCAAGCAATGAAAATGAGGCACACATTGCTGATATTCTTCTGGTTTTCCTTAACTCTCCTTAGTTCAGGTGGATCAGAAATAGTTGTTGCATGCTGAATTTCTTCCTTGTATTTAATCTGCACAATAAATACAAAATATTAGCAACTTCAAGAAGATACAGACAAGCACTAAAAAACAACAATCTTGTAATCTCTCCCTTACACATACTGCACAGCTAGACCACACCTATCAACACTATTGACCTGAAAAGGAACAGTTATATTTAATTTCTGAAACAGGCTGCTAGGGTCTCCAATGCATCTTGTTTGATACGATGCAGTAGAGAGTGCATATAACAAGCCCAGTATCCTAAAACGCTTACAGGGGGAATATACATCACATGGGATTGTGGCTATCTTCATGATAATTGGGATGCTGCATATAGTACTTGGAGATCTGAATCACTATGGCAATGACTTGGTCTTGCTATTATCTTGCTACAGAGTCTACCAGTCCATTTCAGAAACCAAACATTTCACCCTTCTTAAAGGGGTTGATGAGTACAAAGTTGCATTCAAGTTCTCTAAAAACACACACAGACCCATCAGGGAGAATGCAGCTGTTTGGGTGGAAGATGCCTTTGAAGATGCTGTCAGATATTTACTGTTGCTTTTGCACATTTAATCTCTTCTAAACAGCAGTATGTTTGGATATGGTGGACTGCATAATTTGAAAGATGCACAAAACTAGAATTTCTTCAATTATACACCGTATGTACCAAAACTGGAATTCAACTTAATGAGAAAGAACTGTAAGGTTAAGTCGATGTGGTACTAAAAGGAAAGGCATCATATTTTCTGGTTTTCCACATGCTATCCAAAAGGGTCATCTTGGACAAATCTATGCACTGTCTTTGTCTTACTGTCTGTTACTAAATACCTGTCCAGTATTCAGCACATTCAGCTTCAAATCTCTTATGCTACGATAAAATAAACAATACTTGTAGACCACACCATCCTTTACAGTCATATGGCTGGCTTTCTTTTTCTTTACAATGGTAATAAAACACCAAAATTCACAAAAACATTCAAAATTGTGTGTGCGGTGATACATAATGGGCAGAAACATTTTTCATTAGCAAGACTGAAGGAAGGAAAAGTACTTTAAGAACAAGAGAACAGCATAAGGAATCCATTTGTACAGTTTTATACTAATGTGGCATAGAAAAATTCTGTTAAATACATTTTAAGGCTGCAAAATCATGGACTCAAAAATCACAAAATTACACAATTAACTTAAATGTAACCTTAGTTTTGCCCCTTGTACAAGTACGCTCCATATACAGCTTTTAATTTTATATTATTTCACTCTTTTCCTCTTTAAGTGCTTCTTAATCTTCTTTATCTATTACCAAAAACTGTTTTTCTCAAGAGAATTCTGCCTCATTCATTACACATAATCAGTGACCCTTACTTAGTGAGTAGTTTGCATGCAGACCGTGACCTTTTTTTTTTTTAATTTAACTGCTCTAAGGTCCTGCTTTGATGACAGAATTACTGATTTCTTCGGGAACTTTTCTACGTTACTCCTCGATAAAGCATCTGAGTTTTTCACACACATTAATTCACTAATTTTGCAATGAAATGAGGAAAAAGAGAATTGTGACAAGGAAAAGTACTATTCTTACTAGAGAGCACAGACAAGCAACAGTTTATCTGGCTACTGAATTTTAAAAAACATAGGATTACACAGCATCTGCATTCAAATGAGAATTCTCATTGAACTGTAGTTTGCAAAAAGGAAAACCCGAGCAGGGATGCCTCCATGGCAAAGTATAAAATCATATACTTTGGCAATGGATCATCAGGTCTAGACACAGGGCCCTGAATTCAAGTTCTCGCTTCTGAGTATTGACTCAGTGACCTTAATAATATTCCCTAAAGGTACCTCTTGAGGAGGCAATTTCTCATGATTCAAAAAACTAGAACCGTACATTCCTTCGTCTGCCTTCATCTTAACGCCCCTCGTGGTTTGTTTAGATTGCCTGCACAAACCCATGAGAACAATCATAGTTTGTTACCTCCGTGGATACCATCATTAAAGAAAGGGAAAATATTTGACCAAGGGTACCTCAGATACACGCTGACAGTGAGGGAGTGATGAGTCTAAATGACCTTGGGTTCTGTTTCAGCTCCTCTGGAAGGAAGCACCTATGTACAGGAGCACATCACTCGGCCCGTCTTTCCCCACATTTGGCCTGTCCACTTTGACCAAGCCCTTGCACATTTTCAGTTCCTCACCCCTGGGCCTCTTTTTTCCCAATTCAACTGTACCAAATGTCACTTAGTAGATAATTTTCAACTCTCTTCTCCAAGACATGGTACTTCTGGAAAGTGCCAAATTTTTTAACACAGACAAAACAACTTGTTTTTCTCTAAGCTCACACTTGGAAGCTGCTTTGGCTGAAATTTATAAATAAATAAATAAATAAAACCAAACCAGCCCAAAGCACAGACCAGGAATGGAAAATTTCAATTCAAACAGTTTAGGACTGGCAGAAGTACTACACCACTGGAAAAAAGGGTCTTTTAATAGAGACTATTAGGTAAGCTTAAGAATTGGCTATGCTACCAGTCCTTAAAACGCTTCAAAATGTCTGTTGCTTGAGTTTTAATCAGACCCCAGCTTTGTGGTGTTGACTGACATGTCACAGGGGTTTCCTCATGGATTTCACACAAACAAAAACACAACTACAATCTTCCCCCAAAAGACTTCTTCTGGGTGCTGTGTCCAGCCCTGCCTGTCCCTCAATATAAACAATTTTTTAAAAAATTCTTAGTTACTCGTAGCTTCTTGGTTCAGATTCAGTTACAGTCCATGGGTCTGATGTTTGCTTTTAAAGTTCTGTGAGATCTTGACTCCAGCTATTTAGGAGGCTTCTTCCAAACCAATCACCACAACAGGTGAGATGAGCTCAGCCCCCTTGGCTGTCACCACCTTGTTTTTCGGATATGAAAACAGACTGTTCTGATCTTTGTCTTTGTCTCCAATATATGTCATCTGGAAGAATGTAATCACTTTCAGAACATGATGCAATGGATTTTTTTGCATGGTTTGGTTGTACAGTGAGCGTTGTTTTGGTTTGGTGTTCTGGGGTTTTTTTGCACTGCAGATGCGCTTCCACAGTCTCATTTAGCTCGGCAAATAATTTTAAAGCTGTCCTAAGTCCTTCTGGCTGAATTCAAAGATACGTGTAAAATGTTTAAATCTAATGGAGTCAAAATTGGTGTAATTTACCCTTCCTTTGGGACTCCTGTAAATTACACAATATAATTCTGCTCTTACTGCACAATATAATTTCCCTCTTACTGACACATAATTTAAAACTTTTTTGCACATTGACTTTAAATTCGGCATTATACACTTTTAATAAATACAAGACAAGTAATCTCAAGTACACTACATGTAATAAAATACCTTTTGTAAAATATTAACCCTACACACAGACTAGCAAGGTAAAGGCCATGCTACTCACAACATACCACTAAACCACTAATGCATTTTGTGTTTCTCTGGATACGCTTTAGTTCAAGTGTGTTCACTAGCATACTGATCCACCTTTCATTTTCCCCTATTCACCACTGCTTAGGATTTCTCAAACAGCAAGAGCACTGTAAACTGTTTTTCCATTTCACTTGAAAGGTACTGAGAAAAAGCATTAGAGTAAGACTACTGCTAATAAGGGGAGAGGGGGAGAGGGAGAGAGACTATTCTCAAAACAAATGTCTGTGGTAACTGGAAATCAAGTCGGTAACAGGAGATTAGGTTTTTGTTTCTAGAACACCAGCACAAACCTGGCTAAAAAAAAAACAAAAAAAAAAACCCCCAAAAACCAAAAAAACCCACAACTTAACTGCACACGGGGCGGGGGGGGGGGGGGGGGGGGGCCAAAAAAAAAAAGAAAAAAAAAAAAGAGAGAGAAAAAAAAAAGACCACCACTTGCATGCTAATTTAGCAAGATAAGCCTCCTTAAGGAAGGAAAAACTAGGCCGAACAAACCTGCGGGACAAAATGCATCGCTGAAACGGGCCTCTACTAAAACTGTCAGCAAATATGCTCCCTCAAAACCCTAGAAAAAGCTGAAGAGACTCGGACCCCTCGTTCTCTTCACAGCCATCGTGTTAAAATGCTCTTCTTGAAACAGGAAGGAGTCCTTTCTTATTGTTGCTTTCGATAGTGTAATATCAGAAGTGTGACCACAGTAAATCAGTATGTTACGATATTGAAATGCCATCACATTGTCTAACTTCCCTTCTTGTCTTTTTTAACACAAAGTATTTTTTTCTTTAAGCTCCAAGCCCTCATCTTTGTGTCTGAGATGCTCTCCTGTCTGACAACAGCAATTTAGAAGAGTTAACTTTTATCGTTCATTCTGCTGTGTAACTTTCCCCTTCAAATTTCTTTATCTGCCCTCTGAGCTCATCTGAACTTTCATGTTCTCCCAGCATGCAGGCTTGCATTCAAAACTATGTCTAATAGACCAAATAAGAGGTTAATAAGAAGTGGCAACAGAAAGAAAAAATACAATCCCTGGTAACTGATAAGAATGACAGTGGCAGCCCTTTATTGTTTGTCTTCAAATATAGAGTTAAAGATCTTTAAAAAACTAAATTTTGACGCCTTTGAAAAGAAAGAAGCACAAAATAACAACAGGGGGTTATTGCCTGCCAGCCACAGGGGAGAAGCTCCATAATTCTTATTCTCCCTTTTGAAGGCTGTTAGAAATCTGATTCAAAAAAGCAACAGCAGAAGGAGAAAGCCTCTTGAGGCTATCGCCATTTCCTGTGATCATGCATAATGCGTTTCAAAAGTGGGTTTTTACCAATTCTGTTGATCAATTGCACCTCCTTCATATTCCCTCTTTTTTCTGCTGTGTTTACATCTGATGTGACTCAATGACAAGCGCTGTCTGAGACTGTGAAACAGACCTGTCATGTTGATTTATGGGCGCATCAAACCACGACTTGTCCAAACTGAAGCTCGCAGTTCATTAATTAGAGAGTTGTGACTTTGAAGTCAGCTTTCAGACTGTGGTTTTTAACATTTGGCTTAATTTATATGCTCTTGAATGTGGATCTCTAAGGAAAAAACTGAAATTCCCTTCTTGTCTTTGAACTTCTTTTGACCGCACAATAATCATTTCTTTGTCCAGAGTGATGCCTGCATCCCAGAGTCATTAACGCGCATTGAACTGCCACTGATGAGTAAGCCCTACTGAATTAGAAAAACAGCCAGCAAAACAAAGCTGAGAGCATTCTGCACAGTGATATCTCACAATTACATGCCTTCCCTCCCTGTGCCATTTCCATTTTAATTACTGTTAGTCCTTTAGATTTACATTTTAGACACTTTTTAATCTGTTCCCTTTTTATTATAGTGGCGCCCGTAAGCGCGCTATGGTTAAGGTTGTGTCAGCGTTTCCATTATAAACCCCCCTATTTTCAGGGGTTTATAACTCAGCTGGAAAAATTCACTCTGGGTTGAAACTTGGCACAGGTGGCACGATTTGCCAAAATTTCAAGGGGGAGGGGGCAGAAATTGGTGCGTGCTTCGAGCAGCCCCACTCGTGAAGTGACACACAAGTGCTGCCGCTATCTCAGGACATCACGCAGCATCTCGTGCCAAGAGGCAGCTTTCTAGGATCTACCTAAGCCAGCACTGATGTCAGATGAAACATGAAAGTTTCAAACTCCTTGTGACTAGAGATGTGAACTCAAGGGCCTTAAAAAGAGATGTAATTGCAGCAAAATTAAATTTAAGCACACCAACAGCAACAAACAAAGTTTAGGATGTGATGGGTACTTTGAAGGGAACGTGTATTTAAAGGGCAGCCAGAAACTACCCTGGCCTGTCCCGCTCCTGCCACGGACCGCCGTGGCATCAAAGGGAGGTCTCCCGCCACCACGTCGCGAACGGGCAGCGTTCCCGCGCTACCTCTGCCTCTCAGACCTTGCTTCTCGGCGTCACCGCCGGTGCTGCTCCAGTATGGTCCCTCCTGCTAAGCCCATGCTGCGAGGAACGTGCGACGGGAACCCCTCTGGTTGGAAACTGAAAGCCCAAACTCAATGTCTCTTGGCATTCTGCCCTCTTCAGAGAGGACAGCACCATATCTGGGCCTGCTGCCTTGCCCCCTCCCCTTTACAACATAACTAACTTCCAAAAGCACTCTCCCAAGATACAAGTCTAGATGCTTGCTCCAGTACTCATACCGAACATGAAGGCATAGTCCCCTGCTATAAAATATGTGGCAGCAAGCAAATGGAAAGCACAGGAAAATACAGGCGAAAACAGGACAATAACTCTAAATCTGAAAGCTGAGACCCGATAGAGTCAGTTCAGTTGTGCAATCATTTATAAGATGAATGACAGTTTAATAGCCACTAGACAGTCCCCAGGGATCTGCGGTTTGAAAGTAAAATGGGTATTGTCTGTACCTCTTTAGGCTGTTTTCCAGCATGTTGTTGCTGTAAAAGTTGAAGCTGCAACTGTTCCTGTTGTTTCTTATAAAACTCTTGAAGCTGCTGCTACAAAGAAAAGGAAAGATGGTAAGTAACAAAGCGGAGAGCCAATTCAGTGTCCCTTTTGGTGTAACACACAAACTGTGATTTGAAAAATAGCATCCTTTTATCTGTAATGGTCTGACCTTTAGTATGAAACTCAACAATAAATTCAGTGCACACTGACTATTCTTGGCATTATCGTTTGAAAAGTAATCTCCAAAATGAACTGATGAAAAACATACCATTTTCTACACAAACTAATTAAAATAAGGCAAGGAATGACCTTTGATTGTAACAACAAAGCCAAAATGCCCTTGCTGAGAGAGCCTGGCGAATCTCTGTTGTGAAACACACATGCTTTCTAAATGATAGGGTTTGACTGTATTAAGTGTGTTCAATACATGCACAGACATCCTGGGAAATACTCTCCTCCTCCCCGCTCCCCAGATATGCTCCGCTCAGGCAGCGCTCCGGCACGGGCAGGAGGGAGCGTGGCAGCCAGGAGGGAGCGCGTAAGGTCGGGCTGGGGTGGATGCTGACGCCCACCCGGGATTCATGAGCCCCCGCTGTGCCGTACCCTACGGTAACGGAGCCTCGGGGCTTGTCGGTGGCCAGCTTTCAGCTGAAAAAGGACCGTGGGCTGTGAGAAACACTGACACACCGCACGGCCTGCGTTGGCTGAAATCAAACAGATTAAGGCTTGCAAACCTCTTCGCTTTTATTGCCACCATTTCCATAGTCCTTTACGGTTCCAGATGGACACAGTAAGGTCTAAAATGGGAAGCACCACCCTACTACCTTGTTTATTCCAATTAGTCAGGGCACGCCATGCTTTCTGGGGGATGCAGCAAAAGCAGCAGGGACATCTGCCGAAGTCCTGACACTTAAGTATGCATCTGTATTATTTAGCTGATCTTGGAAACACTCCTAGCACTGCTCCCTGCATTTGTTTCCAGTAGCTATTTCTAGAATTGAAAACAAGAGAGCAGTCAGTTCATCTCAGAGCACGGCTGCTCCGAGGTTCAGACCCGAGATGTGGGCAGTTTCTTTCCCCAGGAACATTCTGGGAGGCGAAGCCCTCCGGTATCCCTAGGGGCCCCACCTGAGCAGCTGTGAAGGAAACAATTACCTGTTGAAGCATGAGTGCCTGCTGCTGTTGGAGCAGGACTTGGAGTTGCTGGGGAGTTAGCACTTGTTGCTGTAGGATCTGCTGCATTTGCTGGGGAGTGATCACTTGAGGTGTCATCATAGCCACCGACACTGGAACCTGAAGCGTGAGAGAAGAGCAAAGAGGGGGTGGTCAGAGCACATCGCCGCAGCTCCAACGTGCCGCCCGCCATCCCCGCACCAGAGGAGCCCGCGGCCGGCATCGAGGGTGCCGAAGGCGAGAGAGTCCTTACAGCCCACCACAGCAGGCACAGAGGTACCGACCACATTCTCCTGGCGACTAAATTCCCCTTTTGCGAAACATTATTGCAATGGGAGTTCTTTAAAGCAAGCAATATGGTAAGCCCTGTTAAGATTTATTTATTTTTACAAGAAACCATCAACTGGGTCCTTTCCCTCCCAGAAAGCCCTTGCCTTCCGTACAGAAATCCAACAGCCGAGTATCCCGCGCTGATGGGATCTAGACCCTATTACGACAGGTTTTTAAGAAAATTGAAGGAAAGCTCAGTGATGTGAATAACAGCACTAGACTCCTATGCAATTTTAACAGAAAGGCCCTACCACGATGTCTTTACCATTCCATATTCACCCAGCATACAGATGTCTTCAATTCTTTCGTATTATGTGAGATACCATTAAAAGCCGCTTTCCATGACATTTCAGTGACAAACAGCTACAGTGATGAACTTGATAGCATTTCATATTTGCAACTGTTAACACGTTTCTGCACGGGCATCTTTGCAAGGAACCTGTACACTGTATCTGAAAGGATGATGTCTTGTTCAGATAAAACACTGACATTAAAATGACAGGCTGTCTTGGCCAAGGTTACACAAATTGTATTCAAGCGGATACCTAATGACAATGCTATGAATTCTGCAAGCTTTCTAGAATGTAATTTAGCTATTCAAAATAATCACTGCACTTGTGTTTAATTTGCAGACTACATGAGAACCATTTTGTCAGTCCTAGTAATGCAAGAAGACTATTTCCCTAGAAACCCACCCCTCTATCCTCCACCCCAAAAAAGGAAAAGAAAAGGAAGAAAAAAAAAAAACAATAGAGGGAAAGACAAAACCCATATGAATTTTAACAGTAATATTTAAGCACCTTACTTTTCTATAGTTTCAAATCAAATACATGACAGCACAAAACTAAAAGCAGTAAAGGATATACTTTGCTAAAAAGGATCTCCTGTCATCTCATGTATTACAATAAAAGGTAATAATATGTTTAGCACTTTTTCTGTGCACCACTTTTTAAAAAATCAGCAGACAATAGCTGATCAGAAGATAAAGGAGTTAAAAAAAAATCTTCCAGTGTAGTAGTAAGCAAGAGAGAAATGCAGTATTAATTTTATGTAACATAATGTCTTAATATGCAGTTTATCTTGACTTTTTCACATGATTTGTCCTGTCATTTGCATAGCAAGCTCTCATTCCTAATTTCACAGTCATTATGCACTGATGTCCTGATTTCTCAGCATCACTAATTTTGATGAACTAAAAATGGTTCCTGAAGGTCAGACGCATGTACACTGCACACCTCCCCGTGTTGTTGTGTACATGTTGTGTGCCAGGGCCAGACGCTGCCTTGGAAACATTTGTCTGAGCAAAGTCTACTAAAGGCTCGCACACCTCCGACATCCCATTAGCGCACTCCCCGTGGCACAGCGCGTTCCCATATATCTTACGTGGTCCAGGCCGGTGTCAACGCAGGCAAATGGAGATTTAATTATGGGTCAAACGCCAGTCCCACCGAAGCCAGCGGCTGTTCTGCCGTGGCTGGTGTTGCATGCCCAAGCCACCGGCTGGCCACCGCCTCGCCATGCAGGACCAGCTCCGAGGACACTGAGTCATCAGGATGGGTAATCCCATTAATTCAGAATATCTTAATCCACAGTCTTTTTAAAAACTTCTCTGGGAGTAGAAAATTATTTAATTAAATACTGCCGTCACTATCTTCGCCCCGAAGCATGACTCACCTTCATTATTCTCATCTCCAGAGAAGTTTACTTTACCCTCGGGTTTGTACTACCTTTCATTGAAGTTGGACCGAGCAAACAGAAGAGGAAGCATGTTTAAGTATGTTTTCGGTGCCCTTCTTGGAAGGTAGACAACACAAATACTCTTCAGTCAGATTTATGACGACAAGCAGGGATACAGACAGGAATAGGGTGGGGTGCTGTAAACCCTACACATCGGTGATTAATACGAAGGGCCGCATTCTGCCGTCAGCTATGCAGAGACAACTCCCATTCACTTCCATGGCTTTTTTGCATGTTTATCTTGGTATAAATCTAAGGATTTGGCCCTACCTTTGAAAACTGGCCATGTACCTTCCGGTGAAGAATCTCCTAGCTGCACGCTCTTTGCTAGAACAGAAGCACTTACTTAACCAGAAAGAAAAAAAAATATTTTACATATATTTTATATACATATATATATATGTATGGCACACCTAGGAGTACAAGTTTGTGTTGATCCGTTCCACTTCATTTTACCATCTGAAACCACATTTTCACACCACATCTGCGCCTCTAAAGAAGGTCCTGACTTCCATTTATAAACACGGCTAACAGCCACATTTAGTCAAAGTTTGTGCTTCAGCTTATCACGAAAGCACCTTACGGAAACCTTTTACAAACAAATTCAAATAAAGCAGAAACTACCGTGTATAAAAAAGACATGCGCGCCCCAGACAAGCGTGGGCACACGTACGGTTTGAAGACTTTAAATAGTTAAGAATGATGGCCTATATATCCACTCTCTTAACTCCCAACGTCCAACTTTTTCATGTAGCTAGTCCCTGGTAATACTAGGAATCAAAGGGCATGCAGCACCAGCAATAGGCTATTATAGCCCACACTTTATTACCCATTACTACCGAGGTCATTAGCGGTAAGAGTGATTGTACCGGTCTTAACCTATTGATCATTGTAACTACTATCATTTAATCCCGTGTTGAATGTCTGGAAAGCTGCTAAAGGCACACAAGAGAGAGTGCTTTAGCGATGAGAAATATAGCCAAAGCTTGGAAATTACACTTTGATTCATAAAATCTAGCCAGTGGTTTAAATCAATAGTATTTAAAACAGTCATGTAAGTTCTTAACTACAGCTCTCTAATATTTATGGGTCCCTTTTTGAGTGTATTCAGTCAAAACTAAACTTTATTTTAGATACTGTGCAATATACTTTACATTACGTTAGATAAAAAATATTTATTTCTGATATTTTGTCTGATAGTAAATGAAACCTCAACTGAAGGCTATAAATTAATTTTAGATTTCTCTCTCTCAGATGTCAACTTAAATGTGTTGCCAAAAAAAATTACAAACCAACTTTAAAAATGGCTTAACTGTTTAAGTACATGAAAATGAGCGTGTTTTATGAGTTAACAATGAATCACAGAAGGCAGTTTATGAAGAACTAAAATAATTCTGTCTTACTGCCTTCAGGGAGTTGAAGTTCAAATTAAACTACTGGCAGATATATTTAAAGAATGCTAAGTTAGCATGCAGAGCATCTTTTTTTAAGTTGTTTATTCCTATTTTCCACATGAAACACGATTGTTGTTATTGATATGATTAATGAACTACTTTTGGTGTTGTTGACTGATAACAATAGGGTGTGGTAGATACCCAGCTGCATGTAAGCCTGGCAGCAAAGGTAAAAATACAGCTGCAATTTGGCTTTCGGAGCTGTACTAGTATAGACCTGCTGACATGCTAATACCATCAACGGCAAAAAATGTCTTTAATACTCACAATTGTTTTCAGACATTATTTCTCCCAGGGTTTTGCCTGCTGTTCCTCCGAATCCCCCAAAGCCCTCCCATCCCCTGCAGTCCCCTCCGCTACCCCCAGTTTCAAGCTCTGCAAACACACCGTATTTTGGCGAGACCGACCAAGGAAAACTTCCCACAAACTTGGGCCAAGTTCACCTTTCACTTCACAGCGGAGTTACAGCAGGGATGCATTTGTCACTCCTGCATACAACCCAGACAAGGGTCACGGGGATGAAAATGATTTAGTCCTATTTAATCATCTCCATTCCCCCATTTTCAGTGATATTAATATAATTAAATACTAGCTAAATAATTTCAAGTAGTTTAATCTTGTATGAAGTGAAGAAAAAAAAAAAAAAAAGAATGCCATTTTCACACAATGTGCCTTCGGTGTTGGATACGGTTGTGGTTCTGTTAACTGTTAGCAGGCATGCATGGAAGATGGGGAGGATTTCCTTAATTCATAAGGAATAACTCTGCCAGAAAATCCTTTTCTCCTGCGATGTATGTTCAAACTTGATTTCAGTAAGACCTCATGCCAGGCACCTTGGATTTCCAAAAGCAATTCTTCGGTTAAAGATTTTGTGATAAAAGTTAAACGGAGCAAAACATAGCTGAACACAGAAAGAGCAAGTCGCTGAGGAACAGTTAAAAATACTGGGCTACAAATAAAAATAGATACGGCTAGGCAAAAACAAACAATTAACTTGAGCTGTCTTATTAGAAAGCTATTATGTGCAATGCATTTGAAATGTAAAAAAATCTCAGCCGAAACAATGCAAAACAGCTTTGCTCCTGCCACAGAGGAGGATAAACCACTGATACACCGGCAAACAGAGCAGCACGATGCCACAAGCCAGAGCAGAGCCCAGCAAAAGAAGTGCTGAAGGCAGGACCTGCTTCCATCCCGAGACTATAACATCGCCGACATAGTATTTCATCCTCCAAAATAACAACAAAAAAATGCTGCTGTTAGAATTATTCACGCAGAAACTGCAATGCTGTTTCATTATGCAAAATGGAATCTCTCCTAGACTTAGTTATTTTGCCATAATACAGTACAACACATTAAGACAGGTAACGTTTATTATATTAATGTAAAATCAGCTAAGTAGTCTGCCATTAGCATAACTGTTCTCCCCGTAACAATACCACTCCCTATTAAAAGAGACAGGGGGGAAACCCTCTTTAAAATTAAATTAGCATTTTATTATTATAATTTTGTTTATTGTATTTTATCAGGAGGGAAGATCTCCCTTTGACCCACGGAAGGCAGTACGATGGGCTATGCTGACATTCCCCGGCATGTCAGGATGTCTGCTGTCTTCAGTATTCTCTTCTAGCTAAGGAAAAACGGGAATATTTTTTTATTTGTTTACAGAATGAAACATCTGATCTTATCTACCACTTCTCATGCATACCAGGTTTCTCACTAAGTGCCAGGATAATTGTTTCTGCTATAATAAATACCCATTTAATTTGCATAAAAATATAAAGTTTACATAAATTAAATCCTTTCTACAACTAACATTTGTCAAATAGAGACTAAACCAGAACACACGCAACCAAATACTCATTTAATAAGCTGAGTGAGATTTCAACCTCAAGATTATCATCATCATTTTTCACATTTTAAAAAGTTATCATTTTTGTTTCCCGCTCCAGCATGTAAGTAAAAATTATAACCTGCTGTACATGGTTCTGAACAGTGGTGATATTTTATAATGATTCAGTTAAAAAAAAAAAAATCCCTATTTTTTCCCAGAGTTTAAGAAAGGAAATGTTAGCTCAACATATTCTGCCAAAAAAGCCTCAAATAAACCAAAAGCAATCCTGCTTAGAAACATCCAAAATACCCCTAAAGCCCTTGAAAACCCCTTGAAACCCTCTCTCCCCCAAACACCCTTAATATACTGAGAATGATCATCATGTCAGACTCCTTACACTTGTGTATTAATTCATACGTACATTAAGGAGAGCTTAATTAAATAATAAAAGAGCGCGACTGAACCGGCAACATACAATATGCCTAGAATTTCATGTGAGCAAAAAGGAAGTGTTATACAGAGGGGCTTTTTTTTTTTTTCCCCTATGGCAGATTTTTATCAAGAACTGCAACTCCCGACAGAGATTTCTAGGGAAGGATGAGCCCTCTCTCTACTGCCCGAGTATTTTCTCCTGCAAGACTTGAGCCCATAGCTGCCTGCTCTTCAATCTTGTGGCATTTGAGAAGACATATATTGTCCTGGCCAGCTGAAAAAATTAGTGAGGTCTTGAAAAATATTCACCTGGTTAAATCATGCTATTTATTTCCCATACGAAACAGAGCTCTGCTTAAACACTCAGTTGGGCTTTGCCACTCTCGTTGCAAGTGTAGCCTTTATAACAGTTGTAAACTTTATTTCCTTAAAATGTACAGTTATTCACACCTACGGCAGACACCTACAGCTGAACATCACAGCTAAGCACAGCGGTGCAAATTAGATTCTAATGAGAAAACATCAGTTGCTTCTTTGACAATCTTGCCATTCACTGATTTACTTCTAATGAAGACACACTCCAACCAGCAAGCTCACCGTGTTAAAGGTCAAAGCACGTTCAAAAAAATGCCTCACAAAATCAAGGCAAATGGGAAACCCGTAAAGAAACCTTCTCATAAAGTGGCTTGGCAATTAGAGTAATTGTGCAAAAAGCCGTCTTCGGTAAAAAGTAAAAGAAATTAAGCTGCCACTACTGTAACAGGTTAGATGAAAATCAAAATTTAATGTATTCTCCCTTGTGTCATCTTGTTTTGTCAAGACATCAAATAGAATTGGAAAGTACAAAATAACAAGCCCTTGAGAAATCACAGAAGCCGACCTTTTTGATGTTGTTGGTTTACCTTGTTCTCAGTTATTTGAACAATGATGTTTCAGATTTAAGGGCAAGATAAAGCTTAAAAATTAAAACCCGTTGTCAGTTTGGGGGGGGGGAGGGGGTGTTGTCCCTCCCAAATAACAGAGCATCTTACCTAATCAATGAAGGCAAATCTGTCCGAAACTAGTGCATAGAGCAACTAGCAATTCCACTTACTTGTTCAATATTCAGTCTGGGTTTTCTAACATTCACTCAACTTCAGTACAAACTACAGATCCTCCTGCTAGCAGAGGACTGTGCTGGAAAGGTAAAAAAAAAAAAAAAGGCTGCGGAAGAGAGATTTGCCAGTGCTGCTTCTCTCCTCGATCTCTACACGGCCACTTTAGATCTGCAGATGAGTGCATGATGTGTTTTCTTCCCTTTCCTTATAACTGGAAAGTGAAGCTGAGCAAGCAAGCACCTTATAAAAACAAAACAGTACAGGACATTTTAACTGAACTACAGCAAAGTAGTTTCCAGTAATGCAGTTCTGCTTTCAATAAAACAAACAAACTGCTTAAAACCAGCCAAGCCTTTCACCAAACAATAACAAATTTAGCTTATAGTGTCAGGACTTTCCCACAATCTAGTTTTGCAGGTGTTGATAGAACTACCCCTGCTACCGCTGTTCCCTAGCAAAGACGGGAGAAAACAACATCAGTAAGTTATCTTGCTACTGGGAAACATTTCATAAAGTAAATCCAAGTGCTGTGTCCCTCCAGCTTAGGTTTCTCTACAGCAGCTCTAAAATAACTAAGAAATGCAGAGCAAGAAAGCACAAGAGCTTTGCAACTCCTTAAACTTCTGAATGCAAAAATCCTTCTCCCCTTACCTTGCCTTCAGCTGCCCAGGGCACACCATCACAAATACAGAAACCAAAGCATTTTACAACAAAACAGCAGTTTGTTTAGCTTCAGTATTTTAAAAACAACATGATTCTCAAGCAACATCAGTGCTTGAGCACTGCCAGGTTGAAACGCTGCGTAAGAAATCGCTCTGACTGCCCTACATCACTTTCAATGCCTAAAAATCCCCTTTAACCTTCTCCACACAACTGTTGCGACCCTTTTCTTCCTTGCACACAACTAAAATCAACTCAACTTGTGCAGATGTCAAAGCCCACCGTCCATTAGTGCAATAATCCATCTGTGACCCATTACAACCCAGGGGCGATACGTTACGACTCCACAGTGGGCTCTGGTAACTACTTACGCCCCAGCATAAATTTCCGCGTGGGGCTACGAGTTACACTTTTAAAATGCGTCAAGGGCTCATCCAGTTGTAGAACAACGTGAGGCACCCACACCTTCCTATGAGCAGCGAGATCCCCAGAAAGCCAACGCTGGGATTTCATTTCTTCCCTGTCAATCCCATTATATTTATGACTTCTCTTTAGTTCAGCTAAGTGACTGGTCAGAGCATGTCTCAGAGCTTTTATTTTTTTTTAAAGCAAAAATAACACTGCTTAAAAAAGGCAGGGCACAATGGTACAGCACAGTAAAGTGTATGTTAAACAATACCAAAAAAAAAAGCCCAACTGTAGCAAACAAAAAAATTTCAAAGCAGCCCTATCATAAGCTTTCTGATGATTTATGGTTTACCAACTCAGCAAGGTTACGCAACACTGCATGCCTTTAGATGCATTATTTGAGTCAGTTGAGATTTAATTAAGATCACAGCCTCCAAAATCCCTGTCAAATGAAAATTCACAGAAGACAATACACTATATATCCTCATGCAGATAGTCTCCATTCCATGCTCTGGAATAACATAAGTTAATCCTCGTTTCTATGGTGGCAGACAAAAGTTCACTAATTTTGTTTTCTTTTGACACTTGTGTTGTTTTCTGGTTTATGTCATGAGATCATTCCCTTTTGAGAAGGGGAGGGGAGCTGATATAGGGGGAGAGGAGGGAGAGCAATATGTCTGAATATGGCAGCAGATGTATTTTGACATTCTCACAGCTCTGCCGTGATGTCATCAAGTTTTCATATAATTAACCCCTGCCAGTAAGAGCATCATTTCATGACATCTGTCCATTGGGAAGAAGAGGAAGGAGTCAGGGACAAAACATGAAAAGTGCCTCAATCTTGCTCTCACGCTAAAACCAAAATCAAACAAAATTAAATTAAGGCTACAAAATAGCATTCGCATCTTCCATATCACCGACTGGCTTTTCCCAATTCATTATCTGCCCCAGCTGCCTCCTCACCTCGGCGGTGCTCTGAAACCACACGCCACGCACGCCCAGCTCATCGCCAGCGCCTTCTCCTCCTGACGGTCCTGGTGTAGCGTGACCCCTTCGCTCTACAGTCCAATTCCTCTACATGCTGGACACGAGCACATTAAATAAAACAGTATTTCTTACCGGGAAACTGCTAGAACTTTACCTCATTCCAGTGTATTTCTATTTGCATTATCTTAATATCTGCTTGCTTATCTCATGGTTTAGAAATGACAGGTGCTAGCGGTCTTTTGTTTGACAGGCCACTACACAAATAACTGTCTTGCCTGAAAGGGCTAATGCACTACTAATGAACAATAAATCAACTTTGATTATAAAGTGTCAGACCAATCAGTTTGCAGTTCGGCTCTATCATAGTCTAGGCCAAGGCAGCTACTCTGTTTAGGCAGGACTTGGGTTTCATCTCTGCAGCCTTATCAATGAAATTTTTTGGAAGTAGTCACAGGAGATCACTGAAAGCCCTCTGACAGCTGATTTTCCACTGGCTGCAAGAAGAGCAGAGTGCCTGCTTTTAGAGACTTCCCAGGCTGCTACTGCAATAAATACACAATCAACAAAAGCCATTTCTTAACCAGACAGAAGCGCACTCCAATGACATACTCACATACAAACACGTATTTTAGCCGTGACTTTCGAAAAAGCTAAAAGCAAACAGAATTGCTTTTTAACTTGATGTAAAGATGCATAAGATGCCTGAAAGCTCTGCACAGTAAACGTACTTATGAGGGGCCCGATCCGGCAAATACTAATTTAGCAGGCAGAATGCTTACTGCTTCAGGGGGAAAGAGAGGGAGAGAGATTCCTCTCCTATTATAGCTATTGCACACGCACAAGTCATTCCAGGATTGGGTCCGGGAGCATCAGGCATGAAAATTAGCTTTGATCCAAATGAAAACGATTTTAACATTTCAGTTTATTCATAAAAAGGCAAATTACCCTGCGTAAGTCACTTTTTGTTAGAAATAAACTTTATGGATTTATTGTAGTTAGCAATTCAATGCTCATTGCTAGAATAAATCCAACCATTTCGTTTTCATAAACAGAACTTAGTCACCCCGAATGATTCACATTTCCTGCCACCAAACTTGTTTTTTACTTAAAAATATAAAATGGTAGCGCTTCAAACGCCGGCCCATGCACCAAGACAACCGTGTCACATTATCGAGTGGCTTTTCCCTACCACCAGTACAAGGACAAGTCGAACCCCTCAGTGTTTTGTAAAACAAGCTGGCTTTGAAGGAGTTAATTCCAAAGAGGAAGAGTGTATATGCACTTTGCTCTAAACTTACCACCCACTTCCTAAGGGTTCCCTCCTCCTCCCCCCACCCCACCCCCCGAAAAATCATCTCATTTGCACTGAAATACTGGCTCGCAGGGCTGACACTTAACTCTGCTGCATTTAGATCCCGTTACATTTATTTCACTGGGGTTCATAACACTAGTCAATGTCAAAACCAAAGCTCACTCACTTAATCTCCCCCTGGTAAATTGACTGGCGAACCCATCCAGCACTCCCGGTTCCTGACATTTAAACCTGACAAAAGTATTTTATCCGGCTCTGTGCACTTTCCCTCCTTCCTCGCTCTTCTTCAAAAACTCCAGCACTGGAGTAAAAACTGCCCGGCCAGCTACGCGCACCCGAACTGTCAGAACAAAAGAGAGGCAAGGCACAAAACAAACCTAACGAGTTTTAAAAACCTCCAGCAAGTTGCGAAGCGCGCAGGCGGTACCTCCCTCCTCTCACACCGCGGGACCGGCCGCCAAACTCAGACCCCGACAGGAGGAGGCGGGACCGCGACGGCTGGAGCATCGTTCGGCTGCTCCAGCCTCTTTCCGCCAGTTTGGGAGCGGGCCTGCACCCCCCCCCCACCCCCCCCCACCCCCGGCACCCACCTGGGCGG
>JAVKLA010000073.1:24336276-24392429 GCA_034782735.1 Sagittarius serpentarius
GGGGGGACCAAAACAAAAAAAACAAAAACACAACAATGAAAAAACCCCACCCTCAAATCAAGAAAACCTACAGCTTTCTAACCAGAAACACTATTTCAGGATTTAGGATACATGATAGCTTGCACTGAATCTTCAAACTGGGAAATGCAGATTTTAACACTACTTGGTAAACAAGGAAATTCTAGCAGAATAGGTGTCCAGAGTCCCTAATTTGGATTTCAACTAATATTTAAACACAATCTAGTCTCATGCCTATGTATTACTTTCAAATTTATTTTTAAAAAAGCATCTAATCATCAGAAAAATCACGTCACAGGCATAAAAATGGCCCTAGAGGACTCCTCACCAAAAATTCCAAACAAGAGAACAATGCAGCTACAAGTGTTTTCTGGCTTGGCAGTCACTTTTCCACTTTTTGCAAGTTTTGCCACATATTTATCAGAAGAGGATGTTGTTCTACTTGTAAAAAACTCTCATTTTGATATTTTATTTTTAGTTGCCTATTAAAGTGCCACAGACATTAGGCATCCATATATAAACAACATCAATTCAAAACCAGTCTCATCAGATCCACAGATCAACTTGTCATCAGCATGTAAAGAGGCACAAACCCTCCACCTTTTCACATAGCTCAAGTCTGGACATAATTTTCCTCTTCTTAAAGTGCAAATTGTACCAACCCCTACGTAATACATGCGGACTCTACAGGAACTTTACAGTTTTTCTTTGTTGTGATATGGTATCTTTCTAAATTTCAACTTACAACTGCTGTTCAGTCTCTCATATCAGGAAACACATTTCATGTTTCTCACTCTTGAAAGACAAAACTCTTTCCTCTAATATTTAGTTAAAAGTCTTTCCTATTTTTCATGATGCTTCAATTTGAAACTCTACCTTTGGACACGGAAGAACTACACTAGAGTGGAGTTCTAATTATACTAGAATGGAGCTCTATATCCAAAATCCAGTGGAGTATTTCGGAGTATTTGAATGAGATATGTGATGTGACAACACAGAACTTCTAGTAAACAAGATGGGAAAAAAAATTGACCACCATTTACTCACATAAGAATAATTAATGTTAATAACACTTACCGAACTAATATTCTGTTGATTTTTCTTTACTCTTTCAATCTCTGGAGTCTCTTTTACAGCTGTGCCAGCTCCTACTTCCTTCTTATAAAACACCTTCATTTCCCCAAAACAAGAAGTAATTATGAGACTGTTAGCAATGCAAGTACAAGTTCTCATAAAAGGGCTGGGCAATTTTCCAAGTTCTAAATTAGTCTGACTATAAATCTCACTAAGAAAGCAAATACTTGAATTTTTCATAAATCAGACCAATTATCAATAACTATAATGACATTCTGTTTGTTTTCAACTGTAACCCGGATAATGTATTATCATCCTTTAGACTGACCTCAAACATTTGTAAGTATTTGTAATGATAGTTTTAACTTTGGAAATAATACTGAAATTTAGATCATAATCTATAAACGTTTACAAATCCAACTTTGTGTTTGAGTAATCTCATCCATTTCAATATAATTGAACGTGTATGTACATGCAAGATTTTAATTGTATTTTTAATCTTCAGATCTTAAAATACTCTGAGAAATGAACAGATATTATTATTTCTAATTTAACAAACTAGAAAATTGACATATTCATGACAAAATAACCAGAACAGCCAGAACTACAATCCAAGTCACGCAATTTTTTACTTCTGGGATCAAGCCAGAAAGCTGAGGACTGCATCTAAAAACAAAGCTCAATTCTGAAAAGATACACATACTGTTTCTATAATTCTCCTCTCTATTTCAATTGTTTCAGTAAAGGAAAAAACACAAAGCGCATCAGTAGAATCAATCATTCAAAGTTACTGAAAGAGACAGTAAATAACTGCTCCACAAATTCCAAATGTGGCTATAATTTAAATAACCATGGAGCACCAGTTCATGATGCAAAACTCCTAAAGAAGTTTTATCTGAATTTCAGTATTTGGTGTCACAGCTGTTGCCATTCCAGTAAGTATTTCCAGGCTAGTAGTGTAAAAACAAGTCTGATGCTGGAGTTTGTAAAATAAATCTTTACCATTTAGTATCTCTGCCTTTCTTAAACCAAAATTTATTTAACTTTTTTTTTCCTATCAATAAACCTTGAACAGTAAAACATCATTCTTGGTGCATTTCTCCTACTTCCTTGAAGCCCTCTGTAACCCAGGGTGACTAGTACTGCCAAATATTCTAGAGGAGAGTGAATTATTTATGTCCACAACTCATATTCAGAAAACCTTTAACAATTTAGAATTTTATTTTACCATGTGAGAACAGAGACAGTTTATGAGTAAGAAGTTGAAAATTCTTCTGCACCAAAATGTCAGTACAAGGTAGAAAGATTTACATAGTGGACTGAACTAAAATATACTTTTCTCCTCTACCAAGGAGGGAGTGGTAAAAAATGTTGGAGCTGGGAATTCTTCTATGAAAGAGATGACTGTGCAGTAAATATCCTGTTGCAAATCATCTGCCAAATGAGCTAGTGAGCTAGAAGTAGCACTGATGTTATCTGCAGAGCTAGTCACTTTTTTTGTCCCTTAAGGCAGGAAAATACTTGAGACAAAATCCAAAAATCAGAAGCCTATTAGGGGTCATTAATTTTTTATATATTTGGCCTGCTCCCAGCTATATCTTAATTTAGTAAAAAGTAACTTACCTTTATAATCTAAATTGCACAGAATGCTGAATGATTAAAATATAGAGAAAGAAAGAAAATGATAATTCAGTCGCAGGTATAAACTGCCTTCCTACATTTGGAGGATCCAGTGCAGAAACAGAAAAAGAACGATCACAAAACAAAGCAAATACAAATCACTTCAAAGAAAAAATACTTTCTTTTCATATTATCTAGCACACTAACAAAGAGGATAATTGTCAGACTTGGCACTGAAAGCTCAGACTGGCCTACAGGGCTGCAAGGGGTTCAGATGTGTCAGAGGCTTGTCAAGGCTTAATTAAGTAGCGGAAGGTTATTATATTCCTGGTATCTAACTGTTAGCGAGTCCGCACTGCCAGACCCGCTGACCTGTTTGAGGACTTCATCAAAGGCTGTCAAAGACTGGAGCAGGGAGGAAAGCAGATTAGTAGAGGCTAGCTTGGATCCCCTCTGTTATACGGAGTTTCAGCATCACATGTTAGGATGCCAGCGACATGAGATACGGTGCTAATCACCACTGCGCCCTGCAGCAGAGCACCATTCAAAACCAAGGGGCAACAGACTACAAGGAACAAAATTGGGGCCAGTGGGCCTGTCAACAGCTCCTATTAGAAAGACGTAACTTTCAGAGGCTCTCATCTGAAGGAAGAAAAGGAGCAGGTAATGGCTGGAAGACGTTACAGGAGAGACCACTGCCTAGAGCAGCCTCAGAGACTTTTCTTCTCTCCTCTCCCCACAGGCTCTTACTCCCCTAGTGAAGCTGCAGTGATACGGGATAGCTGTAGGTAAACGCCTCTGAGAGAAACTAACTGACCTTGTACTCATGCAGAGCTGGAGAAGCTGAGAGTATCTCCAAGTTAAAGAACAACATCTGTGTCAGATAATACTGAAATACTTCAGTAACTTACATTCCTTTCTCTCAAATCATTGGCTTTATTAGTATTACTTAGTGTGCCTTAAAAAACAGACACTAACTGGACAGCCTTTGGTTCCCGAGGCTACATTTACTCCTCTTCCCTTCTCTTCTCTGTTACATTACAAGCAAAGTCAGAATGACAAACAGCAGAATTAATGGGCCCAAATAGGAAATGGAACTGAATGCATCTCAAACTGGGCAATTTTAGAAGCTCATAATTTACATTTAGGGATAAACTGAAACTTAAATCTGGCATAAAATTAAAAAATATATCCAGTATAACATAAGATCATTACACATATATGATTATGAAACCTGATCTGTTCTAATTTTATACTCAAATCTTGATGTTCTGTACATGATAGGAAACAGATGAAAAATCTTATACGCACAGTAACAAGCCTCAGATTTTTTTGTCCTTTTAAATAAAGTACTTCCTGGGGCTTGATGGAAAAAGAAAAAAAAATCTTCATTTAAAAATAACTGTGGCTTGGCAAGGTGGTATAAGTGATTTAGCAATTCAAAATAACAGTGTCACACCTAGAAAAGCTGGGTATTTTTTTTACCGAAAGAAATGAGTGATACAGCTTTTGCCAGGAAAATTATGCAAATGGCTTAAAGGACATTTACTCATAAGTTCCCTATTTCATGCCGCAGCACAAGAGAGCCTATTTAAACTGAAAAATATCTGAGAAGTTGCAAGCGAAGAGAAAAGCACTATTACTCACTGAACTGATGTTTTTCTGAGTATTTTTTATCCTTTCCATCTCTGGAGTGTCTGGGACAGCAGAATAGTTACAGAGCATCCTCTCTGCTTCATCTTTGTACATTTTCTGAAAAATAATTTTAAAATGTTTATTTCCTGCTTTCTTGGGCTCAGAATATCCAAACTGCAACAAAAGATGCTTATTGCTGATGAGCCTCAACATCCCTGTACAGTATTAATTTCAAACTCTCTCCTCGTACAGTATAAATTTCAACCTCTCTCTTCCATTATATTGTTATCATTGTCTGTGGGACACCTGACACTGTGTCCCACACTGAAAATATATAAATGTAATATATTCTCATACATATTATAGATTTTCACTGTCAGGGTATATATAAACTTCTCATTAGGTAAAGTAAAAAGACCTGTAAGTAGATGTAAACAATAAAATTCAATTTACATGGCATGACAAGCCTAAATACAAATAAGAATAGGCAGTAAGACTTTTTACTACAGGTAAATTAATTTAATATGGGTATGAAAGCCTCTACAAAGCTAGAGAAGAAGTGTTTTGAGCAATGTATGTCAAGCACTCATTGTTACACATAATTAAAACATTCAGCTTTTGAACTATGCCTACCTGGCTTGCTATTTCTGAAGCCCTTTTGACCCGTTGTATTTCAGGAGTGTATGGGCCAACTTGCATCCCTTTTCCTATAATTTCAGTCTCCAGATCCTTTTTATATTCTTTCTGAAGAAAAAAGGAGGAAAAAAACCCCATAACTAATTCTACAATTATTTGTACATGCTGTCTTCAAAGTTATTCTGATAGCACTGGTCAGACTTAAAATAAGTTCTTCAGTTTCTTTAATTTAGTGTTTTTATTGTGCACTGCTCATTCCTTTTAGCCCAAGTACGTTCGAGAAGATTTTATGTTTTTAACATCTCATTGTGTTTTACTTCCAAAGTAATCTTAAGAGACTCATTCTGTACTCACCTGGCTTACAATTTCAGAAGCTTTTTTGGCTCGTTGTATATCAGGAGTATCCGTGCCCACTCCCATTCCCTTTCCTTTAATTTCATTCTCCCAGTCTTTCCTGTACTCTTTCTGAAAAGAATAGCATTGGAAATACTCGCACGTCTGACAGCCAAATTCTCAAATTGTTCCTACTTTAATCTGTGCAAATCCACTGAACAGCATTCTTAAAACACCAAATAACTTTTGATTCAACAGCATTAGCTTTGTAGGATCTACCTACGAGACACCTATGCTGTAGCTGCTGACCAGTTAAAAAATTATTTTAACAGACTGCTTACTTCAAATCTGCTGTAGCCTTTCACATCTACCCGTCTTTGCAGCTTTGGCAGCTGCAATCACAGACACGTAGGCGAGACTTTCTCCCTCAGCTGTGCCTTGCAAGACTGGGGTCATAAGGCTTTAGCATCTCTCTAACTCTGTTTATCGTTTGGCCCTAACTAAACAAGGAGCTATTCAGACCTAAAAGCAGCAGGACCTGCAGAACACAGCCCAGGCCAGGCGTGGTTGTGAGGAACAAGCTCAACCTGCAAAAGATGATGGAAAGGTCAAAGTTCTGGGAAGTCTTGCCTTTCCCCTGTACACTGATTATGCAACTTCTAGACTCTATGCAGCTCAATGGATTAGTTATTTGGTGAAATCTGTGGTATTGCTACTGCCTAGACTGGTCACCATCTGGAATTCTCAATGACAATAATTTGTTGCATTCTGTCAAATGGAAAGTTTGCACCAGGTACAGTACTGACCGTGCTTGCAATTTCAGAAGCTTTCTTGGCTCGTCTTATCTCAGGAGTGTCAGGACCAACTTGCATGCCCTTGCCTTTAATTTCAGTTTCCAGGTCTTTCTTGTATTGTTTCTGTGAAGATAAAACCTCATACATTATATTCACAATAGCCAGAGAGGTACAGGTAGATTTTTGCACAAGAGATCCAATTTTAAGATTCAGAGTCAATCAAAAACCTCAAGAGTCACAACTCTCAAGACTCTTGGTAAGCTTTTGTCAGGAAAACACATAACAAAGGACAGGAGGAAAACTTGAGGAGATATTCACTGAATGTACAAAACTCTATCACTGAATTTTTAATTTGGCAGAGGGTGGGGGGAATGAGTCCATACAGCTTGCTACAATTATCCTCTAAAGTAAAAGGGAAGTTTAGCTCTGCAAAACATAGTGTAATAAGCTGGTACTTGGTGCCAGCCTAATCGAAACACATTTTACTCGTAAGAAAATATTTTATTTATGAAAAGACTGTATGTTAGAAATTTAATACCGTACAGAATTGTTTCCAGTGAACTTTTAGAGCAGGAAGTTGCAATTTATTCATTTAATAGGTCTTTCCTGAACCACAGACATTAGGCAACTGGCAGTACTCATCCGTGATTGCTGCTTTTTCCTCACAACATAAATTATAAATAACCAATAACCAGGAAACAAAATTAATATTTCATTTTCAGCTTACCCAAGCAAGGATATATTTCTTGTTCATCAGCAAATGATATTAAAATGTAATACTGAAATACTGTATACAATAGTTGTACTTTTTTTTAAAAATAAAAGACTCTCAGGCAGTGCTATTTCTGCTACTATAGTAGTAATAACTCTTTTTTATTCTAGTTCATCTCTGCCTGTGGAAAACAGGTATTTTTTAAAAAATAAATACATATAATTAAAAAATACCTTCTTACTTTTCTTGTTTGTTAATTCTTTTTTAGGTTGTACATTAGTAAGAAAAAAGAAGGAAAATGTCCTTCTACTCAGTGCAATGGTCTGATCACTTACAAGAACAAGAGCAAAAAGACGTTCAGTCTTCCGTCTCTGTCTCATTCTGATGCGGAAATAAACATGGTAAAACGACTCTCTACTTTGCAAACCACATTTTTTTGCAAAAAGTATAAGTTAACCTGAGAGAAGATATCATCCCTCACTTCCTCTGCTAAAGGTGGAATGGCAGACGTTTCCTCCCAGCTTCATATTGTGTAAAACACCAAGGAAAAGATAATCCTGGGAGTTACAGCTATATATTCCTGCACTTCTTTACAGTGGTCAGATTGGCCCTATGCATGGCATTCCCTCTGGTTCTTATGGCTATGTACGTACATGTGTGGAAATAAACATAGATATACACACAGAGATATTAAATGAATATAAAATATATAAAGTAAATATATAAATTACTCTGAAAGAATGACTCCCCGAAGGCATCAAGTGCAGCACGAGCTTCACCTTCCCTCCTCCCTCCCCACGCTCTCCAGCCCCACTGCCGCGTCCCCAGCAGCCTGTGCAAGCCCACCCACAGGAGCTGCAGCCCTGCCAGTTTTGGAGCTTGCAGCACTGCTGAGCACACCGGCTTGCCAAGCACATGAGTTCCTCAGGGTGGTCTTCAAAAGAAAGTACACAGAACAAGGAGTCTTCCATTCCCAGCCCTTCACAAAGGAGTACATCGCACACTTAGGTGCTTCCAACGTAACCTCCAGAGCAACACAGTTAATACTAAAGTTCAGTTCTAAAAATACACTCTGGAAGGAGCCTCCACTTGTCTGTTTGCATTGGATGACCCGCAAGCTCAAGAAAATCCATTTCTTCAGGAGCCACTCTACTTTTGGAAAAAGGTTTTCACAAGTAGAATAGTTTGTTTGGATAAAAGATCTTCCCCAAGATGTCTGGCAGTCATTACCAATATTTATTTTCAGAGAGCAGATACGTGATTCCAAAAATGCAAAATTATTTCATTGACTTTTCTTTACAAGTCCGTTAACAGTCAACTCTTTTTCCATTACAATATTAAGTATACTAGCTGAACAAATAAACAGATGGAAAATGAACCCAGTTTTAAATGCTGGGTCTACTGACCCCACTAACAATTTCCACTGACCTTTTAATTGCCTGAAAATCTGCAATATTTCTCATAAGTTGTTTTTTTTCCAGAGCTTTTCTATATTCTTAAAGCAAAATACAAATAGCCTTAGTTTCAATACTTACGTATTTAATTATAGATTATGTAAAAAAAGAATTGAATATTTTCAGTTGAGTACAACATAAAGAGTGAACTTTCTGTGACATCAATAACCTTGACTAGCACAACATACCTCATTTAGTATCTGAGCTGCGTTTTTCACTCTAATCAAATCCGGTGTATCTTCAAACACTGTCATTCCTTTTCCTTTCATCCCTTCTTCCAAATCTTTTCTATACTCTTTCTAAGGATTAAAAAAATAAAGAGATTTCTCCACTTAATATTGTGTGCAAGATCTTGAAAAGAAATGCCACTTATTAAGTGTCTGAAGGGTCTCTTTGAAATTTCTATGAAATATGAATTAGCTGAAGTACAGGTTTCAGAGTTAAAATAGAATTGAAAATTATGAAATCAAAAGATACAATGTTGAAAAGTGAAAAGGTTTTAATGTAGTCATGTATTTTCCCATTGTGCTCTTGAAAAACAGTCCTCTCCTATACATCGCTAGCACATTGTTTAGGGGCCTCTGCTGCCTCTCTGTATTTTAACTGCAGTAGCATTTGCTTTTACAGACCAATATATGCTGTGCTGCAGTTTTTACCTCTGTTCCACTAATGGCATCACAATCAGGATGGATGCCCCGAACACTATACTAGGGCCTGTTAAAACGACTGCTTGACAAATTATAATGTAGAAGCAATATTCCTACCATATCACTTCTGTGCCCCTCAGACACTGCACTGGTATGATCTATCAACATTTAGCAACTGCAGCTTCCAGAGTACTCAAATATTCAGTATAAAGTTAAAAGCACACTAGAACCTGCCCATAGACATTTGGTTCTTTTTCCTTTTCCCCGTTCCTAGAGAGCTGACGTAAGCCTACTGAAGTTCAAGATCTTTAAGTTTTGTAAGAATTTTTAATTGCTCTTCCCACCTCCTGGTTTGGTTTGGGCTTTTTTAAGTAAAGAAACGAGAACAAAATTGAAGAACATATTTTTCAGAAGGATTTATATAGACAGAAATTAATACTACTAATCATGTATTAAATTTCATAAGCAGCAGTGAGCACCTTTGTCTCTGTATAAGCTCTTTATTTAAACAAAAGGAAAACAGGTATTTTTAAAGAAGCTTCTCTTAATCATCAGAAGCATGTCCTACAATAAGCAAGAAACAACTTCTATTAATTTAGAATTGTTAAATTCTGTCTCTTCTGAAGAAGTTGTGAATGTGGTTCCAGAGAAGAAAGTTCTTATCGTTACAAAATGTGAAATATTTGCAGAATTCTCTACAGTGGGAAGGCAACAGAATAAGCTGGAACACAGCTGACAGTTAAAAAAAAAACTAATTGAACAAATAATTCATTTTTAATAACTCCAAGTTCTCCTTGTTTCATGCAGTATCTATCTAAAGTTTATTATGAACCTTCATGCACGAATACTGAGCTACAGCCTTGACTATGAAGAAATACATAATTTTGCTGAATCTTGAAAAATAATAATAAATTTGACCTATGTAATCTTTGCTTTTGGAATCTGTTCCTTGAATGTGGATATAAAATCATATGAAATTCATGCAGTTATGTGTTAAAATACCATTTCCATTTTCTCATATTCTTCCCCTCTGGCTTACAAGCATGGTTTACTCCCTAAGTTATAAGTCATAAAACTTGAGTAGGTAAGAATTAGGGAACATCTTAATGCATGCAGCACTATGGGGGAAGTTACACCAAAATTTTCAAAGATGAACATTTACAGCACATCTGCAACTCTGCATGCACTAATCACTTTTGTGGACATTCAGCATGCAGCAAGATTAACTCAATGAAATGCAAGCATTTGCATTTTTCCCTAGTCAGTAGGCATACACAAGACATGTATGCACAGCATGGTAGTGCACAAACTAGACCTAGCTTGAGACTTGCCTACCTAACAGCCAAGCTTATCAGAATAAATTACTTATTAGAGGATGAATAATAAAGAAACATATGAAAAGAAAATCTTTTCTTTACCTATATGAAGTAGACTAGGATAGCATAGACTGGGATAAGTTGTTTAAAGACCCACAAAAGGAACAAGGCTCAAGGGTTTTTAATTCTAGAATGCTCAATTTGTTCATCTAGGCCACAGCAAAAACATCAATTCTTAATACAATAAATATAAACAAGATACTGTTGGCTCCCAAATTCAAATGGAGGATACCTAGGCGCTCTCATATTTCTAACTATGCATTTTGCTGATACATTTACTTCTAAATTTGGTCAAATAGTAAGCCTAATCTATAGAACAAACCAATACTCAAAACCCAACATGAAAACAGTTTTGAATAACAATATAAAAAGACTAAAGATAGAAGGAGTCTATACAAAAAAATTGATTTAATTTATAATGCCACATACAACTGAAGAATATTGGGCAAATCTTAAAGAAACAGTGGGCATACAGAAAATCCGCACCTCCTAACAAAATTTGCTTGAAGTAGATGATGTAATATCACAGCTATATTATGGAATTTTGGTCTTCTTTATTTTCATCCATAACATGTACAATAGATAATTATTTCAATTAAATTAGTTTAAAGTGACTACACATAGCTTGAGGTATCCATATAACCACAACAGACTATCATAAACCTGAAATAATTACTCAAAAGGAAAAACTGCCATCCAGACACCAACAGAAATTCTCCTTTCCACCCTTTCATCTATCTGGAAAGAATACTCCAGGCCCTCTCCAAAACCCCATCAAGCAGACTTCTCTTGCAGCACGCCTGGAAAGTCACCAAATTTGGGCTATTTGAGCCCAGAGGAGGAACAAATTCCAATACTGAGGCCCTCAGAGGGAACGTCTGGCCAACGATCCATTTTCTATGGAGTCATCTGATTTGTTCTTTTAACTCTTTTTTTCTGGTTCAGGTGTGCTGAGCTTTATCATTTCCTCATGTTCATAAGGAAACGTCAAAAAGTATCACTTCTTACTACAGGACTATTCAGAATATAAAATGACGTGGCAATTTTTACTCATTAAGTCATTTTTGTATTTATCTACCAAGTTAACTGTAAGTTGTTCAGCACTCAGGAGCTTGTAGTGATGCTGCTTATTCATTTACAACTTAACAACAAAAAAAAGAAATAAAAATCCTCTACCTCTTTCAGAAGGTTAGTGACTTGTTTTATATGCAAGAACTCTGGGGTCTTGTCTAAATCCATTGAGGGTCTTCCCTTGATCTCTTCTTCAAAATCTTTGCGATACATTTTCTGTTGAAGCAAAACCAACAATTAGTGGCACACGTGTGTGTATTTCCAAGCATATTTCAGAAAGAACACTGTAAACAGACCCAGAAATGAGCCATGCCATAAATTAGTTATCACATTAATAAGCAACTTTATTACTCATTTCATTACCTACATTGTCTATACAAGACACACATAGTTTAGACAAAAATACATATGTACGATATTTCCAAAGAAAATGTTTAACCTAATCTATGAAACAAACAGTTTGCTTGGTAGAGAAAAGAAAAGAGAAATGGCACACAAGGTAGTGGTTTTAAACACATAAAAGTTTCTACCAAGAGGATGAAATATTCTGTTTTCCGTGACACACAGCAAAACTAATGGAATCAAACTGCAGCAAGGGAGACACAGGGAGAGACTCTCTCTCAGGATGGATGGTAAAGCACTGGACTAGATTGCTGGGAGGCCACAAAACCTCGACCACTGGAAGTTTTTAATAAAAAAGTTAGAAAAATATGGCCTGACATAGGACGGCCAGTGCTGTTCTGGAGCCTGGGACACTCCTTCCCCCACGCTGAGCTCCCCAGGCTGAAACGACAGGAGTATGTTCCAGTCGAGGCATGGGGTCAGACCGGGCTTTGCAGCTTCACTCGCTCCCACCTGAGAACCCTCCCTCATTAAAGACGGGATTAAAGGCAAAAGGTAAAAGTGTTAGTAATCTCTGATCTAGATGACCTCTTGAGCTTCTTCTCAATTAAATGATGCTACATACAGTCTCTGTCTAGCATGAGCACCAATGGCCTTCTGAGAAAAAACAAATTTGAAGGAAGAATTGAGCTACAGAATAACAAAGAGAACTACTCAGTACTAATTATACCATGTCCTCAATTTATAAAATCTTTACAATCTGCTTCATCCGTTTTCTTAACCTGAGTACAAGATGTCTGTCAGCTTCTCTGTTGAACAAAATTTTACTAGTTTAAGCACATGTTTTTACTAACCTCACTTTGCATCTTTTGAGCCTCCTTTGAAACTTGATACATTGGTGTATCCACAAACTCCAGCATCGATCTGCCTTTAGATTTTTCATAATTCTCTTTGTACTTGACCTAGGAAAATTAAAATAAAAGCTGTTAGCGGCTGAGAGAATGTGAGATCTGATTGCTTGCCATGGTGACAGACAAATCCTGTCTTAGCCATACTCCTTAGAGGTTTTGACTTGGAAGACTCCTCCCAAACTTAACCTGTTGGAGAAATAAGGCAGCTAGACAAGGAAATTTTTTCTGGAGTCATTTATTCCTTTGCTTCAAAATGTCAGACCTAAAAATGGTGAACGTTGAAGACAACAGGAGTGAGGAGCATCCACCACAATCCTTAAACTAATGGCATGATTTTGGCTGAATGGCCTATGTCTGAACAGCTGGCAGCTTTTCAATAGGATCCCCTGTCATGTTTCCATTAAACAACACATTTACTGTAACAACAACAAAATCTGTTTCACAGCCAGGTCCAACAGGTCTCTCTTTCAGGCTCAGGAGCACCATTCTGAAATTCACTTCTGTTGTACCTGCGGGAGGGAAAAGGGAAGAAAAACTACTGCCTCGGTAGGGTCCGGTCTTGCACCAGCATTCCCCTCACAGCTACCAATGACCATGACCTTAAAGCTAGTGGCAAAATCACATTGAAGGACACAGGGTTAAGACACCAACGTGTAACTTTATGCTAACTCTCAAAGCAAATATGCTTTGTTTGGAAACCTGGAGAAGCCTTCTGAACTCATTCATTCACACTCTGTTGATTAAGATAGGCAAACACATTACTTATCTCAGTCAATCAGTGTAGGGCATGTTGGAAAATTCTACACAAGCCATAAAGGAAAGCAAATAGCTACAAATCAAAACATGCTATTTAGAATGAGTAATGTCTTTTTATTTTATTTGTCTCTTCAAATACAGTAATGTCTGAATTTGAGAAAAGTGTGAATAATCTCTCTCCCTGTCAGGTTTCTGCACTAGGTTTGGGTCCTGCAAAAACACTCTCCTCTCTCCTCATGGGGCGCTTCTGATTGAATACGCACTGTACATCACTGTAACCTGTCACACAGTTTTGTGCCTGATTTAATCACTGTTAGAATGCTGCATTTTTCTCTTTGCAAGATATATGTATGATTGCGTATACCTGACTTTGAAGCACTGCATTTTCTTTGTGATGGATTTGTTCAGCTGTATCCAGGGTGAAATGATAGAAGCCCTTGCTTTGCTTAAATGATTTCTTATATTCATACTGAAACAAAAAATATCCAAGAATGTTTCCACAAACAAAATCCAGAAGGTTTTGCAATTTAAATACCATCTAAAATAACTGTGGGAGAAACAGCATAAAAGAAACTATATTTTAGGCCTTTCAGCTCAGGAGTTCTACTGTTAAATTTGAATTTCAGCTATTGTGATGAAATTAAAAAAAGAATATGATAAAAAATAACTTTTCTAAGCTCCTAGAGAAAATACTTGTCCTGCTCATCCAGAAGTCAAATGTTTACGTTCACTAGAAAATAAACAATATTATTTACAAGTGCAAAGGAACACATATGATGGTCTGGGTTTGCCTCCTAGTGGAAATAATTATAAATGTCACACAACCAAATCACTGCTGCTGTGGAAACAAATGAAAATTATCTCCATCTACAGATACTGACTTCGTATTTTTACTCCATTCCTCAACTAACGGAATAAAATTTTAAAAAAAAGAATCTATAAAATCACATGAGGTAAATTGCATGACTTTTTGCTATGCTAAACTACAGGCACCAGATTCAGTCTCTTAAGTCCTGTTTATTCACCTTGTTCCATAAAATGAAACACATCTAAGTTCCTTTTTTTTTTAAGCCTGTAGCCCATTAGCATCTCAAACTCTCTGCAATAGGAATGGATTTAAAATGTGCAAAACAATAAACTATCTGTTGTACATATATCAAAGCTTTAAATTTTATGTCTCCACAGTTCCTGCCAAAGAGAATTACATGTATACCAAGAGGGGGAAGTCCCACCTTGTGAACTCTCTTCCTCATCAAAATAAGGAAAATAGGATGAGTTCCACCTGTCAAAATCAGTCTATTTGTGTCTAAACATGCCCATCAAGCTTTCCTCTTAGCTGCTGGAATTTATTCCCATGGAATCTGACTTGTGTAACAGCTTTGCACTGATATTATCGTGTAAGTGTTTCATAAGGCTGCACACACTTCTACATTACAAGTCAATCAGCAAACCAATTCAATCAACCATATTAGTTTATGAGTTTAATTAACCATACAGGTTCCAATGTGTCACACCAAGGCAAGCGTAGCTATGTTATGCAAAAGATGAAAAGAAGCATAAAGTTCAAGGGAGAAAGGTATACTACAGGGAAACGGCAAAATTGGGCAATTAGCAAGAAGTTCTGTGTTTCAGAGGGGAAAAAAAAAAAAAAAAACAGACCATATGATCAGTCTTTGGAAATCAGTTAATGGCAGAGTTAGGAAGACAGTTTCATACAGTGGAAGCAGACTTCAAGAAAGATTCGGTACGAGCTGCAAAGCGACAAGGAGGAGAACACAAAGAAGATATTGGAAGAGCATGGAGAAAGGAAGGAGAGTAAGCTGTGTTAAAATCAAAGAGATGACATGGGGAAGTGAAATGTGAGAAGGATTCTGAAAATGGGATTTCTGTAGAAGACAAATAGCTAGTAGAGACTATAGGGACTGGCAAAGCATTCTTCTTCCAGCTCGCAGCAAGGAAAAATATCCACCAGCATGTGGACAATGCAAAAATCAGAGACTTAATATTTACGGAGTCCTCAGAAGAGGGCACAGACAATATGAATCAACCCTTCCTGGGCAATAGAAGGAAATAAATTTTGCAAGAAGTGAGCTGCCTTAAGGGAAAGGTGAGGCTTCTATCTCATTAGAGATAAGATGACAAATTGATGAAGTTCATTCTGAGGGCGTTCATTTAATCAGCAAAAATGCCAATCTTACCTTACAGTAAAGGACACTAGAATCAGACCAAAATGCACATGAACAATGAAGGAAGTGAAAGCTATCAACTCATTCATTACCCATACAAAAGGGGATAGTCAGTATTAGCTTCACATATCAGAGTGAGACAGATAAAAAGCAAGCTTCAATTCACCAAAGAGTGACATAAAAATCACATACAGATGGGAAGGCTGGATTATTTTAGACATAAGCTTCCATAAGCACGCACTGACTCAGAAGATGACCCAGCATGCTCCTACTCATTAGGGCTAACCCGTTGTGTGTGAAGTGCTCGCCTCCTGCCAACCATGAGCAATCTTCCTTCCCAACACCACAACCTTTCCACAGCAGTTCTGAAGCCCTTCCGTGGTTTCTGGAGTAAAGATGACAAACACAGCTAACCAGGCCACAAGCACCACACATGTAGCATAGGTGCTCTTGGAATGGGAAAGAAGCTTCAGCATTACACAGAAGCCAAGAGTTTCCCCTCTTCCTCCCTGTTTCAACCCCCACCACTATCCTATGTCAGACCACCATCCCCATCAAGAGGCACATCTGGTTTTGTGGCAGAAGGGAGTATGTGCCTATCACCTGATCCAGCGTAGGAAGCCTGAGACATTTAGGAGGGAAAGAAGGTTTAGACACAGAAGCTCTAAGGGAAGCTAGCACTCCAGAGGCTGTTTATGGCAGAAATCCAGATATTAAACTAGCATAACGGTCACTTCTGTACAGAGACTTGCAGATGAAAGCAGTAAGTAAGATCTTAGGCAAAACAAGATATTGCAAGGGAAGAAGTACCTTAGATCAGCAAAGGAAAAAACAGACAAGGTTTTAGACATATAAGAAGAAACACTCAAGTACCAGAAGTCTGTGCGATTCTTACCTAGTATATTAGCTGTTCTAATAACTGAAATATCTCTCCCTAAAAGCCCTTTTTGCTTCACTACATCCCCCAATTACTATGGTTACAATACTACAGTCTACCACATATGAGACCACGAAGCAAGTACCAAAAATTTATGTATTCTACAGTGACTATACATACTACGTTCCTTACTACATATATTTTTCAGATCATTCTTATAAAGGCAACTTACATCGCTATGCATTTTGCTGATATTTAAAGCATGGTTTAAATATAGCAGGTTTGGTAGATCAGAGGCTGGATCATGCAGGCTTTCCAAATCTTTCTTATAATTCACCTGGAAAGAGAATTCAGGTTATGTAAAATAAAGATTGACAAAATAATTCACAGCTTCCTATTACAGTGTGGCCATCCAGAAACAGAAAGCACTAAGTGCCTGCCTGAACAATCTCTACTGGCCACTAGATGGTGGTCATTTACTATTATTTGGAGGAAAAGGAAAAAGAATAAAGCATTAATTCTACTGAGCAAGTATTTGGGAATCACTCAAACTTTTCCTCAAAAAGGACACTTAGAACAAAATCACACTTTCTATGACTTTTCAGACTAGAAAGGAATTACTATTATTATTTCTTCCCCACCCCCCCACCCCCCCGCCCCCACCCCTTGCCCTTGAAAACTTAAATCAAGAGTATCTTCCTGAATACTTTGAGTTTACTCGTTTTAAACACTGATGATTCTTTTCCTTTTTCTCTTGATTCAGGAATTACACCAACTGTCCAAATAAAGAAGTTGTATATAGAACATTAAGGGGAAGTGCTCCTGGATGTTTTATTTAATACAGATTGCTTTCAGCAAAGAAGCAATATAGTCACCTAAGCAAAAAATAATCACTTCAGGAAGCAGCAGAAGATAACTTCCTATCAGCCTATAGTGGGATTTTCCATACTTCTGATAGCTGGATGCCCATCTTTACAGGAAGAAAACTAGCCACATATGTATCATGCTTTAGTTAGTTTAGGCAAACTTGAGCTCAACAATATTCAATTTGCATATCTTATAATAATTATTACTCAATGAATTTTTGACTAAACGTTTAGATTTTGGAAACAATTACATATTCTGTTGGACCCTTCCCAGAGCCAGCCCCTCCTGTTCCTGTTGGGTGGTGCCCCACCCTTTGGAAACACCAGACTATAGAATGAAGGCTTGTCTCTTGGCTATCTGGGATCACAGCCTCAAAGAAGAGCTCACATTTTTAGCATTAGACACACTGTTAAATATATCATCCCAACAGCATTATCACTTGATATAGATGTTTTCTCCAATCTGGCTCCAGCAGCAGGCACCCATTGCTGAATCTAGTGACTGCTATACATTGTAGTATCATTCAGAAGATCAACCGGCAGAATGAAGATAAACATCCAAGTCTGAGCTGCTCATGCAACCTTCTCCTACAACCACTGGAGAGATGCCAGGACTTCACTTCTCTAAAGACACTCACTTACAACAGGTCAGAAGAATTGCCCTCTATACCGGTTTATTTCTTTCCTGAATACAAAGGGACCGAGTACAAGGCGATTAGCTCAGAGTAAGCAGTCATACCTTTTGATACACAAAGCTAAGCTAAATGAATCTCATCTAAAATGGTTAAGAAAAACTCTGCAGGCCCTTGGAGAAGAGCTTTGTCAGAAGCAGAGGAAGAAATGGATAACGTTGTACCTGCTATACAGACACACTGTATAGCAGAGACTGCTGCTCAGAGTAATCATAAGATGGAAAAAGAAATTCTGCTTGAGAACAAATGTTAAGTTTTTCAGGATGTAAATGGATGCAAAATACAAAGCAAATTCACTTACGTCACTTGCCAAGGTGGATGCAATCTGTGCTTGCTTGAAGGAAGCACTGTCGAGAGGATTGTACTGGTGGCTCTTCATTTCCTTACGGAACTGCTCTTTGTATTTCACCTTCCACCAGAAAAAAAAATACCCAATATTAACATGTAGCACTTAAATTAGACACAGAGAATTCAGACTACAAAGAAGCTTATTAAAGGCAATTGCCTTATCCATAAATCTTTAAACAGTGAAGATGTTTAAAGAAGCCAGTTTGGCCACACCTCTGACTGTCTTGTGCTGGTTTCAAAGTAATTTTTATTTATCTGAATTTTACTAAAATAAAAAAATAATTTTAAGATTGTAGTGTGTGATTACTGGTGTTGAAGGATTTACAAAAAGGAAACAGAAACAAAACCATATAACTCACCTGAGTAATCAAATAAACCAGAACTGTTCAACTAGCAATAATAATCCACCCGCTGAAATCATTCAATTCATAATTAAGATCAAAAATGTGGTTTTAATGAAAAAACAATTTGTAAGATGAATAAATTGTAAAACTTGTAAAATAAATCACTTTTCAATTTTTGAACCACTTGAAAGTGGGAAGTCAGAATCAAACTTCCCACTCGGCCGTCTTCCCACCACCAGGTCCACGTGTCACTTGCACTGTGCTAGGCTGTCACCAGAGCCCCCAGGTCTATTTTTAATTCTGCCAGAAATTTTCCACAAGACCCTGAGGAATGTCTCTGTAGTATAGTCCTTTCTTGGAGACAATTCCCACCTCATTACAGTGTCAGAAAGCATAATTAAACAACTATCTGCCATCACTTTCACTTTCTTTTCTTCTTGTTCAACAGAAAAAGGGGGAAAGACAACACATATCAGAGGAAATGAGCAATACATAAATGTTGAGGCAATGGCATTAAAAGTAAATAAATCACAAAAATTCCATAAAACATGCTGAAGAACTGAATTCAGAATCTGAAAATATGAAATCAAACAAATAGTAAATCTTCCTCGTTTGCCCCCCTTGTTGTACATGATCGTCGAGCATGTGGAGACATTGCACACAAGCCTTGCTTCTTTCCAACAGCTGGCCATAATGGAGGAGAATGAAGTTCAGTCTGAATTATGCTGTTTTCATGAATGTTAGTCAGACACCTGATATCTGAGTCTATGCAACATCCATTATAATTTACCACGCTCTGCATTAAATAAATAGGCGGCTTTTTGCTTACTACTTTTTTCTCTATTTCCACATGAATGTCTGATAAAGTGGTTAAACCACCTCAAACAATCTCCTTCCAAAATTATTTTTTTCTCAGCTTTAGTTGTGGGAAGGATTTCTTGAGGTAAGGAAGAACTAAAAAGGAAAAAAAGACTCTCAACATGGTTTAGCTTACACAATCTCATTATGTTAGCCACAAAGCCCAGTATTTCATTAATCAGGATAACAAGAAACCAAAACTAAGCCACCCAAACAGAAACTAACCGTGTATGTTCAAGAACTACATTATGTTACCAGCACTTACATTAATTTTTCAAAGGAAGGACATTCTGAAACACTGTTACTTTTAAAGAGAAACTTTATCTGAACACATGATGAACTTCACAATCTTTCACACTAACTCTACAAAATAGTATCTGTTGCCTTCTGGTAGATTCATCTGGTTCATATTGTTTGATACTTGCCTTGGCTTTGGATCAAGTGCAAAAGCATATATCTGAATACAAAGACACTGCCTTTGTCAAAGGCAAATCCATATTCTGTACGAGCAGAGAAGGAATAAATCAGAGGGCTTTTGTCTTTTAAAAGGTGTATCCAAAACTTGCTTTCTAATAAAAATCAGGCAGTGCTGGAATACATGATTCAAAAAGCCTCCAAAACCAGAGATCTAGTCAGCATGGCGAGCAAAACTGTCTTTTACTCCTTGGACACGAGCTCACAACATAACAACATTGCGCACAAGAGTTCAAATATCCAACTACTGCAGGCTGTCTTCTGCCCAGCCAACAAATGGCCACAAACTGCGCACGCAGACCAAAGGCACTACGTGGTCCCTGATACTCTTGTTAAGCGTGAAAGCATCAGTGCCAAAGGGACCTCTCCTTACAACTGGCTTGCCACCTTCCAGCTGCACCCTTTTCATGCCATTTTTTATAAGATTATGTTAGCAATACATTTCAATCTAGAGATTCCAGTAATAAATCCGTGTTAGTTTCACTTCAGATCACATCACTGCTGCTGAAGAAAAGAGGGGGAGCCAGGGAACCCAGTCTTCGCAGGGCTCCGTGTCCTGATGCCGATGTGCAGGAGGGTCCCAAATTTAAGGGGACAGCCCACCGATCTGACTGTAAGCGTTCCTGTTGCAGTGAGGGACGACCCTGCTGCCTCACCTGGCTGCTCGGCTTACTGCCTTTGCTCTCTGCAACCCCACCGCACATGTTGCTCTGGGGCAAAATGGGGTGCGGCACAGTAATATCAGATGACCCTGGCAGTATCTCAAGAGCATTTCCAGAAGTAATTTAACTCTGACTTGTCATAGGGGATTCATCTCATTGAAAGCTACACACGCCTTCACTTTCTCTTTTATCAGTATTTTCCTGTTTCTTTCTCCCTTTTGAAAGGAAGCGTGGGGTGGGAGAGGGAGAAGAGAGAAGAGCAAGCCCACGGATGAGTCACCGTGAGGTAACGCACACGGTATTTATCCTTCCTTTGAAAAGGAGAAAGTTATGAATGCAGTTTAAAGGGGAAAAATATGCCTGAGAGAAAGGGCTCTGATTAAAAACAAGGAAGAAAAATACTTCATCAATGATTTTTAACACATCTGAAGGGGGAGGTCTTAGCAATGCTATAACATGGTGGAAGAGCAAACAAAAAGTGGGAGTAGAAATGACAGTTGTTAGTGGAAGCTTATCTACAAATTTCACCGTTAACCAAAAGGTTTACTTTAATGAGGGTTTAAAATGATGCCTACTTATTTACCATCTTAATTAAAGTCTTAAGTTTGTTTGGTTTTTTAGAGGGTATGTAGCGGGTGTCAATTTAAAAGAAATGGGTGGAGGCTGCTCTTTAATTGTTGCTGAAGAAAGAGCAGACTTTGCAGGCTTTTAACACAACATCCCTGAAAAACCAAAGTGGAATTAAATAAGGCCTGGATAAACAAGCTTCTCATCGGCCTTGCACAAAACCTATAAAAGTCAGAATTGCAGCTGGACAGAGCAGTGTCTTTTGAAGCTTTGCAGCAACATTCCTAAATCAAATTTGTAGTTCAAAGCTGTTCACACAGGGAGTGTTCAGTTTCAGAAGTGGATGACATCACCCACTGTTCAGATTTACAAAGAAACTACAAAAATTGAATCATTCAACCACTGGGATCCCAGGATGAAGCAGACGCCTGCAACTAAAGCATTTCCTTATGACCATATGAAAACATATTTTAAGAAAAAAAGAAAAACCTGTCAGAACACATAGATATTGAAGGAAATGTAACATAAAGAAAGAGCTAAATTAAAATATTAGTTGCTAAAAGCACTAGCAGAGTTTAAAGCAAAGAAAGACTGAGAAAATCTTAGGTTCTTTGTGTTGTTACTGATACTCTCAGAGAAGGTAAATTTTGAAAAATATTCTACCTTTAACAATTTTATCCCTGAAACAATAAGCACCAGATCCAGCATAAAATACAAATACCCAAAATTATTCATCATAAACCCAATTACTGAACACCATAAGGGGAATACTTCATAGCAGTGGCTCTTTGAAAAAGCTAATAAAATGCATTAGGAGACATAAAGAAGATGTAAGCAAGAGCTTGTTTTTATAAAAAAATACAGAAAATAACCCCAATTATACTATGTACATTCAGCAAATTAACAAGCTTCATGTTTTCATAAGGGCTAACACAGTTTCTGTTTTGAATTTGGTTTAAAATCAACAGAAAGGAGTTACCGTGTGCTGTGGGTAAATATACTAGTCCTGGGAGCTATTATTTTTGCTGCTGCTGTTGTCAAAAGCTTTGTTAAATTAAAATATTTTTTTTAAAAAAGGAGAGTGGCAGAGAGAGAGGGTACACTGATTTTGTAGAGCCTTGAGTGCCAGTCAAACATTAACACTATTTTCTTCACTTTGTTTGCCTTCCTGCTTGCCTTGATTGCTTTCTCCCTTCGTTACACCCACACTGCCTGACCTCTTCTTGCTCCTGTTCTCTATACTCCCTAAATTACCTACCCATATGAACCACATTAAAACATGTTATCATCTTCTCTTCCCATTACATCCATCAGAATTGTCAACTTTGCAAATTTACTGTGAGGGTCAAATAACTAATATTTCTCTGCATGTCGCAGCTTATAGATTCATGCTATTAAAGGAGATTATCAACTTTCAGCACAAAAAGTTTATAATGCTCCCATTTGCTGAGAAACAAATGGAAACCCTAAAAGCCAGAAAGTCTGGAGACAATAAAGAGATCATTAACGTTACCATTTTTTACATCTTGTAATTGTTACAAGCCTGCTTCATGATGCTTGCACAAAGGGGACCCATATTTAGGGTTCTTCCTCTCCTACAGTGCAGGTGCATTCCTCATCCTGCCCCACCAGCCTGCTCTTTGGACACAAGGGTCATCTTCATTTTTCTGTGCTCTTGATTTATGATCAGTGTGCCTAAGTGTTATAATGATTCAAATAATATACAAAAACATTAGACAACTCATGGCCACTGCCTTGCCTTCAGAGGAGGCTGGGAATTGCTGAGGGCACCTCTCCTCTGCCGAAAGCAGCCCAGTATTTACAGCCTCCACGCTGCTGCACGCAGATGGCTGGCAGCAGCGCGTCAGGCTCAAGCACTGCCTCCCTTTCTAAAAGTACGTGGCTGCAAGCAGGCACAACAGTGTAGACTGAGGAGAGGACAAGAGAAGGAAGGATCCCAAAACCTGGATCCAGCCCCAGTGGCTGCAGAGTTTGGACCACCAAGGTTTAGTAAGAAACTTCCTTACAAATAAACTGTGAGCAAGCTACGTTTTGTTCAACTGCTCCTCTCTTCCTGCCACACCTTCTGCACTATTTGGACTCTAAAGAGGTTAAAATTGCACACCAAATGCTCTCTTCTGCAGAAGGATCTCAACTAGAATTGCTGCCATCCCAGTCCCTGGCAGTGAAGAGACTCTATTATAAAGCTTTTGCAGATGCAGCATGCATTGTCCCAGAGGAAAAGCACATGTAATAAAACCGAGATAAAAAGTGCATTGATGAAGCCTACGATGCAGCTGGCTCAGCATCAGCCTGCAGGACCCCATGATCCAGCTGGTATTTTCTGATTGTTGGCCACAACCTCAAGGGTACCAGTCTTAGTGAGATGGAAAGGACTATTGGAAAGGGATCCGCTTTGGTCCCATTTGCAACAACAGGCAGCTGCAAACCCACTGGATTCTGAAATAGGCTGCAAAGAATGGAGTGTATAGGCAGGCACTGAGTAGAAAGAAAGGATACCACACACTGAATTTAGATACGAACCTTTTTAAAAACCACGAAAAGTGTTCACTAATGACAGACAGCTCCCTTTCCTATAAGTGACACCCAGGTCTAAGCAGCATCACACTGGCTCTTCCTAGAAAGCACAGGTTGACTTCCAAGCCTGCACGATGCTAAACACAAAAGAATCTCTTAGCAGACTTGCCCGTCAGCAGAGGAATGAGCACATGATCCATTACAAAATGGAAGAAAGAAATTATTTGGAAAACACAAACTAATTTTGATTCTGAACACATCATTAACAAAGCAATTAAAAAACCACATATTTTCTTCTTTTTCCCTTTGTGCAGTATTAATACTTCAAAGTTAATGATGGTCCAGTGTGAAACAGGGAATCATGTAGCAGGCATCTAAGGTCAATTTTCGGTGTCAGCAAAAGGAGCTCAACCTCTTGCAAACAGACACTGCACCGTTTTGGAGCTTGTTCTCTATGACACATTATTCTCATTTTATCCTAGTTCTAGGGAAGAGGTTTACCATCGAGTCAAATCACAAGTGTTTGTTACACAACACTGATTTTCAGACTGGTTTAGTGTATACGCTACTACACTTGGGGTTTTTTTCTAGTTCTGGGAAGGCTGACACGGCCTTCTCCAATCTAAGTGTGTTATCCTCCTCCTACAGGAGGGTAGAATTACCTCCTGGGTTTATAAAAGCTCTAAGTGTAGCCTGACAGGATTACTAGCGAGGATTATGCAAGGCACTATTAAAGAACTACTCCAGAAAAAAGAGAAAAGGGGGAAAAAAACCTACGTCAGCAGTCAAAAATCCTTTCTCACGATGTCAGGCTGATCTGTAGTAGAGTCTTATGTGCAGTTCCTATGAGTAGAAGACTTGTAAGAGGAAAAGAGGGAATATTTGTGTTTCCAGCTTTCGTTTTAGTTATGGACTGAAGTAATCCCTCCATTTTTCCTTTTTTTTTTTTTTTATGTTAATATATAACAGAAAGTAGTACATAAAAGGTTCAGTTTCAGGAGGAGGGAAGGCGGGTGGTTTACATGTCAGGCCAAATTCAGATCCCGTTACTCACATTAGCAAGCAGTTATACAAAAGACCCCAGTTACTTCAGTGGGATTAATCACAGGGTAAGGTTCCACTCAACTGAATGAGTAGCAAAATTTGCCTCTAAATTACATACAGTTAATATTTTAGAAATCCTAGATAATCTGTATAAATACACACCATCTCCACAAGAGACGAGCTGTAACAGTCAAAGTTCGCTGTGTTTTTGCATAAAAATGTATATTCTGTTTCCTAAGAACCTTAAATTTACCAGTCATTGCAATACTATATGAAAAGTTTGAGAACATAATCTTCATGCAATTAGAGATAATCATCTAAAAATCTAAATATTTTCTTGCATTACTAGGAACGAGATATCTGAATGAAGTCATTGTAAAATGACAGAGAATCTTACTTGGCTTAAGAGTTTTGAAACTCCTTTAGCATGTTCAAAATCTGGTCTTCCAAGTACAGCAGGCTCCTTATTCATCTCTCCCCTTCCTTTCTTGTACTCAGCCTTAAAAAAAAATGAATATGAATCACTATTAAACTGTTTGCTTTTATCAAGAGAAATGTAAGCATTAAATCTAGTAGAAAAAGTCTTATTTAGTGATCTGCATTGACACTACTGTTCTAATCAGCTCCGAAAAAAGCCCTTCTCAGGCTTCAGCTCCTTAACAACGTCATATTTATTTACTGTAAAACACAATGTACAGAATTCACAAAATTCAGCTTTAACCAAATGCATAGCTTAAGCCTGAGAAATATTGTTCTCCCAATCAAGGCAGAATGAGTTACAGTGGCTCAGCATTTCTTACGACAGGGCCTGCAGTTTACACGAGATTATTTCTAGCAGCTGAAAATAGTCTTGAAACAAATCTAGACTGAGGAGCAGCTTTTCTGAAGTGTAAGGTCGAATTCCACTCTCAGTTTTACCACTGCAATCTTGCTGGATGTCAGTGAGGTTGCACTGATGTAACAGAGCAGAATTAGTCCCGCAAGGCTGATGTTACATGATCTTTCCAGCTGAACTGCCTCCCATGCAAATCGTTACAATTTTTTTCCACAATGCATTAGAAAACAGCACAGATGAATCGACAATAGGTGTTTTGCAATATCACAAACTAAATTACCCATTGCCTGAAACAGGCTTCTTGCATTACTCAGGCACTGTGAATCAGCAAGGACACGTCATAACAAGAGAGAGAAATAAAAGTCCCAAAGCCACTCTAACTCAAAGGGGACTTGCAACAGCAATTAGTAAATTTGGGTGTTGAACGCAAGACTTAGTAGAAGTTCTTGGTTTTCAGAAAATCCTGAATATTCACAAGGTGAATCTCCGGTCTCTTAAAACTGTCTCTCCATAGCACCTAGTCAGTCGCACATGAAACTGTTAGCAGTTACTTAAAATCTTGGTGCAGGGCTGTTAATATATATATAGTTTGACTTGTCTACAATAAAATATTAAACTGCATCACACATTGCTGCCTCTCAAACTGCTCCTTGACCTATCCATTAGCAGATGTCACGGTGGGAGGGCAAAGAATTTGAGAGGGGAGTTCAGGAAGGAAAGCCCCCATGCAAGAAGCAGCGTGTTTGCACAGCTCTCAGAAGGACCGCAGGGAACTGCGTTTCCCTGTCGCTGCCAGCCCAGATGGGAGGAGGAAAGGGAGTCCTGGGATGCGAGCTTCTCTTGTACTGAGGTGAAAAACAGCTTGGTATGTCTTCTGAAGTGCAGTATAGCATACGAGCATATGACTTATTTTGAGAACAGTTATCGTGAATAAAGCTGAAACAAAACCAACTTTAGTAAGCTTAATGCTGTCTTTAGATCAATGACGAATGATTGCAAAGGTCATGCTGTCAGCATCAAAATAGAAGAAACCCATAACTTTTAACATACCAGTCAAGGGGGTTTTTTTGTTGGGTTTTGCGTTTTTTTTAATCAAACCTCCATATCATATTTGGGGGTGCAGGTTTTCTCCTCATGACGTTTGAGAATTTCAGCAGCATTCTAAACAATCTGACTGAAATTGGAATAAATAAAATAACACATCTGAAAAATACAGAGTAACAGGAGAACATACATCGCTTATTATCTTTGTTATCTCAGTTGCTATCTTTATGTCTGGCCTGTTCAGCACTTCAGTGTATCTATGAGTATCTTGCACATCCTTCTTATAGGATACCTGTCAAACAAAAAACAGTTTTGTTTAAAATAAACAAATTAAAACATTTGAAGTTTACAAATAAGCTTTGAATGCCCTATCAACTCAGCCATCAAATTCAATAGAACTCTGCCTTATTTATTCCAACACAGTTCTGCTTGACAGGGATTCTTTAGTAAGACCCACACACGGGTTAACAGGATAAGGAAGAAATTCAGAAGCATAAAATACAATATTAAAATTAAAAATGGTTTTGCTTAGAAGCATAGCAGAAAATGAAAGCACTGCTAAGACCCAAATATTAGGTTTTATCATTAAATTTCAGAGGACTTCTAAGAGTACAGCATTTTTTTCTGTGCTGTACCCTTTTTTAATATAAACTAACCCCCCTGTGATACTGAGCACCGCAGCTTAGCAGATTGCAGCTATACAGAACAGAAACTGTAATTCTTCCACAGTGAACATCTTTCTCAGTAACAGGCAGCCATGTAGCTGGTATGTAATGCAATGACACAACTCCACCTCAGCATCCCCCACTCCCCGCAACTCCACTTATCTGCTCCTTTACACAATCATGGGAACAAGAAGGCTGAGTGTTCCAGCATGTGGAGTACAAGACTGAATCTTTCTGTTTGTGCAAAAGCCACTACTATGATGAATGGACTCAGAAAACTTTGGCCAGAAGGCTAAACCGCAGGTAGAGGAGTCCAAACATTCTCCATTTAGCGAAGCAATCACAGGAACAGCATACACCTCGGGGATGTTACAGAGCTCCGAGACCACAAGTTATCCTTCTCTCTCTCTTCAGCGTCTGTAGACTTTTTCCTCTCCCCTGCTGTAGCACATGTGCCAATCTAAGCCAATTTCCAAGTGCTGTCTTACTGAATTACTCTGAATGATTAAGAAAATCATCCCTGGTATTCAAAAGTGTCTGACAAATGAAGTTTCAGGCAAAAGTCAGAGAACATAAAATAAAGTCTACAGGGAACAGAAAGTATCAGAATAATTCCTACTTTACTGGACAGTCTTTTAGGTTTTCTTCTGTTGTTTAACAAAGTTAATCAGCCTCTCAAGATAGTATTTCACCATCAAGAAAGTCCTCAGCTTGAAGCTTCACTTATAACCTCCACATCTAGCTCCTATTTCCAAAGTAAAGTTTCACTGTGGGTACAATGCAATAAACTCATAAACTGCAGCACTCAACAACAAATATAACTTGTAGAAATGTTATTGTAAAAAGAAAAAAAAATCTTACTTTTTGGCAAATATTTTACAGGCAACAGGAAAGTAATTTTGCATCCATATGGCTTCAACTAAGTAGACAAGCTAAATAGGCTTCACTGTTGGCCGCTTGCCCACAAACAGATCTTACAATTTTTAACCTACAATGAGTGACACACTAGTGTAATCACTGATAAAATAAATAAATAAATAGGTTGGATGAATACAGCCCAAAGTATCACCTACCAAGAAAACAGAAACTGACTCTTACAGCCTGTTTAAACCACTGAAAGTTTTGTTTGGGTTAGGTTTAGATTTCCTCTATTTTTTTAAGAAACTAGATGTACAGGCAAGCATTTGCAATTCAGGGCTTTACATGAATTTAGTTAATTATATGCTGTTCATCCTAATGACCACATGAGGTGAGGTGAAAACCACAAAGGCAGCAGAAACAGGTTTCTGAATAGCACCCTATCATCCATGTAAATTGCAAATTAAAGGCCAGCATATGTGCTCAAAATAGAAATTAGGGATGGAGTGAATTTAACAACACAGAATCAAGAATAGTGGTGATAAAGTTGAGGAAATGTGGTCACTTATTGCTCCCAAATGACATGATCATATAGTACATGAAATAATGGATTGTGGTTAATTTCGGGGGGGGGGAGAATAAGACAGTGACAGTCCTTTATATTTCACCATTTCCAATTATATTAGATGCAAGGCCAATTGCTATAGCTTTCCCTGAGTGAATTATTATTCTTCCTGCACCTAGACCAGTATACCTATTACTTATGTCTGAGGGAAAGTCATCTAGCATTTTACAAATGTCTGCAATATATATTTGCTCCATTCTGCAGCTTGTCATACTCCGGTGAGAATAAAAATGTTATGCAGCAGAACAGTAGTTTGTCAGAGGTAGGCCAAAGAAAGAAAAAATATGTTTCCCATTTCCTGAATAACCTCAATCCCTGGATGCTGACCCTTTCCCACTGGGACAGTGTGCTGGCCTCTATTACACAGCTGCTATTCTGTTCCATCTAGTGATTTCTTTTATTTTTTTTTTTTATAGTGCTATGTTAGAACAGTAAAACCAGAGCTATTCCAAGAGAGCAGGGGAACAGATGTAGACAGGGCAAAGCAACCAGCTTGGTGTGTGCACCCACGGGCACCAAGAAGATGGAAAGTAGAGAAGCCTACAAGAGGGGAGAAGAGAAAACAAAGCCTGGTCAAGCAACAAAAGAAAGGAAACACCAGAAGCACGCAGGGAAGGGGGCATCTTTTCTCCTGAGTTGGTTCAGCCCCTTACCAAGAGGCTCAAACCCTGACTGAAACCTCCAGGCATTACACAATGCCCTAACTCAATCTTCTCTTCAAAGAACTGCTCAGGGTCTACCAAAAAACATCACCAAAGGCTGAAAAATTGCTCCCTTTTATGAGGACCACAGGTCTATGCAACACCTGCTCAAACTGGCCTTTGTGTAGGAAAGAGTAACCAAGATACTGACAAATTCAGAGCAGTGAAAGACCTAAATGGAGGGTTACAGCAGACCAGTGGGAAATGCAAGTGAGAAAGAAGCAGAGACAAAAGGAAAAAAATTGGACCAGCTCTAGTTTTGAAGTTGCAAATAGTAAATTACAAATAGTAACTAAATTTAAAGTGTTTTTCTACCCCGATTTGAGATTACAATAAAAAGTGATTACATTGTTGAATATTTTTAAAAAACAATGGTAATCTGAACAAAAGTCATTTCTCGTCTTTAATCCCAAATGTGATCACATACTCTGAATTGCCACTAGTTTTTCCAAAGTTTGGAAAATATTCGGAGCTTGTTGATAATCAGTAGACTAATTTTAATAGGGCCAAACCTCTGGCTCTTATAAAAAGGCATAAGGTCCACTGAGGATAAACATGCCGGTCTATTTACTCCAGCTGAGGGCCCTGAAGATGCTTCACCTTTCATGACGGTGCCAGTGCACTGGAATGCACTACAATGCTGCAAAGTAAACAGATTTCCAACAGTGCTGCAAAACACCTCAGGCTGTCAATCAACAAACGGAAACTTCTGCTATATGGTGACCCAAGCCCACCTAGGTTTAAAGGACTCAGACCTTTCCTGCAATCTTTTGTCTTCTCCCCTATTTCAATTCCAAAACTATTCCCAGCTATAGGTAATAAATTATTAAAATAAGCACAAGCAGCTATGAACACATTTCGCCCTCTTAAGATGCACAGACAGAAGTCAGCAAGGAGTTTGGCACACCTATTTGCAAGAAAGTTTGTCTCTTACTGCTCGTCCCTGCTCAGTATCTTCTAAGAGCTTCAAGTCCACTAACTAATAGCCTGTCAGCTGTGTCTCTGCCCCCTTTTCTCTCATCTGCACTTTGGGGTCCATCAGCACTAAGAAAATGACTAGCTGGTGACAATCATCATTGGCAACAGCTTTTCTGATCCCCACTCAAATGGTGTTGAAAACTCTTTCCCGGCTCGTGTACAAGAGACAAACACATTTCTGGCCCATTACAGATTGATGCAGTCATCCTTTCCAGTAATGGGCTTGAAAATTGATTGGTCCCAATTACATCAGGAGTAAACACATCATTTTCAGCACCAGTTCGAAGTGGTCCAGGGGGACCTGCTGTTGACAACCACTGTCAGCGGAAAGTTAGTCAGTGAAAGGTGATTTTTCTAATGCAGATGCTGAACAGAGAGTCAGGAGAAGCTTGACTTTAACATGATCTGCATGAAAAGAAACACCAACGTTTTGGTATGTTATGGATGGTGTTTAAGCACGTCAAGTTTAAGATCTGCTGGTTTGGTCTTACCAGAAGGAATTAAATTTTTTTTGTGTGGATTGTGACTGCACAATATTCTGAACATGAAAAAAAAAGCTTACTCCTAAGACAATATAGACTTCTTAAATATTCAAATTTAGATGGTCAGTGAAACATAAATTACCACTACTGACATTATATGGACTGCAAAGAGCACAAATATACATCAAAAGTTTGCCCAACTGTCAACTAACATTTTAAAAGCAGCACTGTTTCGTACATAAGAGAAAAGATATCACGGCTCCAACCTCAGATCTGCAAACTGCCTTTTAGAAGTCCACAGATGAGTCTATTGCAGTTTTCTTATTTGTAAAATCAGAACACCACTTCCTTATTTCATACCATGTAATGCCGTGAGGAGAATCAGTAATTTTCACCAAGTAGAACATATAAATTGCTGTACACATACTTAACACTGTTTTGCTATTCATAATGCCCAATGATGGACCAGGTCATGGAACAGACAAAACTGTGATCCACAGCTGTGAGCACCTTCATCAAATGCTATGTGCAGCTTCTACCCAGGCACAATGCAGCAAGTGTTTGCTTTGCTTTAGAAACTTAATTGTCACGTCATTTCACTGTGCATTTACTTTCTTCCATCCATATGATCATAGAACCATAGAATCACATCATATAATGGCTTGGGTTGGAAGGGACCCTAAAGATCATCTAGTCCAACCCTCATGCCATGGGCCACCCTCTAGATCAGGCTGCCCAGGGCTTCATCCAACCTGGCCTTGAACTCCTCCAGGGATGGGTGATCCTCAGCTACACATAAGCTGAACCACCTAATTTTGGTCCGAAGTTTGGAAACTTCCATGAACTAAATGACATCAGCCAAGCACAGACATAAATTAGGCTGATGGTCCCTACTTCGCTTTTCTCCATATGCCTTTGCATGCCGAAGTTACATCATTAACATTCACTTCACAAAACACAAACACAATTTATAGAGAAAAGTACTCTGGTTTGGATAAACATGCTTTTGTTCAAACATTATGTAGTATTTAAATTATTTTTCAAGTAAATTCCCTATCATTAAAAAAGTCCCATTTGTTCTTTTAGGAGCAATTTTCATCAGTCTAACTATGAAGAAGAGAAAAATGTTTTTCTAATACATGATCACTTTGTTCAGGAGATTTTACAGTATTTCCCTATTACGCAGCTTCAGCCCACGCTTACAGAGCACGTTAATGATATTCAAAGTGGTGTGAAGGCCTACAGCACATGACAGTTTCAAAATGTCAGCACAAATGTATTGTAAGTTCAATACAGTCTTAATTTTTAAAGGAAATTGCACATTTCACAGACTTGAGTATAAATGTCAGCCTTATTTTAAGGCTGAGTAAATAGTCTTAAACACATCCTAATCCTATTAGATGCAAACCCTGCATGTAAAGGTTGAATTGAGTTGGCAGAGCATTGTAGGTAAACATGCATTCTGCTCCCACCGGTACACTGTATTGAGTGGTGGATAAAAGAGCTTTGTCTTTCTATTCCCCCAGTAGTTTTCCTCCTTTTTTCCCCCCTTCCCTGCACTTTCAAAGCTGTGATTCCACAAATAGCCTGAAATAGTTCGGGAAGATAAATGCTCCACATTTGGGATGCTCGCTATTCCACGCTCTGGCTCAAAGATGAAAACTCATGCGGCTCTTAGTAAAACCTGTACTTACAAAACAAGAAATCTGCAGCTATTCACCATGGTGCCCAAACAATTACCCACAGGACTGGACTTACATCACTTGCTCCTTTATGTGTGATAAAGATATATCCCCACTTCACTGCAGCTCCCCATGATCAACCAGAAATAATCTGTTCTTAAACAAATGAGACTATCTGGTTAGTTTTACATTGGATGCAAAGGGTTTGTTTGATTTTTTGAAGTTTGCTCAAGCTGAAAATAATTTCCTTCATATTTTTCATTATTTTTAACATCTTGTTAAAAGTTCTCATTTATCAAAATATCCTTCCCTCCTATGTTTGACTTCATTTCCTTTTTTTTTTGCTTGCTTTAAGGGTGAAAGAAGATGAAACAACTGAATTTCATTTACTCTCACATCTGTACCCTGCTCTCCTTAATTCTGCTAGCAGGTGATGTACAGCTGTAGAAGGGGAATGGGTTTTGCACTAGGCATACTAATCCTCAGACCATGATGAATTTGGTTCAAAAACTCATCTCGTATTCCTCCTGGTCCCACCACCTTCTCTCAGAGAGATTCCCATCTCTCTTCCCAACACTATTTCCTTCCCTAGTAGCCCACCATCATTCCTACTGCTAGGTAAAAAACCCCTCTTGCTTATGGGGAGAGAAGTTCATGTTCCCAGCTCCTACCCTCCGCCAATCTGATATCCTGATGCTTCCAACAGCAGAGACGGCTGCGGTTTGACAGGAAGAGGGAATTCTGTAATCAAGGCAGGTTGGAAATTACTGCTGGGAGTTCCAACACAGGTATTTCCCAGCAGAAGAAAAAGTTATTTTTCAAACATAATGCTTCCCTGAAGTTTTCCAGCAGCCTTTTAATCAGCGGCCAGCTGTCAAGATTCTGCACACATGGACATACATCTAAAACTGACATGTAGTTTTCAGCCTACATAACCTAAGAGTGTTTGTTACACTGTCAGTAGGGAAGATAAGGTAAATTTAAGACAATTCAAAATGAATACACAAACTTCATTTTCTACATTGTTAGCAGCAAACAAATACCCCTTTTATCTGAGAAACAAGAGTTATAAAATCACACACCTACCTGACTTGACTTGGTTACCTAAGAAGAATGGAAATGGATCATAACTTTAAAGGTATTTACATGCCAGCAGTTCTTACTGGGTTTGTGTAGCCTTTAAAATTACCTCACTATTTTAAACAATCTTCTCCTAAAATTTACTTTTCTCATAAGTAAGCTTTTACAAAACCTAAAACTAACATATTTTTCTTCAAAGTTGTGTTTGTATCATTCAAGACGCTAATCTTGGGAGCATTTCTGCCTCTAGCAATGGTGCATTGAGCTAGTATAAGCTAGCTTAACCATGAAATCAAACCTGACTTGATACTAATACAAAACGTAAATACTATTATTAGGCTTTTATATTGTGAAAACATAAAGAACTTACAGAAGTTAACAAGCATCCATTAAAAAAAAAAAAGCAACCAAGTTTAAAAATATTGCTAAATACTCTAAATGATTTGTAAATTATCTAAGTAAAACTACAAGAACAAACACTTTGGTCAATGGTATAAACTAGTGCCAGGCATCAAACTGAACTCTATGGCTCAGATTCTGTAAAATAAGTCATAAATTGTTCTCTGAAACTCATTTGATATGTATTCATGAGATAGGAACAAAGTTATTCATGTGCATAAAAGTGTGCAAGAGCAAGGCAGAAACAGCCCCCTTCTCTCCTCTATACAGAACCCTTGAAGAACTATACAAGTGTTGACAGTGTAAGACACTGAAACCGTGCTGGTGTTCATGTAAACAAATAGCTTTACACTTTTAAAGTACAAATAGGTACCCATGAATTCAGAGAAGCTGTGTTTGTAATTTTATTTCAAAGTGCTACCACTTAGTAACAGTTACTACCAATAAATAACAACCTCTTTTCACTGCAGGTTAGAATAAAAGTCACATACCATTACCCGTAGCGTACGTTATACACACATTGTGTCCTAAATTACTTCAGACCAAATAATGTAAAAAAACACCAGCTAATGAAATATGAAAATATTCCATGTCCAATTCATTTCATTTAGCTATAACAGATGTATCTACCCAAAACAAGCAAACTCATTTCAGTTGGGGGGAGTACTTACATCACTCTGGTATTTATTGACTTCCATGGCATGCTTAATATCTGGAGGCTCCTTCATATGTGCATAATCTGAAGTTCCTTTCTCAGCATCATGTTTTTGTTTATAGAGAACCTGAAAATAGCAACATTATACTTCTGTGACCTCAGCAGAGCAGGTATAATAATATGATCTGGGTTAAACCTAGTGCCGTAGTGTGCTGTACATGTAATAAATAATTAAGCTCCTTAATGGAACCAGAACCCTGAAACGAGAGCAGCTTCCACCCAAAACAGAGACATATGAGGCACAGTCAGCAGAGATTTCTCTGCGTCTGTTATTGCAGCAGAGGTATGAGTAGACAGGGGGAAGAAAAAGAAATATACAGAAACAGAAAATTTAACCTTAATAAGGTGAGAAGACAGCACAGGGAAAAGCATAAAAGAAAGCTTTTTTTTCTCAAAATCAGCTGAATCTATCAGCTGAGTAACTATTCCAGGGTTCTCTCTTTTCCCTGTTTTCAGGGGAAAAAAAAAAAAAATTTTGTGCGTTCCTTATAAACAAACAGGTTTAAATGAAATACTCATAGCCCAAACAGCCATTTCTTCCACTGTTAGGAAATTACTAGCACAATACACATTTTGACTAGCCCCCACGTTCATAAAGAAAAATAGTATTTATGTTCAATCGTCATCATAGTAAAGCAAAATGGAACTGGATTGTGAGTTCATAAACAAATTTATTTTTATAATAGAAACTGAGCTCACTGTTGGGCATTCATCCAGCTTTCACTGTACTGTGTTATACTTACATATACACACATATACTAAAACTGCCTGAAAAGCTGATCTTGCACTTATCCTTGTCAGAAGCTTTTAGGCTTACATTAAGAAAATTCACCAGGTTTTGATGCCTGAAGAAGCAGCAAGCATCAAGAAAATTCATTTTCTAATAGCTCTCAGGAGCAAGCATTAAAATAATCCCCAAGAAAACAGCAAATACTAAATAAGATTGAAAGCTGATCAGGAGGAGAAGGATTTGAAACTAAAACCCTCGATAGCAATAAAAGAATACTGTGAAAGTGTTGAGATGGGAACTCTCGACTGCGGTGATTTGGACTCTTTTAGGACAGGATACTAGAACTGTGAGAAAATACTATATCTGTTTGTGTTTAAGGCAGCAAGATTCCATCTGAGTCACAGATCAGGGCGCCCAAGGCAATCTATTAGTATCTGCCCTGACTATCCCAGATTACAAAGTGATATATAGGCTGAGAGATTATGACAAAAAGGGGGGTTTTTTTGCACTGCTACTATATGAATGAAAGTATCAAATTAGGAAACTTAAAATGTGCCATTTCCTTATACAGTTTAAGTCCAACACGATCAGGCCTCTGGGGAAACAAACACAACTTAAATTGAAACAAAAATATGTCTTTAACCTCCCTATACTGATTACACCTTCCAACTGGCAAAGCAAATAATCTTTAACAAGACTGAAGCATCACGAACAAATGATCCCCTGCAAAAGTGTAATTGCTATATAAACATATGCCACAAAAAATCCTTCACTACTTCTCCTGCTTCACATTGTCACTTTTAAGATGTTTCCCAGTTAATACCATTCTGAAAAGCAGACCCATACAGTTACTTCCAAAATCTACTAATTTACAGATATTTTATTGCATTGCCACTTTGCTGGTTCAACATCTATGTTTTTCTGTTGGCAAACGGGCAATGTAACCAAGACATCAAAAACCAAAAGGACATCAACTCCCAACATGAGAAAACTAACAGAAATAACAATGGAGTGTCCACTACCTTGGGAAAAGATGACTGTTTCTTTAGCTTAATGTAGGAATATTTGACTTGCTGTTTGACAGCTGTGTTCTTCCTATCTTTTCACATTATCCTTACTAACTGACTTAAGTAACCTTGAAGCGCTCACAGGCTAGGAGGAGTTCAATGGCTGTCTAGTTTAGCTCTGGACAGTTTAGTGCAGAACTATTCCCAGACCTGTAAATCCGTTCCAAGGAAGCATGAAAAACCGTTTATGAGGATTATTTCACCAATATTCTTAAAACCATTATTTTACATGTTAGCATGTGTACATTTATTTCTCATTTCATGTTAATTTTCAAGTTTTACCTAAACTGAATTTTATCAGATCTACATATGAAACTACTCTACAGAGAGATCAAGCATTATAGGTCACTGACCTAACCTCTGCACTGTAGTGGCACCATTTATTAGCTCGAGAAATACAAGGCAATTATTTAAGTAGGCATGACTTCAGATTGAACTAATTTGTAAGTACAAATTTTTTAATTTTTCTTACCTCTCTTGTACACCAGTGTATCTAACAGGAAGCTGCATTAAGGAAGGCTTTGTGCTCTTTCAACTTAACTCTGACTGACCCTCTGTTTCGGAATACTTTAAACACTATTAATTTCTTTTTTTTACATTTCCCTTTCTAGTCAGTAAGCTGAGCTCTGAACTTAAAATCCACAATGTAGGATTTTGTAGGAGGAAATGTTCAAGACCACAGAAAATCCTGTTTTAATCTCTAGACAGAGAATTAGATTATCCAATGTATTTGTGTAAAACAAAACTAGAGAAGTCCAGGAGACTAATACCTGCTACCATAAAAAAGAGGAAATCTCGAACCTGAGATTTGATACCATAAAAAACCCATGAAGAATTACAGAAAACAGTCTGATTATCTGTAATATGATTGTAAATGATTCATTAAACCACAAAAAATAGCTTCCTCATAGTAAAAAAGTACATATGAAAGTAAAAAGAGGATTCTGCCCACAAGTAAGAAAAACTCTGAAACTTCCTCTGGAAGTTGAAAATATTGCTTAAGATTCACTTGGCTCATCATCTTTAAAAACAAACAGAAAATACTGTTCAGCATTGACATATAGTTACTATTTGAGATATTGCCCTGTGCAAAGGAGAAAATTAAACTGCTTTCACTTTACTTTAGATTATTCCTTGCAGATAAGAAGAAAAACAGTGCAGTCTCTTCTTATGGCAGAAATAAAGTGATGAAAAAAGTGATGAAATGCGTACTTTTTTTTCAACATTGTTTTCCCCACAAGCAATTTTAAAAACCTTTATCGTTGTTTGTGACATTTTATTTAAAAAATTGTTCTGCGTAAGGAAGAATTTAGTATACTCATTTTCAGACAAGAAAAAGACTTGGTACAAAGCTAGCAAAGATCAGAAATTTTCTTTCAGAAGTTATTTTCCACAGGAAAATTGCAATTTTTCCAGAAAATGTCCATTTCCTCTCAGGAAAATCAAAATGAGGGCTCCCTGCCTTGACTGCTCTCATCAACTTTATTTTCTCATTGCAGAGAACATGGAAATTGGTGACAGCTTTGTAGGCCAAAGGAGGGTGAAGTTGGGCGGTGGGGACAGGGACTTCTCCTGCTCTGTCTAGCTTACCCTGGGGATAGCTATGACAAAAGAAAGGGAGGAAAATCTAGTTGCTCACCCTCAAGAAAGCTATTTAGATGGCAACAGTCAAATTTTCTGTGCAGAGGAAAAACTGAAATTGAGAAAAGCCACCCAAGTATGTGGGACTATGAAACTTCTTTTTCACTCTCCTGAAACATTTTTTTCCCATCAACAGCGTCACAACTTTCTGTCACAATTTTGGATGGATTTCCTTCTCTTTGGGTATTTATTTCCATTTTTGTGCCAGTTCTACATAAAACACAAAAGAGCAAACGTGGGCTTTATCCAAAAGCCAGCAGAGGTGGTCTTGTTTTAGTCTTTCCTGTGTATCTTGAACAGGGTATTCAGCATGAGTCAATACAGCCGATATGGGGAGAAAGCTCCACAGGAGGTGAACCACAGTTGTCAGGGTGCTGTACTCTCCATAATGGTAAGATCCTCTCAGTGCTGACATCGTGTGTCTGGAACCCTACAGAACAAGGTCCTGGCTTTGCTGAAGTCAATGACAATTGCCGTATCAGTTAAAACAAGCAAAAGTGATGGACGGTGCCATGGCAGCCTGTTTGGTCTGGAGAGGACAGTGGAAGGGGCAGCTGTAGGTGGGAAGAATTTCCTGTGACAAAAAGGAAACTTGTTCCCGTAGTTGCCTCCAAGTTCCTAAATCATGAGTGTGATCTGAAACAGCGTATAAAATCAATAAATCGGGCTAGATCTAGTAGGCTGAAAACAGAGCTGCTGGGCAGCAGCAGTGCAGCAGCACCATTTCAGGATCAAACACCAAATCATGGGAGAGACCATTTGCCAAGGACACACCTGTGTAAGGAGATCACCCAGCAGACACATACCAGCCTTGGCAGTCCTGTGCCAGCAGGCAGGAGCGGGGACAGTCAGTGGCTCTCTTTCTTCCACACCGTGATCCCCTATTCCCGACACACCTGCCCGGCACGAGGCTATGGATCCTGCCAAGAACATGGCCTCACAGAGAAAGAAAGCACCTGCTTGATCTGGCTACAAAAGCATTCAAGCCCGGCCTTGCCTCCAGGAAGCATGAGAAGGGAGTCAAAGGTGTAAACTTGTTCTAATGTGGATGGGGAGGAGGACACGTACTCGTATTTTCCACGTCTCAGGAAATCAGCTTACTATAATTGAGAAACAGACTGCAGTTCTGTGCTTGCAAGAGCCTTTTTGCAGGAGGGTTGGCACAATGGCCAGGCGGTGCTGTTCCCTCTCCTCCCTATGGCATATCCGTGGTCTCTTGCTGAAGTGATGACCTGTAAATTCACAATCCCAGCCAGATAGATGCAGCAGCAATCCCCTCTGCCATATCCTGACCCAGTTGAAATCTGAAATCCTTGTATTAGCTACTTAGGTACCGCAGTGATAGGCACAATATGGATTAGATTTGAATACTGTAGAGAAGATTTTCCACTAGAAAATCCCCTAGGATCTCTCTCAAAGTAGCATTAAATTCAGGTCCACTGCAACAGTAACCACAAGTTGGAAAAATGTGTCAGCATATCTTTAAGTTTCAAGGCAGATTACAATTTATAATGTATCTATTCCTAAGGGGATGGTATGAATTTTACAGGAAAAGTTTCTACTTAAATGTAACTCATCCTATATGCATATTTGTTTCTCTGTGACTGTTGGATGATTGAGGAAAACCTTCAAAAAATATCAAATGAGAATGTCAGTCTTTTCCTTAAAAGGTTTTTTTTTGATGAATCAAATGGTTTCATTTTTAGTCTCAGTTATTTATCTTTTCTGCCACATCACCGATGTTAATTAACCTCATTTGCGTAAACTAACGTAGAATGTACTCATTTGGAATGAATCCAGGAGTAATCTGTGGGAAACTAGTTAACTAATGTTTTATAAATCAAGCTCACAGTTTAAAAATGTTATACAAGTTTAATTCACAATTTATTTCTACTGTAATTCTTCTAATCACTCACTTTACAATGAAATGTCACATTACTGTTATTTCAGCTACTGTGCTGCTTTAACTTGAGTGTATATATGTTCCATTTCAAACTATGAAAACTAAAATATACTTCATGTTATTGTATTTGCTTAATATAGCCTTGATTAACACACTGTTTTAAATCAAAACATTTCTCCACAAGCTGTCCTGAGATTTCAGGGCTTTCTTTTGTTATGAATATTTTCCTTTGTTTGAAAAAAAATCACTGCACTAGAAGAATGCATATTGAGATACAATCAATAATATGGATTTAGGAGTGTGTTCACTCCACAGACTGGCTCTATTAAACTATACGGAGTTATTATCTTTAAGAAAGGAGAAAGGCAAAACAGGAAAAATGTGGAAATGCTTGGTGGACAGAAAGCAATGACCATCTATCAGCTGTAATACTGAGGAGTTACCAATGAAAATCTGTAACTTCATTCATATTACACATACTTAACAGTCACAATTCCACCGAGATCAATGGAAGTGAAGGTTCACCTGCCTACATTAAGGGTATTATATTTTTAAGCCCCTGGAAGCAACTGAACTGGAATTTACCATTTTACTGCTTGTTTGCATGTTTTATACTATGTTCAATACACTTGATTTCACATTTTCATTTCTATAAAATTTGTTGTGAGTGGTAGTACGTAGACCATCAGAAACATGTTTACTGCTACCAGTAAGTGCCTTTAAAAGTCATTAAATTATTAATTTTTTCCCTTCAACATCAAATATTTTATAAAGCTAATACAAGACCCAAATTGAAATGGTTGTTATATAAGATTTATCTATTCTATAAATGCAGTGCAATGTCACCGAATTCAGTAATTCCTTATTGCATTCATGCATTTCTAATGGATTTCATTGGACTGATGAATGCGCTAGCAGTTTTTAAATTTATATTTAATAAACATAACAAGTAAGATTGTCAACACTATAAAAGTGCGTGGTTCTTAAAGTTAAGAAGTTATGGTGATAAACTCTGGATGATAAACTCAAAATAAACCCAAATAAATCAAGCAGGCAATCAAGTATCCATTCAAATATATTGTTCAAATTTGTCACATTCTGTCACACAATTCATCTAAAAATAATGTTTGTGATTCTAAAATTGTACCTTGCTCTGAAGTTGCATTAATTCTTTTGCAAAAACACTGTCAATTGTGGCTGGCATCTGCTGATAAAGACAGCTGGAAAGGTCTTTCTTAGCAGCTCCTTTATACTTTACCTAGAGGGGAGAAAAAGGCGACATATAATGCAAAAATTAAGATACAGTAGGCATATCACCTATTTTTTTCTATTAAATAAAATGGCACAGACCATTAGAACTGGAAAAATCTAATGCTGTCATCAACTTTCAAGCAAAACCAGATCCTCAAATAATAACTTTAAAATACTTTAGATGGACGTCCCTAATTCACAAAGCAATGCAAAGTACCTCCTCATTAAATTCAGTAATTTTGGGGGAAGTCTAAAATAAAGTAAGCAAGGCAGTTATTTTTCTGTCCCTTTTTAAATCATTTCTAAAAACCAAAATTATCTTTTTTCTTTCTGTTTTCCCAGGTTTTGCATAATGGCAGCAATGAGAGGCCAACAAAAAATACTTTGCCAATTAACAAGTAGTAGCAATTAAATGTAACTGGAAAGGACAGGAACATTGAAGTCAGCATGTCTGCCATCATTTCTACTTAATCTTTTCATATTACAGACTCATTTTTAAATTACTTTTTATTTATCCTGTACTTTCTCCAGTGTTCAGTACTAGCATTTCCTCACAAAAGGGTTTTATGAGACAGGCGAGGATAATAGTTCAAAATCTGGGAGGCTTTTGCTTCAGATCTAAGTTTTTCAAATTCATAAAACAAAAATGTCAAGTACTGATGTGAAAGTAATCATAAATACCAAAGATATCTTAAATGATACTGTCTAATGTCATTAATTTACTGCGCAATATACAGCTGTTCATTAGAGACTAGTTCCCCATATGTATTATATGTATTAATAATTTGCTGTGACATTTGTTGCTGTTTCCCAAAACAGAGGGCTCTCACTGCAGTACACATGCTGTTAAGAATTTCAGTGTTCAAGTTTTGAAAAAACAGGTTATGGGACACTAGAGGTCAGTAATTTACAAGATAAACCATCCATCACATCATTGGCTTCAGGTAATGCTGCATAAAGCAGAGTGCTCAACAGTGTGATAACGTAAAACATACGGGTTTTGTAATTTTGAAGTGTCTTCACATCTCTAAATCTTTGACTAACAATTAGCAGCTTTTCTTTGGAATCAGACAGACAGATTCTATAAATACTCTATATTGTGCTTTTGTAGACTACAACAGTCTGTCTCTTAGAAAGTAAAATTTCATCACATTTATGCCCCTTGGGACATGCCACTCTTTCTCAGAAAATATGAAGACAAATATAACAAAAATATTCATCAGATGAATTTATATTGAATGTAATAACACAGCAAACTGATGTTTATCAGAAACAGAATATAGAATGTATATAAATTACATAACTCCAGACAGGGATATTGGGATGTTCTTTATCATAATCATAAAGGTAGCACAAAAAATGAGGCACCAAAAGTTTAAGTCTTCCAAGGGTCACAGTGACAGAAAAATCACCCAGAACCAGCAGTTGCTTAACAAAAGCAACTCTCTGACTGGTAAAACTCCTGCTGGTTTGCATCAGAGATGCAATCCTATGACACTTTGTACCAGGGACATGAAGAGCTGACAGTAAACTCTGCTCTGGCATTTTGGAAGCTGCCATTCCTTCCTTGCCAGTACAGTTGTGTGTGTGTGTGTGTGTGTACATGTGTCAGCATGTACGCAAAGACCTAAAAACTCTTGACATGCACGTATATGCATGCAAGTGCTCACGTGACCTGCAGATGGCATTGACCTGATGTCTGCCCCACTCCCCTTGCTGGAGGACAGCGTGGTAACAAGATAAAAGTTTCCTTGTCTCCTCCTCTTTGGTATCAGGCTGTGAATTCTCCACAGCAGGGAAACTATGCACTGGTATAATATGCAAATCCCATCACTGCAGAATGAGTAATAAATCCTTTTCCTATTCCTCAGTTTGTCCATCCATAAAATGGGATAGCTAGGACTGCCTCAGATGCAGATACCTTGGAATCCCAAAATAAGTGTTGCATAATTCCAAATTATTATTACTCACATATACAGTACACACCTAATTACAGCGCTTTAAGTCACTTCAGCTTTAAACAGAATTGTTATTTGAAATAAGCCATCCTTCTCCTGCTAAAAAGCACCAAATTCAATTGAGAGAGTTTTTAGGAAGGATAAGAAGCAAAGAGAATTCTTCAGTCTTTTAGGTCTTACCTCAGAAATAAAAGCACTGAGACTTTTCACATGTTTTAGCTGTGGGGTGTCAGGTACAAATATGCACTTGCCTTTAGATTTTTTAAACTCTTCTTTGTAATGTATCTACAAAGAGGAGAAAAAAGAAGTTTAATTGTTCTTAAAAAAAAAAAACAGAAAAATAAACAATGGCTATTTTAATTTAATTTTTTAAATTATTCTTATTTTATTTTATTTATAGATACTATGCTGGGTGGCTTGCAAATATCTCAGGCTGGATCAAATTAAGCCATAAAGGGAAACACCCAGTTCTCACACACACTACCAGGGCTATGTAAAAGTCACAGACCTCTTTAATAATAAAGATGAAAAAGATACGATTTTTCTCTACATCTACGGCACATTTTCACCACTGTTGTAGATGTTCTAGTACCTCTAAAGAAAGAACTGAATAATTGATCTCCTTGATCCTTGATCTCAAAGATAAAATTGTTAAACTTCTAACACAAACCTAGCAAGCACAGAATCTGTATAACATAATCAAACGCCCCTTTATGAATCCAAGAGTTACATGAACAAATTCAGAAGGCCACTGCCAAATCACTGCCCCAAGCACCCCAACAGTCATGACATGCAAGTAATAACAGAATTTTTTTAAGACCAAACAAATTTTAAATTGAGCCATTTTTCAAATCATGTGTACGCACAAAGGAAACCTTTTTGGAAGCAAAACACCATGACATATTTTGCAAAGAAACCAAACTACAAGTCTTTTTTTTTTTTAAACAACCAGCCCCTTTTTTTACCATGGGGCAAACAATACAAGCAGGTATAATAATCACATGACTGTTGATGAAGTCAGAGTTACTATTTGTATTAGGGAGACTGTGAGAAGGATAAAATCTATGGACATGGTGAATGTGTAGGGACCTTTGTTATGTAAGAACTGCGTGAAGAAAGATGGTCAATTATGATGAGATGGACTAAATAAGATAGACAGACACCTCACATGGATAGCCTTAAATGTTTTTAGTAATATTTCTTTCTTTGTATATAGAATAGTTCAGTTCAATGCAAATTGAATTACTTAGTATTAAGCTTTCATGGTTATTATCTACCATTTCTCTAACCTCATTTTCACATTCTGCACAGCAGCAGCTTGCACTTATGCACCCTAGACTTGCTGACAAGCACTGACAGAAGCAATATGATCTGCATCTGAGCATTACAGAAATATGCAGTCTTAATTTCCTCTTTCTCTGAATCCTCAGTGGATATCACAAGTTCTAGTCTACGCTCCTCTACAGGGACTTGGAAAATTCATGAGAAGGATGGCAGCTTACACAGCATCAGCTCCTGTACTTTCTGATGCAAACTTTTTGTCCACTGCAAAATGGATTAGATAATGCCAAATTCATCTCAAACTGATGACTACATAATCCTCACACAGGAACTCATTTTGGCTACTATTAAGCTCATCTACCTTTGGACTACTGAAGGAGTCTACATCTCATTACTGAATCATATTGTCTGCCTTTGTGGATTACAGTCTATTTTAAATAAAAACTGCTTGGTGAACAACAGATGTAAAATTACTGTGCATCATGATTTTACTCAGGGACCCACAAATCCAATGGTTCATGTAACCTATGTGTGACACTGTACTCATAGGTAACCACAGAGCAATACACAAAAAGGACAGTTTTATGATAAACATGAGCAGGCACTTACTGTTCAACCTGCGCACGTGCATGTATGTACTTGGAAGTGTGTGGATGTATGTGCACAAGAACAGCTTAAAAAAAAGGCTTCGCAGAATTATGTTCATTCACAGTGATATGGTTAAGAAGGGACATGGGAAATCTACAGAGTTGACTGTCTACTGGTTAGGTTTGATGATATTCCCAGTAGAAACTCCTGTAAAGCTGAGGCTGAGGAAAGTCTTGCTCACAACTTAGATAAATGACCCACAGATACCTGAGAGCTGACTGTAATTACATCCATTTTAATTACAGAGCAATAATTACATTCAAAAATCAAACATGAAAGCTTCCTAAGGTATCTCTTAATTAGGGGGGATGACACGACACGACTAGAAGAAACAATCAAAGCTATTCTGTTGCAGAAGTCTTGCTTTCAAAATAACCAAAAGTAGTAAAGGACTAATGCCACCTCCTTACTCCTTTATTATTCACATTTATTATAGTAACCCACAGAGGCCACAAAATGCACACAGGCTCAAATGAGCAATTTAGAGAGGACATATAACAAAATGTGTGGCCAAACTCTGATCCAACACACTCCGTTCTGCTACAGAAGTGTCTGCATCGCTTGGAATCAGAAAGATGGAAAATGAAACGGGACAAGTATAATGAAGTCACGGTATCTGCACTTAAAAAGCGTATTTCTTGTAAATGACATAAGCAAGAGGCTTAAGAGGTTGGCTATGACTGAACATAACCAACGGCTGGAAGGAATAGGCAGAGAAGCTAGTATTTCTCTTCAAAGTTTGGGGTTACAAATTCAGATGTCTAAAATACTGAATCGGAAATTTTGCCTGCAAGTGACTTACCCTTCAACACAAAGTACACTGTTAGGTTGAGTAGATCTGGTAAGCCTTGCGAAAAAAACAATAGGAAAAATTTGCAAATGATGGCCCGGAGCAACCACTGCTCTTTTGATATACTTTTTAAGTCCAATAGGTCACTAAAGGCCCAATTTTTAATAGCTCTCTCCTGATCCCTTTCTTCTCCCTGACTCATCATACTCATCCCTCTAAGGATTCCCTTTCCAACTCTACATTTCTTAATTTATAATCTCTCATAAGACTGTGTCAGATCGCAGACTCATCTAATACAAAATCCTCTCTCTGTGGCCACAGAAACCTAGAGAAAAGCATGAGAACAGGGCAAGCATACGGTGTTATTGCCCCACAGTATTTTACTAGTCTACAGCAATTTGGACCTCAAAGTCCACCTGAGATAGAGGTTGTCACTAGTAGTGGTGAGTCCAGAGGAATGGCTCCACCCTGAATTAGGTGGTCACAACCCTATGGGGTATGAGAGGAAAGGCACTCTGTTTCTGCACTTGACTCGAGGTCTCTTTGGCCCTTGCTTTATAACAGAGACATGCTAAAGCAAAGTTGAACTCTCTACAAGGGTTAAATGGCAAGGAGTACTACTTTTTGCTGTAGGGGAAAAGAAGCACTGCTACCATGCATTACCAAAATCCAACAGAATCTTCAGAAGGCAGTGTGTCTGCCTCTCTACCGAAAAGCATTTTACTCATATAGCAATTCCCCTCTCTGCTTATAACAGTATTCACAACATCACACCACACAATCAAAACAAAGAAGAGATGAAAATATAACAAAATGTAAGTAATACAAGCAAATGGACAGGCTTGATTTCAATATGGAAGACAAAAGGCCTGGAAAGGAAAGTAATTCATATAAAGCCAGCACACATGACAGTTTTAAAAACATCTGCAGAATAAAAATTGCATAATGGAGGGAGATTAAATGAAAGGGCTTTAGGGAGAAACAATCCAGGGGGTATCACAGCCACAGAACAAACATCTGCCAACCTCAAATGAAAATGGGGATTTCCTCAAGAACTGGAGCACATAAACGCTTCACAACTTCCTCTACGTACAGTTCAAGGCTGACAGTTACACATGCACTAAGGGCTGCCATCATAACACTTTTTTAAAACCATATTGCCAAACTAAAGTCAGCCTGCAAAGAATGCAGGGCCAGTGTAATGCAACCCCAGTATCTGTCATGAGCACTCTTGGCGCTGCATTCTGATGGAGGAGCTGTGCTGACAGCTCCACCGGCAGAAAAGGACAACCACCCAGTCTCGTGGTCAGCAAGGACACAGGCTGCTGTCCCAAGGTCATCTTATGGCCAAACTGCAAGCCCCATAAAACCATTGTACATATAAAATGTACAGATGTACACCAACGACACATCCACACGAACAGCAGTTTGTGCCAAGAATCATGCTAAAAAGGATAAAGAGTATATAAAAAGTTCTGAATGTTAATGCGTCAAAAATCAAAGGCAAGAATGAAAATTCCTTGCAGTTTATTGGCCTCCACAATGAAGTGTGCAGGGTGAGGAACTTACCCCCCAGCACAAAGGACTTCACTGGTCATAAGAAATTCCAATTATAGCAAAAATTCTGGGAAACAAACTTCACCTCCTATACATACGCATATTCCATTCAAGCCAATGAAGAAACACCTACTGATTTCAGCAGAGGCTGAGTAAGGCCCCAAAACAGGGTGCCATCTTTAAACACAGAGTCTCTTCTTCAAAAACAATTTGGTCTGGACCATTACATATTACTACTGTTTTGAAAGCATTAATGACACTTTGCCATTATGCTTTACATATCTCAAGGAAAATGTAGCACACTTGCAGGCTAAACACATCACAAGTTTTCAGCAAAAGCCCATATATCCCTGAACCATTATAGGCTTCAGAAAGCTGGCTTGACTTAGTTATTCACCTTAGCTCCCAAGCCCCTGCAGAAAATCAGAGAAAATACAGCCACTCCATTTATCAGTTAACTAACAGCCACAGCCAACATTATTCCTAATGGGTACACAGCACAGTAATAATTCCTCTTCAATTAAACAAAATATTTCTTCAGCATTTTTCAAGGAGTTTTTGCCTTTAAGAAGAGCAACCATGTTTAGAAACAAGTTGCATGGAAGTAATGTATTTCGGGTCACGTAAGTGCTCCAGGTCCATTTTCATGTTGGCCTTTGCATGAGTTGACAGGTACTTATAGTACCATATACCATTCTTTTCCCAAAGAAAGCACGTAGATAATCATCAGTAAAAATATTAATAATCTCTACTACTTCCTAAAGTAACTTGAGATTACAAAGGAGCCATCTTGGCAGGTTCTCTTAAGCATCTATCCAATTTTCAGCACTCTTTCTGTGAAAATTAAAGTATTACCAGACAGTGTATGAACAACGAGGCAACTTTGTCAAGTCACACTTTCAAGCCAGCACTGTAACACCTGCACATCCCAGATACTGTTTTTCCGAGTTACCTATTCTTTTCTGATAGGTAACCCCTAATAATTTCTACCGTAAGTGTGGATTCGATATGTTCTCTTCTCATAAAATCAACATACCCATTCACCTTGAACAATAACATCCCGAATCTAAATATCAGATTACAACACAAACATGAGCCAGACATCATGTGGGGTTTTCTTCAGAAGAACACTTGTTAAAGCAATTTGGTTTCTTGGGAAAAACATTTGTTAAAGCCAGTCACTCTCTCCTCAGTAACGTCTCCTCTGCTGCCAGCCACCATCCTCACAGGGGAAATATCACTCTTAACTCCCATTCCAATGAAGGGACAAAGGTATGCTTCACACACACTCTCCCAGAGGGACGCAGAAATCTTTCACCAAGGTAAATCTGATGCTGTTACATTGAAGCAATTGGATCTACACCAATTTAAAATGTCTTTGATCTGATCTATGATGTTTGTATAATATCTGCATCTCATCGACAGTTTTTAAAATCTATAGCAACTAAGGCAAGAATTTCCTAACAATAATTTTTAAAGATCTCTAGCATTTCAGCAGATTCTTCCTACAAGTGTAAGTCAGTAATAATATGCTAAGCAGTTTTGAGCATCTACCACAACAGACCAATAGATAACACTCAAAATTCATCTGTTTTATTTTTATCCTCCCTCCTTACAGCTATGTATACTGGCACCCACTTCTGTTCTAACCAAACTTAATAGGATTAGGCTGTAACTAGAAAAAATACTGCATTTTCCTGATTACATCAGGCAAGGTGTTCTCATGGGACACAGGCTCCGCGCAAGACCCACTTTTTGGAACATTCTCATTCCTAGGGCCTATGCTTCATACCGTCCAAGTGCTCTGAAAAGCTCATCCTTCTGCGGCCGATTATTTAAGGTACCAGAGTAGGCTGTGCTTTTCTATTACTTTGTGTGCTTTTACATTTGAGTCTTGGATGGGCACATGCTGCACTGTACATATCTGAAAAAATAGGTATCATAAATATAAACCCACTTGAAAAGAGAAATGCAAATGTAAGGACACAAACAGCCACCGTCACTTACATCACTTATTATTTCACTGCATTTTCGGGCCAGTTCCATATTTCTGTCCTCAATAACAGGCTTGAGGAAGACCTGTAAGAGAAAGATAATCATTCCAGGTTTATTGTCCTAAAAGGATAACAACAGAAGGAAATAAGTACTTTTCAAAGATACTGGGGTTTAACTCACCTTTTCTTCTTCCTCATCCTCATTTTCATCTTCCCTGAGATCCTGAATGACAGATACTCGCATTTTAATACTGTGCAGAAAACAACAATGAAAACTCTAAAAAGGTTCAGCACTGCAGGAAACAGCTCAGACCCTACAGCATGCCTGGAATCAATGCTTCATTTGTGTCCTCGCTGCACTTAACTCTACCAAGGCTCCTTCCTTATTTAGGCAGCACTTGACGGTCTTTATCTGAACAATTCAGTGTGAGTGAACTGAAAGACATTGCAGATGGCCTTGCTAGCTATCAGTCGCAGCAGAGCTAATGCTTTCTTACAGATAAAATATAATTAAATGACCTAACCCAGTCAACTATTTTTAAAATTACTATGAACACACTTAATTAAAATACTGTGATGCAGTTAATTCATAACATAAGTAATTTAGTAAAATTAACAGGCTTAAAAGGGGAACGTTGACTCTAGGGTTATGGGAAAACTGCCCAGTTCTAAGATTGAAGGCATCACTGACTCCAAAACCAGTTATCACGAAACTTTATTTTGTCAGTCCAATAATAGAGCTTTTTGATTAAAAAAACCACACTCTTCTCATTTTCCAGTAAATGTAACTGCTAGTATATTTTTCAGGAAATAGTCCTTTTCCACAAAGCATGTAAAATTCCTTAAATGCTTTCCATATTATGTCAGCTGAAGGTTAAATCTGTGCATACACAGATACAAATGCATCTGTATACTTATAAGTATACATGGCTATGTATTTACACAAACATGAATGTTCCGTCACTGCAAAAAACTGTCATGGTCTGTAGTTTCAAAACCAACCTTTTTCAGTATGAAGTCACTGACTCCAGCTGCAATGAAACTGAAAGATATCCTTATGCCGATGGACATAGTGTCCCAGTGTTCGCTTCTGTAAAACAAGCAAGGAGGTATTACAGGACCAGTTGGAGTAACCAGCACTTTAATGTTATTTTTCTTTCCAAACTGTAGCTTGTATACTTCTCATTTTATAGAGGTCGTGATTTTGAACTTCATCTAGCAAAGTGATTCACCACTACCTATCTTTACCTCATTGCAAAGCTGTAAGGAATGCGTGCTCTTGAAAAATCTCTTCAAAGAATTTTAAGTACTTGTGCCCAAGCACAATGTCCTTAGAGCTTATTTAGAAACACACATTTCCTTAGAAAAAGAATCATTTCAAAGAAGAGGGAAAATACAGCATTTGATTTAGTTAAGGTCTGAAATTTTGAAAAAAATATTAAGAACAAAGGCACAAACTGCTTTCAGTCTATAATAATCAAGAGATAGAATTCTTTGTATGTTAATAGTACAAGAAGCTTCAAGATTTTCCATTCCTCTATGTCAAATATAAGCTCCTGAAGTTCAGATTTCGATTGGCATTGCTGAAGTTCAGGTTGAAACCTAGAAGTCTAGCTTGTATAGGTAAGAGTCACTTGTAATTTATGCTGACTACTTTTGGAGCTCAGGATGTTTTATCCTTGTTGAAAAAAATGGTTTAGTCTTATAAGATGGGTATTCACAGTAACAGGTCATTTTTAAAGATTATGGCCACAGTAAATATATCCGTAAACAACAGATTCATGCATGATTTCAAGGACCACATGTTAAGGAGACAGAGTACCTACAAAAGTGCCATGCAGAAATGCAGCACCAAGGCTTCATTTGGGGATTTTTGTGATAATACTGTAAATACTATATTCTTCCAGCACAGTTAATTTCCCTTTCCTTCCTACATTTAATAAAATTTTTAAGTGGAGACACTGAAAAATATTTAAGAGAGTAGAGAAGAGCTATTAGTAGCCGCAAAGCTTGCTGAATATGGAGAAATCTTTTGCTAGTTTTTGCACCAGAAAGGAAATATGGTCAAAATGAAAAAGCCAAAACTGTTCGGGTTGCAGGGGGGAAGAGGAGGCTGTTCAGCTTTTTGATATGCTTACATTGTATCTGGTGGGTTTTCAGCAGCTGGACATACCAAAATTTATGTATTAATTGCGGTTTTCCTGTAATGGTTTCTGCATAATAAAGATGTGCTTTCTCTTTAGCATGATCTTCAACTGATTTGATAAATTCATTTTTTCCCATTTTTACATCATCTGGGTCTGGCATAACTGAGCATCCAAATATGCTATGTCCCATGTAACTTCCGTAATACAGGGAACGCAAGACAGCTACTATAACTCATCATATTAAAGAAAAATATAAAGCTATGCACAAAGAGAGCAAGGGAAAACATATCACAATATCAACTAACCATATACAAGTTATTCAAAATGGCACTCTCATATATCAGATGCAGTAAGAGACTATATGACACAGAAACCTGCCTCCGTTTTTTTCATCCTCCTCAAAACACTGAATACGGTCAGGTAACATTCACTGTGCAATAAAGCAAGCCTGAAAATTAAATATACTCAGCATAATTCAGAGAAGAATCTGTTATGATCATTTAACAGTTGCACAGTTTGGAAGTGCATTATGATTCTATTAGCAGCCTGCAGGTCAAGAACAAGCTTAGGTTACTTCCATAAGAGGCAATAAATAATCTAGGATCAGCAGGCGTGTTTGGCATTGCAAGTGTTTGTGTATGCTTACAATTATTTTTAAAACTACTCTAAACATACTAAATCTAATCTGAATAAAGACTTAGTTAAAATGCTAAGCTTTACATCCTCAAAACAATTATGAAGTATGTTGTATTACTTTTTACCTGCAAAACCTGCATTTTTACCAAAACCTGCAAATTGAAACTCTGAACCATTTTCCACTGTACGTAATGGAATAATCCATAGTCATTTGTTCTGGCATGAAACAGCACATATTAAACAAAATCCAGTTGTACAGAATTTTAAGAAAACACTGTAATAGACTACTAAACTGTGTATGCACAATATTTGTATGCATACAGGGCATGGCAAAATTAGAATTTATTGTTGCGTTATAGATATCTTAATATGCACACAAAGGGGAGAAATGGGTTCTTCAGGGAAGTACCCAATATGAACTCATTCAAATTTTGTAAAGGAATGTTGCATAGCTCCACATTTCTACTTTTAGCCACCCTGCATGGATGTTTCACATCTCAGTTCAAATCTAGCCTTAAGAATGAGGCTATTTTGTTGAAGAAACTGCAACAAAACGAAACTAACTGTACGATGCCTAGATTGTTCACAGAAGCACAGTATTTGCAGTACACAATCTTCTCTGTGTATGAACTTTTGACAGGGACGATAAGCCTTCCAGAAGCAAACGATATGGTTTGTCCTATGAAAGGAGACAGCTGAATCTCCCAACACTTACAGACATCATTCATTTCTGTCCATGTACTATTTTTTTGACACAGAACATTACTCAAGTACTTGGTCTAAATGCATATCTGCTGAGGAGGCAGAAGGGGAAGAAACATGGGGTATAAAGGAGCCCGAGTCCCCATGAGTAGGAGTTGGCCCAGCACGCTAACGGTTCAGGCGCACAGTTGTGCAGCTTTCCTGCTTTGATCACACACACCTGCGTCCACAACTGGCCAAAGCCCCACCATCTCCTTGTCCCTTTATCAGTCTTTTAAGCGATACATTTGGGAGATGTTAGCCGAGAAAGTTAAAAGGCTTCATCTCATTTTGGCCCTGATAGACGTAACAACTTAGCAGTGATGCTCAGTTCTGTCACTGAACAAACACCGCCACTGGACTTCTTTGGCATAATCCCCAAAAGCCTTCAGAGATCTGCAATATTCACATGTCCTGCTGAGCTGAAAGAACTTCTTTACCACTTCACAGACCAGCAGAAGCTGTGCTCGCCCTAGAAAAGGTACCAGAAACATCACAATCCCAAACCTATTTAATGCAGAGTTCCTCATGGGGTACTTGAACATAGGCTGCAAGCTAAGGACTGAGCTTTTCCAGCTGGAAAATCTGCACAGCATTATAGTGAGAGGTGTATACACGTTACGAATATACTCCTTTCAATTCTAGACTGAAAACCTAGTAAGAACAGAGACAGAGTTTTAGTGCTTTAACTATCCTGCTTCCAATGAGTTAAAAATCAACCCACAGACATCCCTGAAATGAAAATGTTATTTTCTGTTCTCACTGGACAGACACACACATCACTGAAATAAGTACAATTAATTCAACACAACACAGCTGGTGGTCTCTTTTCAAAAAGCACACAAGTCATTTGTGAGCACTGAGATTCAATTACTTCTCATTTCTAGAAATACTCATCTATTAGACTGGAAGTTACTAACAGCCCTGCATAAGGAAGTTCATAGTTAGGCTATCAGCACCACAATCACAAACAGAAAGAAAGCGAGGGATCCCAGCCTGCCAATTTTAACCTCCCCTGAACATGAAATACCAATTAACATTAACAAAAGAAATTCAAGAGATGGTTCTATTTAGAGAAAAGCTTACCCATTAGCATGTATCTGTCAGATCATTAACACCACATTTATCAACACTTCAAAACCTGAAAATATCTCATGGTTCTAAGCTAAGATTTTCATTCAATGAAAGTTATTTTATTTACAGTTTTGGTAAAGCAGAGAGTGGCAATGGTATTTTTAAAGACGAATACAAACGAGATGTTAGAATACCCATTTGTGAATCCCAGAAAACCTAATGAATTTTCAATACCTAATAAATACATAAACATAGACATATTTGCAAACACATACTCACAGAGATGTTGTCTAGCCCAACTGGATCTTGATGACGGAGCATTTAAGATGTCTGTATGGTACAACTAGTTTCACATGATACCCAATCTAACCTAGCTACCATAAGCAATGTAGCTATGCTAGCATGACACTGCCTGAGTTAATAAACACTTTCCCACACAGCTAATTATCCTGAGAAATGAACCCATTCAGAAGTGGCAGTATTTATCAGGGCACAGGACTGTGCCATGCGGATGTAACCTTAGGTGTGATCAGCAACAATACATTGAAATAAACCAGCATAAAGCTTTTTCAGATACTAAAGTATTCTAAAAAAAACCCAAAACATCAGCTTCATTTCTCTGACAATATTCATAATTGCCTACATTTGCACAACAGCTTTTAACCGTCAAAAATGGTATTTCCTAATACAGTTTCACCTTTTTTTTTTCTAATTTTTCATTTGTCAAGAAATTAAATCCTCAATGATGGGGGAATTTGGTCTTTCCACCCTCCTCCAATATTTTCATTTTAACCAGAAGCCTGAAAAACCTACCACTCCTACAGCTCTCTTCGCAAGTTGATGCATCAGGAGCCGAGACCAAAATCAGCCATGTTTGACTGCACTGCAACTGTTTAATCCACGCTTCCTGACATAGCTGTGGCATTTCCCTTTCTTGCCAAGCACCATAAAACCGCTCTCCCCTTACTCAAGCGTCCAACTAGGTATGGGAGTCCACCAGAGATAACAGCTCTGGGGCATAGTAGCTGAGGCTCTTCAGCACTCCCCACCTCTTACTAGTGCCATTACAACAGTGAATAGTCAAGACATTTGTTCCTTTTACCTATAAAACTGGAGCCCTGATGCTAGTCCTGTACGCTAGTAGTCGAGAGACCTGCACGCTAGTCCTCTCTAACCAGTGTGGAGCAGTACAGATCCAAGCTATCCCTCTGCCCTGCAACTTGTGGCTCAGATTTCATAAGGCACATTCTGTTCTACAGAATACGGCTAGAAAATGAAACGATCAGCTGCCTGGGTTACCGTGTGAGGTATCCATAAAAGCAAAAGCACATTCAGCAGAAGAGGGATTCAACAGATAAGTTACAGCTTTTCCCATAGGACTCCTCAAATGGAAAAAAGTTTAGATAATAGATCAAAGTTTTCCATTCACAACATTTTCATTTTAGCTGAACCAAAATCTTCTGGAAGAGCCAGGACTATGTAGTAAGAATTTGGAAATTCTACCTTGCTATAAATCACAACTAAAATTATCAATGATTGCAGGTAAAAGATATGAAGTCAGTAATAAACAAGTTTTATTTTGCCTCAAGAAATCTTAAAAAGCTAAAGATACTCCCTTTCTCCTTTTAGTGACTATATATTCATATACAGCTGTCCTGGTTTCGGCTGGGATAGAGTTAATTGTCTTCCTAGTAGCTGGTGCAGCACTGTGTTTTGGGTTTAGTAGGAGAAGAATGTTGGTAACACCCTGATGGTTTCCGTTGTTGCTAAGTCATGTTTAGACTAAGTCAAGGACTTTTCAGCTTCTCCTGCCCAGCCAGCAAGAAGGCTGGAGGG